>CM061068.1:59933505-60378349 GCA_030762895.1 Sophora flavescens | reverse complement strand
GACGTTAAAATATTAACTATTAATGCCAGTTGTATTTTTACGCCAGCCGGTGATTCTGACGTAAAATCAATTTAATCGGGACGTAAAAAGTACTATTGCACTAGTGGATGATATTCAGTAGCACGCCCATTATTTAACATTATGAATCAACAAATATGAGATTTACTAAATATTATAAGGAATGAATTTAAAATAGTTTGAATAATTTAAAATCCTATACACCTGTATTAGGATTGACACCAAACCAAACGAGCATATAAAAGTGATTAATGGTGATAACAATTTTTGATTTTAAATACTAGCGCTATTAGGATTTGAAGCAGTTTTTAAATCACGGAATACATGTATAAGATACTGGGAATACTTGGTATTGATTTTCCCACTTAATAAGGAGTAGGTTGAGATACTAATAAATAGAAGTATTACGAAAAGTGATTGTAAGTGACATTATAAGTGACAATTAATTTCTGAGATAAACAAATATTCCAAATATCAGATAAAATGAGATGATAGAGAGTCTACCTATATAATACTAGTTCAATTGATTTTTATTGATGGCAAATAACTCTTGTAGCCGTAATATAGGAATCATATTGCCTTTGTAAATTGGTCATGTCCTTAATTTAACTCGGATTCTACATTTAATTGCACAGCTTCTAATTGAAATCCTTCTTCTTTGTCTTTCACAACTAAAATAACCAAAATAGGTAATATTGACAATTTGGGTTAAATCTAACATTCAACTCAATTTAATTGTGAAATCCTCTGAAACAATAGTAAACATGATAAAGTGATAGCCTTCTGGCTCATCTAGTTTTATGACTAGTATGGCCGTGGTTTTTATAATTATATCTCTTTTCACAGAGTAGGCTCGAGCTGTCCTCAAGCAAGGTTTGAGTCCGCTAAGTAGTTCAGGGATATTTAGCCAGGTTCAGGTCAAATAAAGCACTTATGGCTTTTTCATGTTTTCAGGTTGACTTAGAGTCAGGAATGAGTGGAAACAATGGAAATTACAACCTGAAGCACTCGCCCAGAAACATTTTCGCCTCGTGAGATTAAGACTTAAGATGCGCCGGAAAAGTCATGTTCCTATTGCTCGCCCAGCAAAATATAGCTAGCCGCGAGCTCCAGAAAGCATCATCACGTCATCCATGAGATCCATCACGCGCGGAAGAGAACCCCTGAGAAGACAGAGACCATCACGGCTTGGGCGCGAGATGAAGGTCAAGGGCCATGACGGATAAGCACCAAAAGACACCATCACGCACCAGCCGGTGATGAGCCACTTGGGCTGTAACAACCCAATTTGAAACTCGGCTCGCGAGAACTCCACTCGCTGTAAGTTAAATCCAAACTGGCGCCATTTTAATATTAGCCTCGCGAGAGGCCTCTCGCCTCCGATGAACGCCATTTAGAAAGTTATAAATAGTCACATTTGAGTGCGTGGACGATATCTTTTGCTAATCTTGTTTTCGAATTTCTCACAAGTTAGGTTGCGTTTTTTGATGGAGCAACTAATCTCCCTAGGTTGATCTGACAGTAATTCCGGCTTGCCAACACTGAGGTCTGTAATTTCTTGATTTAATTTCTTTCACCTTTAATCCTATTCGTTATTCTCTGTTGCTTAATTCGGTTAGGATCGAATTAGTGTTGATTTATTTTCGATGATTTTATATTCCCTAAACTTAATCGCGTCCACTAAGAGCATGCGTGTCAATTCGTGTTTGCTTGATTCCACGAAGGAGGGCTTCATCCGTTTTAATTCGGAATTAGGAATATAATATCCAGAAGGTCAAGTTTACACGAAATCGATGCTAAATCGGAAAGGATTAGACTAAGCTTAGGGCATGGAATTACATGAACGGAAATGATAGTGGGAAAGCGGTAAGCAATGATTGATAGATCGTTGGTCTCATTTGATAATCACGTAATTTTCTGTTTTTATGCTCTTGTTTTCATTCACGTTTTCCCATCAATTTCAAACCAAACACCCCTAAGAAAAACTGATTTTTACTGCGATAATATAACTACAATATCCTTGTGAATGACCGAGGTTTGTCGTACACCTAAACTACATTTTTACTAACATTTCTTCTTTTGGCGTAATAAGCGGCATAGGCGTCAAATTGGCCGCTGTTAGGAGACTCTTGTTGTTATTAACGAAAATAAAAATAAAAAAATAAAAAATAAATAAATAAAAAATAATATACTTCATTCTTTAATTAGTTATGGGCTGCACTCTGGTGCGGTTATGAATCTTAGTATTGCTATGGATAATTACATGCAAGGTTATATGCCTTATGTTGATTAGTGAGCCACCACCATGCATGTATTATCCTAACTTTTGTGAAGGCTATGAGTCTAGTAAAGGGGTTTTGGTAATGATTGAGTAAAATGAAGTCCAACCCAGCCTGGATGAGTTAGCCTACGATCACAACAACATATACATAATTTCAACAAATCTTCAACGAATGATGTAACAAAGTCTTGAAAGCCCTGAGAGAGGAGGTTTGAGTCTCAAGTTGTCCATTCTAATTGATCAAATTGTTCAGCCAACTCGGTAAGATCTAACTCCACACCCCCTTGAAGAACATACAGATTCACAAGTTATTCTTGACAATACCTCCGAGGATGATTTGATAATACTGTCTTGATTTAACCGTGTGTTGAATCCCTGATTAATGCATGTGCTGATTGTCATAGACACCGCTTTGTGTATAGAATGTTATGCGAGTTTATTCTTTCGTGAAACATAGAAAATGAGGATCGGGAGGATCGGGAGGACATCCGTTTCACCATGCCTAAGGATGATGAAGAACCTTTCGGAAGTAGATGATTCAATTAAATCAAATGCATGTGTTGAGAGTGATGGGGTGGATGAATTGAAAGTGCTGAATTTCCTGTATCGGACCTTTTTATCGATTCGGTTTATTGTGATATATGAATTACTCTACTAACACTAACCTTTTGTGTGTGTGCTGAAATTTCTGCATGTATAGCAGTGATAAATTTGTTAGTGCAGAGGAATGAAGAAAATGCAGAAGTTGAAGGCAATATAGAGAGACACGGTGTCCTATTTGCCACCCCTCCCGAGAAGCCACCATTGATGGAGTTTTGAGCCTTTGGATTTTGCACCATGGCCATTCATTTGAACCCCAATTTTATGGGGAGACTTTGTTGAGAAAGAAGGTCATCGTGACCCAAGAGGAGAGGAGGGGTCCACGCTGAGCGAGTTACCATAATTATCAGTCGCTCACCCCATATCAAGGGCCGCAATTAGGAAGCATGGAACAAGCTTCACCCTTGGCTACCACTTCGGACTTATGCTACAGACAGAGGGATCCTCGGAACCGCCTCAATGAGTTTTCTTAACCCTTTCTCCTTGCTAATTTTTTCTTTTCCTTGCTTTATTTCTGTTTTTTTTTCAATAAAGCTCCTGAATAATTTGAGAAGCCTAGAGTTGTGTTAAGTCTTGTGTTGGGCAATTCTTGGAATTTGATTGATTTTGCGAGATGAAATTGGATGTTTATTGTTGACTGATTCCCCCTAGTTTTGAAAATTTGAAAAATTGATCCCCATGTAATTGAAAACTGATCTTTGAGATTTTGTTGTGAAAGAAAAAAGTGGCATGACTTATGATAAGTTTGGGGTGATAGGGTGCACACTAGGGATAGAATCTCTACCAAACAATCTGCATGAATGTCCAAGGAGGGATTTGAGCCTCAACATGTTTTTGATTGTGTGAATCACTTTCAAGTTGCACTTTCCCAATTTGCTTGAATCTCTTCATGGTTTGCATGTCCATGTGTTTGCATCAAATGATTTAGGCAATTTCTTTGAATTAACTACTTGGCCTAAATTGAACCAGTCCCTAATGCATGTTCCTAGTTAGCCCCTTTCGAGCCTAATTAGCCTATTGTTTCATGATGACCTTATGTTATGAGCCCGAATCTGGAAAAACCATGTTAACCCGATCTTAGGATTAGGAGAGCATGGAAGCTTAGCAAGAGAATGGTTGCAAGAAACTAAGTTTGGGGTGGCTACAGGGATATGATGTGTTAGTTGGGGATCGAGAAAAGAAAAAAATAAAGGTTGGAGCCAAAGGCAAAAAAAAAAAATCTTTCAAAAAAAAATGCAAAATGTCAAGAAGGGTATTAGAAGAAAAGGGCTGTGCCACCCAAGGCAAAGAAGAATAAGAATAGGAACTGAGTAGGAAATTCAATGTGTAAATAGCTTCATGCTCTCTTAGTTCATAGGGATTTCAGCCAGACTTTTGTATATCCTTCCCTTAGCCAGGCCCCATTACAACCTCGAAGACCTTTTGATGTTGCATGCATGTTTTCCGTGGGGAACCATTTTGAGATGAAAATCAAATTCATGGTAAGTGCTCTTAAAAGTGAACCGAGTGAAATGTTGTTAGCCTAGACAAACCGAGATTGAAAGTGAACACTAAACCCCTTTGTGAGGAAGGCGATTGTTTGAATTTGGTGATCTCCTCTTGTGTGTAACTTAGATCCCTACTTAGATTAATGATTGTTTGATTGATGAAATTCTCGTGATGTTCGGAATAAATGATTGTGGGATTACATTGTTGAAAAGGGGGGAAACATTGAAGGAAAATTGTTTTGATGAATTGCTTGAAATTTGTGCGGAATTGGTTGAAATCCTTCTAGCTTGCCAAGTCTTGAGTCGTGTTGTGTTTTAGTTTTGTTTGGGGCAAGCAAAGTTCAAGTTTTGGGTATTTTGATAAGCCTCTGGCCATCTAGTCAAATTGATTGCCGAGCCGCACAAAACCACGGTCATACTAGTCACAAACTAGATGAGCCAGAGGTTTATCAATTTGACGCATATTGTCCATACGCGTCAAAAAGAAGAGCGGTTAGTAAAAATGTAGTTTAAGTGTGCGACAACCTGTATCGTATCACAAGGACTCTTGTAGTGCTATTATCGCAGAAAATCGTTTTCTTGGGGGTGTTGGTTTGAAATTGATTGGAAAACAGAATGAAAGCGAGCATAAAAAGAGAGCAAATTACGTGATTATCAATTGAGACTAAGACGATCAATCTGCTGTTTCGTTTCCCACTATCATCGGTTCATGTAATTCCATGCCCTAAGCGGAGTCTAATCCCTTTTCGATTGTAGCATCGATTTACAAGCGAAACCGACGCTACGGGACATATATTCCTAATTTCAATTAAGCAAACGGATGAAAGCCCTTCGTGAATTAAGCAAACACGAATTGAACGCAACGCCGAATTAAGACGCGATTAAGTTTAGAATATAAAATCATCGAAAATAAATCAACACTAATTGATACAAAACTGAATTAAGCAAACAGAGAATAACGAATAGGATTGAAAGAGAGAGAATTAAATCGAAATTACAAGACCTCAAGTGTTGGCGGAGCCGATACAAAGAGATCAACCTAGGGAGATTAGTTCTCCATCAAAACGCAATACAACCAGAGAAATTCAAAACAAGGATTAGCAAAGATACCTCATTTCTGCCTAAACAGCTATTTATAACTTTGGGAATCACGCATTCTCGCAGGCGAGTGGCCTCTCGCGAGGCTTAATATTAAAATGGCGCCATTTGGATTTGTAATCTCCGAGGCGTAGTGGAGTTCGCGAGGCGAGTCTTCAAAATCTGGGTTGTTACAGCCGTGATGCCTATCACGGCCAGCCGTGATGGTCTCTCGTCTTCGGTGCTTATCTGTCATGGCCGTGACCTTCATCACGCCAGGCCGTGCTGGTCTCTGTCTTCCGTGGGTATCTCTTCACGCCCGTGATGGATGTCACAGGATGACCGTGATGCTTGCTGACTTCAGGCTCGCGAGGCGACCTATATTTCAAGGGGCGAGGCGCAGAGAACATGACTTTTCCGGCACACGCTGGTCTTCAATCTCGCGAGGCGAGTAACCTCTCGCGGCGAGTGCTTCCAGGATTGCAATTTCCATTGTTTCCCTCATTCCTTGGACTCTAAGTCAACTCTGAAAACATGAAAAAGCCATAAGTGCTTTATTTGACTCGAAAATCAAGCTAAATAACCCTAAAACTACTTAAGGGATTCAAAACCTTGCTTCGAGGACAATCAAGCCTAATTTGGGTGAAAACGAGATATAATTGGCACAAAACCACGGTCATACTAGTCATAAAACTAGATGAGCCAGAGGCTTATCAAAAAGCCAGCAGATTAACGGCCGCGCCAGAGGTCGTGCTCGCAGAGCCGGATCGGCACGGGGAGTAACCTTGGATCCGGCTTGTTAGTGGAGTGTAAGTATTTTTTAATTTAATGTTTTATAAGAATTACTATTTTAGTTATTATTCAATAAATTTGATGTTTGTCATATTGTTGACTTTTTAAAATTATAAACTTTTTAGGTTTATGCCATCGAAAGTGGGATCGAGGAATGTTACAATCTCCATCGACATGAAAGATCATCGCTTTTGGCCATCATGGGAACGATATCACTAGACGATAGAGATCGTATCTTTAGACGATTCAGGGGTAAGATATTTATTATTTTCTATAATTTTATATTTGTTTTTCACGTATTTTATAAATTTTATTGTATAATTTTATTAATATTTGTTCCTTATTAACAGTGCAACACCCGCTCCTCTCGGGCATTACCTCTTAAACACGTGCTAAATTAAAAAGAAAATTTGTTGGTTGCTTTCGAAAAATAACTTATATTATTTTTCATAAGTCCGAAAATGAGGTAAAATTTTTTTTCTTTCTCGCGGAGTACTTTGAAAATGTGATACACACATCACAAAAGTAAAGTCACGTCATTCTTAATAACACACACAAACTGGGTTTATTCCTAAACCAAACTACCACAACATATAAATTTTCTCAAATAGTTTTTCATCTGAAAATTATAAATCATACAAGGTCTTTCGAAACCACCTATATCAACTTTCTCAAAAACACACAACCCAAAGAAAACATCCTAAGTGGTCACTCTATAAGATATCTAACTGGAAAGAACACCGTAGTTCTCACCATTATAATTATCACCAACCTCTTCAAGGATCGAGGATTAATATCCCCAAGTGAGGTTAGGAACTTCTCGCACCACCTACTCTCTTAAAGCAAGGTACAATAAAGAAAGAACCAGGAAAACTTTGATATATTGTAAGGGGTGAGATACCAATATATTGATTTAAACACGATAACTACATGCGCAACTCACAAAACAGAATATAGGCATATATAATCATAATGTTGCCTCAAAAACAGTTGATCTTAAGCGTGTGCAAGTATACACAAATGCCTCAAGTAATATAGAATTTTCGTTCAGATATCGTTCCCACAGGGATTAAATTGATGCAATAAAATTCCAGTTTAGATTATATGTTCTAGGAGTTAGGGTTGAGTAACCAAAAAATTGTTGCGTGGACAAATTAAAATAAAGGGTATGAGTGCCGAGAAAAATAAATGAGTTGAGAATTGAAAGTGGAAATGAAACAAAGTTAACAAAGAAATGATTTATTGATTAAGGTGATTAAAATAGCTTCGGTATGCTATGAAGATAAATCCTATTTAGCCCTCATTATGCTATGACTATGCTCTAGCATCTAGCTCCGGTAATTAAAGTTTGTTTTCCAACAAACAGGTCAGGTTCATTAACTTTGTTCTATTCCTATATTCAAATTAATTACACCACCTCTAAATCAAGCACGTTCAGCCTAGCTTAGGGACATGGATAACTATTCCTAGCCTATCCAACATCAATTAATTTTCCAAATAATGACTTATCCCGTATCTTTTATCAAGTTCCCACTTACTTAGTTTTTCTAAACTAAGCAAGCTAGATATTCAATCAAGTTGATCACTCTTAATCAAACAACATTAAATGCGTGATAAAAGAAGATGCAAAACATAATCATCACATAACTCAACTAAACATTCATTATATTAGCATACCCAAAGCATAAAAGTGTTTAGCTTATTATGAGCTTACAAAGAACAAACATAAGAAATGAGCAAGAAACCATTACAATGGGTGAAGAAATGTAAAACGCAACAGCGACTAAGGGAAGAAGAACACCATCACAACTCTCAAGAAAGGACCAAACAATGTGTAATTAAAATTTCAAGTGTGCCCACTCACTAGGGTTTACTAAAATGCTTTTATAGTACATAAAACTCTATTCTCTTTCATTCCATCTTGGGCCAACATCCAAAAATATTAATCGAATAACCCTAGCCCAATTTCCTAAAGATATGGGGCAGTTGATCCTAGGCGTGTGTGCTTCCTTAAAAGTGACAGCGCCAGCACCCCGGAGGAGAGAGGAAAGGTGTCCTTGTCATCTTTTGTCCTTTAGTGCAATCCTACTGGAAGGTAGCCCTTGCTGCAACAAACAAGTTCTTGTATCCCAATGCTTCAGCCATGCTCCAGCAAGCTTTCTGCATATACAGACACAACATTTTTAGACAACGATAGAGTAAATCAAGAGCAAATGGCTACTATTCACTAAACTTAACATAAATATTTACAAACTAACATTTTCTAACAAAAGCAAGACTTAAAACCTTAAGGATGGAAAAGAATCATAGTAAAAAGGATCTAAATAACTCTTCATTCAAAGAGTTATCACACCCCCAAACTTAAACCATTCCTCGTCCTCAAGTAATGCAAAAGAAACACACAACAAACACAGAAATCCCAATTGATGAATGATGTGCAAGCACCACCCAGATTTGTCCATCCTTCAACTCACATCCAGAAATCCACACTTGCTTTCCTAACCAAACTCAATGCTTCTATCCTACCTCAACAACAACTGTTACACACTGGATCAAATAGATTAACAAATGCTGCAGAATTCACCTCTCAGAACAGTTGGTTCTGCATCTCACCCTCACATTAGACTTTTCACTCTTTACCACAAACTTGCATCTCTGATATAGATTTGACAAGAATCTATAACAATTAAAACAATCACAGAATTACACACAGAAAGAGGTCTTTATGGCTGTAACTAGGCTTAGGACAGGTGGGGTTAAATCATTTGGATAAGTAGCTTACTCAAGGTAGAGTATAAGGATGCTTTTCTATCTAGCTAAACTTCCAAATTGACCCCACAATGTTCATTTTTCTGTTTTCTTTGATCCTTTCTTTCCATCACCAAGTCCACCATTTATTAAGAATTTAACATTTGCTATGAAAAGAGAACACTCAATGTGATTTTTCAGGCTTTGCCCTGTTCTCTACTCATATTTTTAAATTTTTCAGTCTTTTTTTTTTGACTCAAAGCATATAGCAACTAGCTTCACATAAGGGATGGCAGCTTCATATTTTACACTTATGACTTTTTAATTCATTAGCTGCCTATCCCTCATCGACTTATTTACATCCCTCACAGCAAGATACACCTGTATTGGCAAAGGCATCACCCCCAAACTTAAGCGGATGCTTGTCCTCAAGCTTCCCCAAACTTATGTCGTAACTAGCTACAAAATAATCCTTAAGATCTACCTGGCGGTGAATTTTGTTATTCCAGTTCTAAGGCTTGTATTTGATAGTCGTATTTAACGCACGTGCGATTCCCAGCAAGTGTACCGGATTGTCGCCAAGTAATAAAAGATATCGATCCCACAGAATAGTGATCTCAAATCGCAACTAATTGTTAAATGATAAAGCTCGGACTGTATAAAAAGATTTTGATTTTGGAAAAGGTTTTGAATTTGAATTAAGAGATAACCTAAAATCAGAATCAAATAAACGTAAAGTAAACAGTTTATGGTTTTTCAGATCTAAATGGATTCCTAGGGATCTCGGTTTACCAACAAGATCGTTTATGTTACTAAACCGATTAACCCTTGTTAATTATCGAAATTGCCTTGAAGGCTAATTTATCCTCAAATAGTTTAAGCTCCCTCTCAAGTTACAAAAACCGTACCCAATTGAATCAACCCCTACCTCGTGGTAGTTGAATTCAGATTGGACCCTTTACGTTTTGTGACAATTCGTTAATCCTCAAGGACGGCTTCTAACTCTCGTGATTTCATCCTAAGTCCGATTCTATAGATCCAACACCTAAGTTCACCGCTAGGTTCCTCCTTAGAATATCTACGACATGTAAATAAGCGCGCACAGATTTACAAGTAGTTAAAACACTAGAAGTCAGATCTAAAACAAAATCGCAATTAAGAGATATATAACATCAATTCAATATCATAAACAAAACTTGGGCATAGCCCCAATCCCTAGAAACTAAGCTACTACTCAACCCTTGTCATGGTGACGACAAGCTTGATTACAAATAACATGAAAGCAGAAAATCAGAGAAGAAGAGGAAGGAGAAGAGAGATCCTAAATTATAGCCTAAGTGGTAGCAGCCAAGGGGTCCCTAAGACTCTGACTTGATCCCCTATTTATAGATTTGGGAAGTTTGAGTCCCAATCTAACTCAAATTAGATACAAATCAGTTACTTTTGCTCCAAGTAACACGCATCACGGTCGTGATGGCTTCTGCCTTGTGCGCTGCTTCAATAAATGGTTTGTCACGGCCGTGATGGCCATCACGGCCGGCCATGACAGATTCTCGCCCGAGTGTAACACCTGCTTTAAGTAGCTTCTTTATCGGTAAATACATGCATTAATGTATTTATTTTTGATAAAATCTAGAGGATGATTTTATTTTAAATAAAATTATTTTCTTGTGATGTTTTACCATATGAAGCCCCAATAAAATTTTTTACTGAAAATCTCGACAAAAAACCGATCCGAGTTCTCACTACCGGTACAAGTTCACCGAGCTGAAACAAAATTTTAATTCGTGGAACGAGACAATTAGTGTTTTTATGATGTTTTATGTGGATTGGTAAATTCTCGAAATTTTGTTGTCAGGAATAAAATATAATATTTTATCCGGGCGAAACCTTCAGAAAATACGATCGGATGTGCAACCGGTTACGTATTTACACAGTTAAATGAACCCTAAAGAAGGAGAAAAGACTTGATGGGAATCTCATTTAATGTTATGACATGCCTAATGGAAAAGAAAATCCTACTTACACTTCATAATCTTACTTTTCACTTTCTCTCTCCAATCACATCACATCACATTAACTCTTAACCCACTCTTCAAGAAACTCATCTTCTTTCTCTTCTTCCTCTCCAAAACCGTGTCCCCCTCACATTTCCTCTATAAATACCACTCATCCACTTCACTTCATCACTTTCCTTTCTCCAACTCCATTAAAACCCTTAAGTTTTCATCTTTTCACTTCAAGCTTCCAAAGCTCTTGTTTTTACTCTTCCTTTCACCAAGTGTTATTCATTAAAGTTGTTCCTCTTGTTTAGGGTAATACTCTCATGTATTCTTTTCTTTAAAAACTCCATCTTTTCTAAAGTTTCTTCTTCATGTCATTTATGAGCTTTTATCTTCAAAAAATCTCTTAAAAATGGTAGAAAACTCCTTTTGAGTTGAAACCAATTTCTATGGCCTTGTATTTACTTGTAGTTTAACATACTAAAAGGTTGTGTAAAACAAAGATTCCTAACCTCTACTTCTTAATGAGGCCGAACCATACCTATGGTTTTGATGGATTTTGTTTCAACTTTTACAAGTGTGAGTTTGTATTTAAAGATTTGTTTTCCCAAAATGATCATTGACCAAGGCTCCTTTATGTTAAAGGATGCTATGTCTAAAAGTGATTGGAAAGTTTAAAGATTTTACTCTACTTTATGTCATTTACTTTTATGTCACTCATGTTTATGCCATTTACATTATGTTATTTACTTTATGTCATTTATATTTATGCCATTTACTTTATGTCATTTATATTTATGCCATTTACTTAAAGTCATTTACTTTATGTCATTTATATTCATGTCATTTACTTAAAGTCATTTACTGTATGTCATTTATATTCATGTCATTTACTTAAAGTCATTTACTTTATGTCATTTATATTCATGCCATTTACTTTAAGTCATTTACCTTATGCCATTTATATTTATGCTAATTACTTTATGTCATTTACATTATGCCATTTACTTTATGCCATTTATATTTATGCTATTTACATTATGCCATTTACTTTATGCCATTTATATTTACGCCATTTACTTTAAGATATTATACTTTAATTATTTATAATCATATGGTGTTTCCAAGATGATCAAGACTCAAGCTCCATAAGTTTTTGGATGCTAAAAGGGTCTAAGAGATTGGAAAACCCAAGGATGGCCGAACCTTAAAGGTTATGGACCTAGGGTGTTTCGTTTTTCATTTATCCAAAGTGATCAAGGTTTTGAGCTCCTTACTATTAATGGATGCTAAACCAAAGAGATTGGAAATTTTAAATGTTCCTAGCCTATTTTATTGATCAAGGCCGAATCTCCATCAAGGTGTAACTTGGTGGGATTTTTGTTCAACTTTGTTTTGAGTAATCATGTTTTAAACTCTTAGCACTTGCGGATCATAAATCCCTAAGTTGCATGTGTTTTGGAAACTTCAAACCCTAAGTTCTTGATTGAGTTCTAATCCTTTGAACCTTGTGTCTTGAAACCTAGACTTGACTCCTAACCAACCTTGAAGAACGTCAGAGAAGCCGTTTATTTTCTTAAAAATTTCCTTACCTTCTTAAGGTAAGAGGGGATTTCCTAAAGATATTCAATGACTGTATGCATGTGTGTAGGTGTTTAACTGGATACTTATATGATGATTGAGCTTACTTGATTATTTTATGTACTTAAACTGTTGTGCTATTATCTGATGATTGAACTGTACTTGTTCTAAATGATATAATGCATACATGTGATGAAATGCTTTCAATCGTGAGATTGCCATTACATCGATGATATACACCGTTGTTGATTGAAAGTTTGCTAAGCCAGACGTGCGTCTGTCGTGCTCAACCATAATAAGGATTAAAAACCTTAATAAGCTTTGAATATGGAGGGATTGGTGTTCTTTTCCAAAAGCTCTTTAAACTTAAAGTACTTGTTTTGAATGTTGAAATGATTTTGGTGTACTATTATATTCAAGAGGAAAATCCTTTTCGAACTATGTGTTTTCAAGTGGAAACTTTCAAGATTATTTGGCAATATCCTATTGGGGGAAATATTTCAAAGATAAAAGAATTTCAAAGATGCTTTATAAAAAGATTTTCAAAGAAAAAGGTTTTCCTAAACATTTTAGAAACTTTCCGATAACCTGGATAGGTTATCGAGGATTCGGTTTTGGATTCGTTTTTCACTGAACGAAAAATAAGTACTTATGAAAGCGAATCTAGTACGCGAGACGTCGCCTCTAGTATTCAGTGATGTGCACGTGATCTTGGATCAGTGTTAACCCGGGACTACGAGCCCTGGTTATGATATTAGGGACTTGGGTCCTAATCACGTTGTGTTGGACTGTGTCTTCTGACCGCGTGTGATGATTATGATTAAAGGTGAAGGTTGTTTTCTACGACCACAACCCTTGACTGCGGCCACGGTCTTGGGCATTGTGATTGAGCATTCGGACTATGAGTCCTATGTTTCTGAGTTCTCAAGTGATGGGAAATGATGATTAAGTCGTTAGCTTTGAGCAACGAAGTGAAAAGAATGAACACAAAGAAATCCTTTCAATAAAATATTTTATCATGTGCATTTCCCAAGCAGGCGTGCTATTGATGATTAAATCGGATACAAAGATGGTATCCGGGAGTATGTCCATGTAAACCGAGTGAAGAGGCACATGTGACGTTGCCCGTCCCGAGACCTTAATGCATGAGGGTAAGGGGGTAATCGCCCGGGTGGGCTAGAGTTGACCAACTCTAACTTCTCCAGTGATAACATGGTGTTGTGATCTCATGAGATTAAGTTAGAGCCTCGATATTGAAGTGCCATGCATCTTTTCGAAAGATTGGGCATGCGGGTTTGATGCCCTTTGATATAACACCGATATATTGCGAATATGCATGATTTAACTCGCGTATATGATTCCCGTGATGTATGTATCATGTGTATGGTTGTTGTGGGATATATCTTATGATGGTATCTCACTCTTACAATTATATCGGTATCTTCGGGTTTTGCTGTAGTACCTTGGTACTCTAGCGTCGATGTTGCAGAGGAGTCTTTCTAAGTCAATTGAAGACCTAGTATTAGAGGTTGGGAAAGTATTTCGATTGGGGGTCTCTCCAATTAATATTCGATAGAATGACCAGCTTAGGAGTATGAGTTGGGTTGTATATCTAAAGGGGTCTGTGAATGTAGTGTTATATACATTCATCTGAAGTTTAAACCTTTTCTTTCGAAAATGGAAACTTATAGAAATGTTGTATGTCATGGTAACCTTGTTACGAACGTGACCTCACGTTTTAAATGTATGTATGATGGATTTCAGAGTTATCCCTATATGAGAAAATTTTATACCCCAGTTTTTCTGACTTAAGAGAAAACATATTTTTCCGAAAGCAACCAGCAAATTATCTTTTAATTTAAATTCCGCATGTGTTACGAAAGTAATGCCCTATTGAGGGAGGGTGTTACACTGAGGGTGTCTGGCTCAATATGCATGTCACGGCCGTGATAGCTTCTGACTTGTCTTCATTCTTTTTCAGCTTCACTTGATCACGGCCGTGATCAGCTCTGTTTGCCCCTTTTCTTGCCTTCCAAGCTCCTATCTTCGTGCCAGCTCCAATACGACTGATCTTGAGCATTTTAATATACTTTTCCTGCACACAAGCACACAAAACCACCTTACTCGTTCCAAGGCAAAATTAACTAATAATCAAACAAAATAAGCCTAATCTATATGAAAATGTATGCAAAATGTTATGGAAATATGAGGTGAAATCACACTCATCAGTATTGTGCTAGCATGTCAATAAATGGGTTAGGCTCAAATGGGATAACTAGGTGCAATTATATTAGTTGGGTGGGCTTGTTCAAGATCTATCAAACATAAAACAAACCAGAAAATGCCTCAAGCATACAGTGTGTGCAATTATGTATGTTCAGATCAGACAAAATCAAAGCAAACCTTACAGAAAATGCATGAGTGTGAAACATAGATGTTCAATGCAATGTCACTCAGGCCGAGGCCTTTGCCAATTAAACATTAATCATTTGGAATCGAAACAGGGGGTGATTCATGCATAGTCATTCATTAATCAAGTAAAACAACTATGGCCCTAGTGGCCCTAAAAACAAACACACATAACAGTCCCGATGACCACTACTTGCGTAAAAACTAAAAAAATATGGGAATGGGGTGGAAGGTTTAGGGCATCCCCGATGTGGGATGTTGCAGCAAAGTAACATCCACTATGGCTCTGTTTCAAGCCTATCTTTGCTGCTCGTGCGTAAACATTTCTCGGTGCCTACACTTTTGGAGGGCACCTTGCCTTGTGTTGCTCCGCGACTGACTTGGACTTCTTCTTCTTCATCATATTTTTCTTCTTCTACCTCTGCATCTACCTCTCTTCATCCTATTCTCTCGTGAAAACTATTGTTATAAGAAAATTCAATCAATGGCAAGAACTCAACCCAATTGCCGAGTGTTCCAACACACAAGCTCTTAAAAGATCCTCCAATGATTGAATCGTCCTTTCTGACTGTCCATCTGTTTGGGGATGATAAGCAGAACTCATCCTCAACTTGGTGCCTAAAGCATTGTGCAACTTTTTACAAAATCTAGATGTGAATCTAGGATCTCGGTCTGAGACAATCCTCGATGGCACACCATGCAACCTAACAACTTCTTTGATGTAAATTTGGGTCAACTTCTTCAAACTATAACTTTCACCCATAGGTAAGAAGTGAGCACACTTTGTCAACCTATCAATGATAACCCAAATCGCATTATGTCTCTTAGGAGTTCGTGGTAATCCAACCACAAAATCCATAACTATGCTATCCCATTTCCATTCTGGGATATCTAATGATTGCAATAAACCCGTCAGCTTTTGATGCTCTATCTTAGCCTTCTGACACACCAGGCAAGATAAAACATACTATGCTACCTCTTTTTTCATCAACGTCCACCAAAACAATTTATTCAAATCCTGATACATTTTAGTAGATCTGGGATGAAAACTCAACTTACTCTTATGTGCTTCTTCTAATATCACCTTCCTAAGTTCTAATCCTCTGGCACATATATTATATCCCCAAACCTCAGTACACCATTTGCTCCTCTACTAAACTCAGAAATATTACCCTCATATATACCTCTACTTATCTCATGTAGATAGAGATCCTGAACCTGTTTATCCTTAAGATCTCTCATAAAATCACTACTAATAGTGATCATACCTAAGCAAATTTTATCCTCAACCAACTCCATTCCTAAGTTCAAATCTCTGAACTGTTCCAGTAATTCCAACTCTTTAACCATCATCGCAGATACATGCAATGATTTCCTACTCAAGGCATCCGCTACAACATTCGCCTTCCCAGGATGGTATAGTAAATCAAACTCATAATCTTTGATAAACTCCATCCATCTCCGTTGTCTCATATTCAACTCCTTTTGGTCGAATAGATACTTCAGACTTTTATGGTCACTATAAACATTAAATTTTGCTCCATACAGAAAGTGTCGCCATATCTTTAATGCGAACACTATGGCTGCTAACTCCAAATCATGAGTCGGATAGTTCCTCTCATGAATTCTCAATTGTTGGGAAGCATAAGCCGCAACTCTTCCCTCTTGCATTAGAACACAACCTAAACCTTGGTACGACGCATCACAGTATACGTCAAACTGTCCTAATGGATCAGGTAAAGTCAACACAGGGGATGTAGTCAACCTTTCCTTCAGCTTTTGGAAACGCTACTCACAATTGTCCGTCCATACAAAAGCTGTATTTTTCCTCGTCAACTGCGTCATAGACAATGCAATCTTCGAGAAACCCTCAATAAACCTCCGATAATATCCAGCTAACCCTAGAAAACTTCGTACTTCACTTACTGACTTAGGTCGTTCCCATTTAAGAACTGCCTCAACCTTTGCTGGATCTACTTCTATACCTTCCTTGTTGATCATATGTCCAAGAAATTGGACTTCTTCTATCCAAAACTCACTAGGAAAGTTTAGCATAAAGCTTCCTATCCTTTAGAACTTGCAGCACCACCCTCAAATGTTTCTCATGATCTTCCCATGTACGAGAATAGATAAGGATGTCGTCGACGAACACAACATCAACCTTATCAAGGAACGGTCTAAATATCCTGTTCATATAATCCATGAACACTACCGGCGCGTTAGTCACACCGAACGGCAAAACTAAATACTCGTAATGTCCATACCTTGTCCTAAAAGCTGCTTTGAGTATATCTTCCTTCCTTACTCAAATCTGATGGTATCCGGATCTCAAATCAATCTTGGAAAATACCGCTGCTCCTTTAAATTGATCCATCAGATAATCTATCCTAGGCAACAGATACTTATTCTTAATTGTTACCTTGTTGAACTGTCTATAATCTGTGCACAACCTAGCACTTCCATCTTTCTTCTTAACAAACAAAACCGGAGCTCCCCACGGTGAAACACCCGGTCTTATGAACTATTTTCCCAACTTGTCATCCAACTGTTTCTTTAACTCCGTCAATTCTACAGGTGACATCCGATAAGGCGCCATAGATATTGGTCCTGTCCTTGATACAAGATCTATGGTGAATTCCACTTCTCCCTCTGGTGGCAAACCTGGAACGTCAAGAGGGAAAACTTCAGGAAACTCTCTCACAATAGGCATAGAATCTATACTAGGAGTCTCATTAGTTTCCACCGCGAACAACATCACGTATTGCCGAGAATCGTCACTCCTCATGGATACTCCGTCATTGGCAGAGACTATGTTAGAAGACTCAAGAAATGATAAGGTCTTACTAGAACGATCTAGCATTACATGGTTAGACGAAAGCTAATCCATGCCAAGAATAACATCTATCTGTTGCATAGGCAAACAGACAAGGTCTACAATAAATGTCCTATTCTCAACAACTATAGGACACTGTAAACAAACTGACATAGTAGTTAAAGGATTACTAGTTGGAGTAGATACTGTAAGGGTATAAGTTAATTGAGAATCAATTAATTTTAATTGATCCACACACTCATACGAAATAAATGAATCCGTAGTGCCTGAGTCAAATAACACATACGAAAGTCTACCAGCTATCAAACACATACCTTGTATAAGATCAGCAGATTGAGAGGATTCAGCTCCCCTCATGGTAAACACTCTTCCAGTGGCCTGAGGTCTTGCTCCCTATCTTCCTGCTGTTGTGACTCCTCTTCCAGCTCCACCCCTATTGCCTCAATTTCCTCTACCTGCAGCTATCTGCTATTGCCTAGCCTGCTGTCTGCAATCTCGGGCCATATGACCTATTTTCCCACAGTTAAAACAGCTAGGTCACTCCATGCAGTCTCTAAGATAACGCGGTCCTCCGCATCTGAAACAAGCTAAGTCTTGATGCTATTGACCCGCTCTAACCACTGGTGCTGATGCTGGTCTGCATTGGTCGGGCATATGGTCTCTGTCTCCATTGAGAGTTACTACCTCCTCGCCTCTGAAAACCCGGTCGAGTAGGACCTCCAATCCTCAGTTGTTTCTTCTCATCAGCCATCCTCTGATCTATACTTTCGATCGCACTGAATCTTTCCACCAGCTCTGGAAAACTCTGGATATCGAGAGATACTATAGCCCTTTGGAGTTCATGTCGGAGTCCTTCCTCAAACCTTCTACATTGCCAATCTTCATCTGGGAATCTCTGATAAAATTCGGAATACTTAAACCATTTCATTCACGAGTCAAAATTAGGTTTTCTGATCATTAAAATTTTGCTGTCAGTGAAAGTACTGACTGTTTTCCGTTCAAACTTTCGCCAAAATTCACCCGAATACACATAATATTTTAATTCTAATCAGAAATATGGAAAGTAGACTTCCTCATCGACAAAATATAAAAAAGTCTACAAATTTCAGTTTTCAGGCCAAATTATGGTTTTCTGTCACTATAAATTATACTGTAAGTTAAGAAAATGCAGACTGGTTTCCGTCTGAGTTTTACTCTCAAAATTTAACCAGAGCTTCCTACCATAGAGTAAGTTCTAGATATGATTTTGTTTTCTCCAAAATCATTTCCTAAGTCTCAATTAAAAATATAAATAAATATATATTTACTATTAAAACAACGTAATTAAAAATAGGCTGTTACAAAAACCAGCATGACCTAGGATGCTTCTGATTCCTTTCACAGATGTGGGAGGGGGTTATATTTTCAATAATTTCAATCTTTGCCTAGTCCACTTCAATGCCAGTTCTGGAGATTCTATGTCCCATCACAATTCCTTAAGTTACCATAAAGTGACACTTCTCCCAATTCAAAACCAGATTTGTTTCTTCACATCTGTCCAGGATTTGCTCCAGATTCATCAAACAGGTTTGGAAAGTCTCTACAAACACTGAGAAATCATCCATAAACACTTCCATTGATTTTTCAATCATATTAGAGAAAATAGCCGTCATACATCTCTGGAAGGTTGTTGGAGGATTGCACAAATCGAATGGCATTCTTCAGAAAGCAAAGGTACCATAAGGACATATGAAAGTAGTCTTCTCTTGATCCTCTAGTGCTATAGCAATCTGGTTGTATCCTAAGTATCTATCCAGAAAACAGTAATAGTCCTTCCCAGCAAGCTTGTCCAGCATCTGATCAATGAAAGGCAAGGGGAAATGATCCTTTCTAGTAGCTTTGTTCAGTTTCCTATAATCCATGAAGATTCTCCAACCAGTCACAGTCCTTGTGGGGATGATCTCATTTATCCCATTAGTGATGACAGTCACACATCCCTTCTTAGGAACATATTGGATTGGACTCACCCAAACACTGTCGGAAATAGGATAAATAATCCCTCCATCCAGCCACTTGATGATTTCCTTTTTGACCACCTCCTTCATGATTGGATTCAGCCTTCTCTGACATTCAATGCTATTATTTTAACTCACTTCTAAGAGAATTCTGTGCATGCATATTGTTGGACTAATCCCCTTGATATATGCTATCTGCCGCCCTATTGCCTTTTTGTGTCTTTTCAAAGCTGTCTGTAGTTGTTCTTCATGAAGAGAATTCAGTGCAACAGATATAATTACATACAAGGTTTCATTATCAACAAGATAGGCATACTCAAATGACTAGGCAATTTTTTTAGTTCAAGAGATGGAGCTTTACCCATGGAAGGAATATTATTTTTGAAAGTATCATCAGTTACCTCCAATGACTCATATTTTCTGCTCCATAGATGTTGAACCACCTTGCTATCTAGGTACTTTTCAGTCTCTTCATCAGAACAAGTGTCATCTTCGGATGATGCTGCAACATAGTCTGTATGGTTCTTGAGAAATTATTGTTGCACCAGTTCATCAAATGTCTGAATGAGAGATCATTCTTCCAATCCTTCATCAAGTTACTTCTGTGCATTGAACACATTAAATGTGACCTACTAATAATTAACCCTCATTGTAAGTTCTCCCTTCTGAAAATCAATCAATATCTTTCCTGTTGCTAAGAATGGTCTCCCTAGGATGATGGGAACCTCTCTGTCTGCTTCAAAATCCAGAATGATGAAGTCCACAGGAAATACAAATTTATCAACCTTGATCAACACATATTCAATTTTTCCCTCTGGATATGCAATGGATCTGTCAGCCAGTTGAAGTGTGACAGTTGTAGGCCTTGCTTCCCCAATTCCCAGCTTCTTGAAAATAGACATGGGCATAAGGTTAATGCTTGCTCCCAAGTCACATAGAGATTTACCACAGTAAGTATCTCCAACGGAACATGGCATGGTGAAACTTCCAGGATCTTTCATCTTCCTAGGCACTTTATTCTGCATCATCATACTACATTCTTCCTTCATAGCCACAGTCTCAAACTCTCCCAATCTTCTCTTCTTAGTGAGCACATCTTTCATGAACTTTGTGTAGTTGGGCATTTGTTGCAAGGCTTCTACCAAGGGTATGCTGATATGAAGTTGCTTCAATACATCTAGGAATTTATTGAGCTATTTCTCTTGGTGAACTTTCTTCAACCTCTGAGGAAAAGGTGGTGGAGCTCTTTTCGGACTCAGGTTGGGCACAGCAGGGTTTACTGCAACATCAGGTACCTTCTCAACTACTGCAGGTTGTTTTGTTGCTTCATCTTCTTTAGATTGTTCCTTCTCAGACTCTGAATTATCCACCTTCTGTTTCTTCTTTGGTTCTGCAACTTCTACATCTTTGCCACTTCTCAAATGGATTACCTTACAATGCTCCTTTCCCCCTCCAGAACTTGAGGCCTTAGGATCATCAGTAGAAGCAGGTAATGTGCCAATTTGCCTTGAATTGATTACATTGGCCAGTTGTCCCACTCGAGTCTGTAAGTTTCTCATTCCAGCCTTAGTTTCTGTCATGAATGCCTTCAGCACAGATTCTAAGGATGGTTCTGGAACTTTCTGTTGAACTTATGGGTGCTACTGCGTAGGCTGCTGTTGCTGATTGTAACCAAGAGGTGGATTCAATGTGTTACTGTAATTGGAATACCTCAAGTTTGGATGTTGAGATTACTGCCAACTTGTGTTGCCAAATGAATTATTTACCCGATAATTGTTATTGCCTACATAGTTGGTGGTGCAGATGAATTTCCTTGATTTGTCATGGTCAACCCCCTAACCATATTAGTTAAGGAAGTCATTTGAGCTAATATTGTAGATACTTCAATCACTTCATAAGCTCCTGCTGCAGCATTGGCTTTCCCATAAACTTGTCTTGTTGTTGGCCACTGATAGCTGTTAGCTACTATCCCTTTTATCAGAGCATGAGCTTCATTATACAATTTGGAGAGAAAACTGCCTCCCTCTAAGGCATCCAACATCATTCTTGAGCTAGGTAAAACACCATTGTAGAAGTGCTTCATCTGAATACATAATGGAATGCCATGGTGGGGCCACTTCTTATTGAGTTGTTTAAATCTCTCCCATGCTTCAAATAGTGGTTCATCATCATGCTGCCTGAATGAAGTGATGTCAGTTCTCATCTTTGCATTCATAGTTGGTGGAAAGAACTTGGTTAAGAATTTCTCATAAAGCTTGTTTCAAGTATCAATTGAGTTTGCATCCAAGGAATTCAGCCAGCTCTTAGCCTTGCCTCCCAAAGAGAATGGAAATAGTCTCAATCTGAATGCGTCATCAGTGACTCTTGGAATCTTGAAATTGCATGCTACATCCAGAAACTGTTTGAGATGCAGGTGAGGATCCTCTGTTGCAGCACCATTAAATTGTCCAATTGTTTGCAACATTTGGAACATTACTGGGTTGAACTCAAACTGAGGTGCAGTTATGGGAGTCCTCACTATCCCAGTGTTCATAGCTTCAGGGTCAAACATAGCATACCCCCGATAGCAAAGTTTTTGTCATTGGCCATAGCCATGCTGTCTTGTGGCACTTCTTCAACCATTTCTGAAATAGCAGGGGACAATACTTCAGCAGAATCTGGTGTGGAGTAGGTTGGAGTGTTCAGAACCAACTCAGGAAAAGACTGAGATGATTGACCTCTTCTGAATGTTCTTTGTATCTCTAGATGAAATCTGTATTCAAGTGACAAGAACCTGTACATACAATTTCAGTAACCTGTGCTACAGCAAAGCACTAAGAGTGTCAGTACCTCTAACTACAGAACTAATAATCTAGAAACAGAATTTTAACACCAATTACAATCCCTGGCAACGGCACCAAAAACGTGTTGCCTCAAAAACAGTTGTTCTTAAGCGTGTGCAAGTATACACAGATGCCTCAAGTAATATAGAACTTTCGTTCAAATATCGTTCCTACAGGGATTAAATTGATGCAATAAAATTCTAGTTCAGATTATATGTTCCAGGAGTTAGGATTGAGTAACCAAAAATTGTTGTGTGTGGACAAATTAAAATAAAGGGTATGAGTGCCAGAAAAATAAATGAGTTGTGAATTGAAAGTAAAAATGAAACAGGTTAACAAAGAAATGATTTGATGATTTAGGTGATTAAAATAGCTTCAGGTATGCTGCAACATAAATCTTGTTTAGTCCTCATTATGCTCTGACTATGCTCTGACTATGCTCTAGCATATAGATCTAGGAAATTAAAGTTTGTTTTCCAACAAAACATCGTCAGGTTCATTAACTTTGTTATATTCCTAGATTCAGATTAATTACACCACCCTCTAAATCAATCACGTTCCAGCTAGCTTAGGGACATGGATAGCTATTCCTAGCCTATCCAACATCAATTAATTTTCCAAATAATAACTTATCCCCTACCTTTTATCAAGTTCCCACTTACTTAGTTTTTCCAAACTAAGCAAGCTAGATATTCAATCAAGTTGATCACTCTTAATCAAACAACATTAAATGCGTGATAAAAAGAATATGCAAAACATAATAATCAAATAACTCAGCTAAACATTCATTATATTAGCAGACCCAAAGCTTAAAAGTGTTTAGCTCATTATGAGCTAACAAAGAACAAACATAAGAAATGAGCAAGAAACCATTACAATGGGTGAAGAAATGCAAAACATAGTAGCAACTAAGGGAAGAAAAACACCAGCGTAGCTCTCAAGAAAGGACCAGACAATGTGTAATAAAAATTTAAAATGTGTCCTCACTAGGGTTTGCTAAAATGCTTTTATAGTACAAAAAACCCTATTCTCTTTCATTCCATTTTGGGTCAACATCAAAAAATATTAATAGAATAACCCTAACCCAATTTCCTAAAGATGTGGGGCAGCTGATCCTAGGCGTGCGTGCTTCCTTAAAAGTGACAGCGCCAGCGCCCTGGAGGAGAGAGGAAAGGTGTCCTTGTCAGCTTTTGTCCTTTAGTGTAATCCTACTGGAAGGTAGCCCTTGCTAAAACAACCAAGTTCTTGTATCCCAATGCTTCAGCCATGCTCCAGCAAGCTTTCTGCATATACAGACACAACATTTTTAGACAATGATAGAGCAAATCAAGAGCAAATGGCTACTATTCACTAAACTTAACATAAATATTTACAAACTAACATTTTCTAACAAAAGCAAGACTTAAAACCTTAAGGATGGCAAAGAATCATAGTAAAAAGGATATAAATAACTCTTCAATTAAAGAGTTATCACATCCCCAAACTTAAACCATTGCTTGTCCTCAAGTAATGCAAAAGAAACACACAAGGAACAAATAAATCCTAATTGATGAATGATGTGCAAGCACCACCCAGATTTGTCCATCCTTCAACTCACATCCAGAAATCAACACTTGCTTTCCTAACCAAACTACTCTTTCTATCCTGCTCTCAACAACAACTGTTACACACTGGTTCAAATAGATTAACACATGCTGCAGCATTCACCTCTCAGAACAGTTGGTTCTACTTCTCTCCCTCACATTAGACTTTTCACTCTTTACCACAAACATGCATCTCTGATAAAGATTTGACGATTAAATATTAATCATTTGAAATCAGAAACACGGGTGATTCATGCATAGTCATTCATTAATCAGAAGTGATACAACTATGGCCCTAGTAGCCCTAAAAACAAACACACGTAGCAGGTCCTAGTGACCACTACTTGCAGAAAACATTAAAAAAAACATAATCTGGGAATGGGGTGGAAGGTTTAGGGCATCCTGATGTGGGATGCTGCAGCAATCTACACAATCCACTATGGTTTTGTTTCAAGTCTATGCTGCTCTGGTGCGCAAACTCTTCTTGGTGCCTCCACTTTTTTAGGGCACCTTGCCTTGTGTTGCTCCGGTGATCTGGACTTCTTCCTCTTCCCTCTCTTTTTCATCTTTTTCTTCTTCTATCTCTGCATCGGCACTCTCTTCATCCTCTTCTTCAGTCTCAGGACCCTCTTCCACTTCTTCTTCTTTTTCCTCCTCGGCCTCAGCAGCTTCTTCTTTCTCAGATTCTGCAGCAGCTTTAGCCTCTTCTTCCCTCAGCGCTGCAGCAACCTTTACCTTGTTGATCTTCACTGCAGCATTGGGTGCAATCATTTTTAGATTCTTTGAGAGAGGCATTATGTCATCCTCCTCTTCATTTTCTGTTGTAGCATAGATAGCGGCTATCTTTGTCACTGGGCTCTCCTTCTCAGCAGTTGATTTTATGCCTTTTGCTGATTTTGATGCTGAGGGACGAGATGCTGCTGCATCAGGGATGGCGGAGGGTACTTTTTCAGAGGATGCAGCATTGGGCCTTTTAGTTCTCCCCTGATATTGCTCGAAGACTTTACAGGTAGATTTCTTCTTTTTAGGGGCAGGGGCCTCAGCTTTTTTCTGTTGCTTGGATGGGGCAACACCCATCCATTCTAAATCCGAGGCAGAGCTGTTAGCAGGGTCAATGTTGTCAGTCTTCAACAAAAGGTGGCAGAACTTCTTGGGGGAACTAGGGGATTGGAGTTTCAAGATTCCAACCATTGAGTTTCATTGTTTACTTTTCCCACTGATACTTGCAGAAGCAGTATTGCCAGAAAGTCTTCTCATGCTGCACATGTTGCTGCAGCATGGTAGTCAATTATTCTACTTTCTGCTCTAACATCCCAAAACGATCCTGCTGTTCTGGGGTGCCAGATCTGGGAGGTTTGCTTCCACTTGCACTTGCTTTTTCAGAATTTGAGTACATCCTCAGCACACAATTCATATCAATGGGGCCTTTGTTCAGTTCTAGCCCTTCCCCAGGATTATACTCTATTCCTTGCTCCAAACAGAGTTCAGTAATAAAGCAGGGTAAAATCAGGTTACCTTGCTGCTTCATTGCACAGGCCAAGATTTGGTTCTTTAGCACCTCTCCCACATTTATCTTTTTCTTGTTCATGATAGAGTGGAGCAGAGCCAGGTGCTCTTTGTCCACTGTTTCCAGATGAGAAGTAGGGGAGAGAGAGTATCGGGGGAAGTGGTACCAGATTTTTGCAAGAGGCTGCAATATGGACCGAGGCAGTTTTAGTTGGCCCTCTGCCTGTTGTATGAAGTCTACACTAGGGAGAGCTAGGCCTTTCTTCATTTGCTGCAGCTTGACAGTTGTTGCAACTTTCAGAATCTGCTGATACTCGTTTTCCACTTCCTCCAAACCGAGATGTTGATTAATCATCCTTGTAGAAAAAGACACCTTACCTCCTCTGATAACCACAAATGTTTGTACGTCAGACGCAATTTTTGTGTAAAACTCCCTAACCATTTGGGTACAAAACCCATCTCTGTGCTCAGCAAAGGACCTCCATTTATGCGCTTCAATCACGTCCATTAGTTCTGGTAGCATACCCAAGTTCACTCCTTTCCCATATTTGAAACCTTTTTCTTGATGAAGACTGCAGCTGTGGTTCTCTTTTTCATACTTCTCTTGTGCTTCTTCACTAACCTAGAAGGTTAGGGTTTCGGTTGGATCAGATGAGGGTGGAGTAGCATTCTTCACAGCTTTATGTTTCAAGTGGCTTGATTTCTTGGCAGTCATGGTGGTTTGAGGGGTGGTTTAGTGAAGAATAGGAAGGGTTGAGTGTTAGGGTTACGGGTGGAAGAAAAAGAAGATAAACGTTGTGTGTGTAGAGTGTGCGTGAAAGAGAGGGGTGAGTGGTCTATTTAATGTGTCAGGTGAAAGAAGTGTATTGGTTGTAGATAGTGGTAGTCATGGGGAAAGAAAGGAATAAAGAAAAGAGAGAGAGGTGGAGATCGTGTGGTTGGGGGTTAGGCTTGGGGAAGATGGTTTTCCCTCTCCACATCTTTTTGGCATTTATTGAAATTCAAAATTTCTTAAACTGTCCACCTTTCTCCTTTTACCACAACAGACAAAATTTCCAGCTGATCCCCAGTTAGTACCTTTCTCAGCAGATAGTCCCTATCCTCAAGATTGAATTTTTTTTGTTTCTGTAATCAAAGCGCATGCTATAGCACTGTTCCAGAGTAACCCAGTGTTTTGTCTTATGCTACAGCCTAACTTACTTCTGCCTTTTCCGCTGTTTCTTTATTCAAAAAGGTAAATACTTTTTATTGATGGGCTGCCTCCCATGAGCGCTTGGTTTATAAAGTCCTCAGCCATACCATAATGCAGCATCATTCCGTGTCATCAAGGGTGGTGGTGACCTTCATTTTGTCCAAAGGTTCACCAAAATAATGCTTGATTCTCTAGCCATTGACTTTGAATTCTCTGCCACTATCAGCATCCAACAGATCAACAGCTCCATGTGGGTAGACCTTTACAATTTTGAATGGGCCCGACCACCTTGACTTCAACTTGCCAGGGAAAAGCTTCAGTCTAGAGTTAGATAGCAGCAGTTGCTCCCCTTCATGAAAGGATCTGTGATGAATCTTCTTATCATGCCTGGCCTTAGTTTTTGCCTTGTATGCTTCAGCGTTTTCATAGGAGAACAATCTGCGTTCCTCCATTTCATCAAGCTGCAGCATGTGTGCTACTCCAGCAGACTGAAGATGAAAGTTCAGTTTCTTGACTGCCCAGAAAGCCTTGTGCTGCAACTCTAAGGACATATGGCAAGCTTTCCCTTACACCAGTCTATATGGGGACATCCCCAAAGGAGTCTTGAATGCAGTTCTATAAGCCCACAATGCTTCATCCAGATGTGAGGATCAAGCCTTCCTACTTGTGTTGACCATTTTTTCCAATATCCTTTTGATTTCCTTGTTGGAGAACTCAGCTTGACCATTAGTTTGGGGATGGTAGGTTGTGGCTCCTTTATGCTTAACTCCATATTTTGCAAGCAGTTTGGAGAAAACTTGGTGGCAAAAATGGGTTCCTTCATAACTAAAGATAGCTCTAGGGGTTCCAAATCTACAAAAAAATGTTTTTCTGTAAAAACTTTGTCACCACCCTAGCATCACTTTTGATTGTTGCCACAGCCTCCACCCATTTAGACACATAATCAACAGCTACCAGAATGTAAAGGTTGCCAAAGGATGGAGGAAATGGTCCCATGAAGTCAATCCCCCATACATCAAAAAGTTCAATTTCCAAAATGTTATTTAGGGGCATCTCAATTTTATCAGACACATTTCCTACCCTTTGGCATCTATCACAATGCTTAACAAATTCATGTGCATCTTTAAAAAGAATAGGTCAGAAATAACCTGATTGGAGCACCTTGGCAACAGTTCTCATGCCACCAAAGTGTCCACCATATGCTGCAGCATGGCACTGAGTCACATTATTTTGGAATTCTTTGTTAGATGATGGGTCATGAATCCGCAAGTGTACGTCTTCGTCGTCAAGTAATAAAAAGATCGAATCCACAGGGACCGTGATCTTATATGACTATCAATAATTAAATAAACTAAATTGGACTATGAAAAGATTTGAAAAAGATTTGGTTTTTAAAGGATTAACTAACACTTCAATTATTTAAAATGCAATCAAACAAAATAGGAAAGTAAATCAAATAGGGGTTTTTCAAATTCAAAAGAGATTTCCAGGAATTGGGTTACCAACAAGACTGCTCATGTTACTAAATTGATTACCCCTCTTGTTAATTATCGAAATTTGCTTTGAAGGTGAATTTATCCTAAATAAGTTAATGTTCCCTCTCGGGATACAAGAACCGTGCCCGATTAAACCAACCCCTACTTTCGTGGTAATTGAATTTAAATCGAACCCTTTAAGCTTTGTGACAATTCAGTGAACCCTCAAAGGACCGCTTCTAACTCTCATGATTTAAGTCCTAAGTTTGATTCCTATAGATCCAATACCTAAGTTCACCGCTAGGTTCCTCCTTAGAGTATCTATGACATGCAAATAAGTGCGTACCAGATTCATAAGTAATTCATGCAATAGGAATCAAATCGAAAGCAAATTAAAATTAATAAGAAGTAAAACGCAAATTCATAACATAAAAAAAATCTTGGGCATAGCCCCAATTCATAGAAATAAAAATAACTACTCAAGCATTGTCATGTTCATAGCAAGCTTGATTAACAAAAGCATAAAAGAAAACCTAAGAGAAGAGCAGAAATTGAGAAGAAGAGAAATCCTAGTTTTTGCCTAAGGTAGCATCCCAAGGGATCCCTATTTTCGATCCTAATTGCCCTATTGTTATAGTAGGTTAACTTGAATCCCAAGCAATTACAAAATCAGATCAAATCAGGTTTTAAAATTCCAAACATTGCACGTCATGGCCGTGATACATGTCACGGCCAGGCCGTGACATATTCTGTCTTGGAAAACTTGGCACTGATGTCCTGTCACGGTCGTGATGGCCATCATGGCCTGGCCGTGACAGGTTTTGACATTTTCGTTCATTTCTTTTCAGCCTTGCTCGATCATGGCCGTGATGGCTGTCACGGCTAGGCCGTGATGGCCTCTGTTTGGCACAGTTTTCTTGCTTTTCAAGCTCCATCTTCATGAAAGCTCCATCATGGTTGATCTTGAACATTTTAATCTTCAATTCTTGTACAAAAACACCACAAAATTGCCTTACCCGTTCCAAGGTAAAAACTAACAAAAATCAAATTAAAAATGCCTAAACTACATGAAAATGCATGCAATATGAAAAAGAAATATGAGATGTAATCACACTCATCATTAGACTCAATGACTGAGAGATTTTTGATATATTACAATTACAACTTAATGTGTACGCAAGTGTTTAGTGTCAAATTGTAAAGACAGGTATCAAGCAATATTCAACAAGTTCAGTGAGCAATCAAAGGAGAATATTCAAGGAAGAACTTGGAGGAATCAAAGAGCAAGGGCGAAGATCAAGGAATCATCAAGACAAGAGCTTAAACGAAGAAATTCGTGTTAAGTCTTAGATGATTTATAAGAGATGAAATCTCTTATTCACAAATAGCTCAATTAAGAAAGATGCATGAAGAGAATCATTTTTCATAACCTGCATTAAAAGGAATAAGTTTTCGTTAATGAAAATGATTTTTGGAAATAATAAATAGAAGCGCTCGTCCAACATTGGAATAATATAAGAACTCGTCCAACACTGGGAGTAATATAAGCGCTCGTCCAACACTGGGAATAATATAAGCGCTCATCCAACACTGGGAATAATAGAAGCGCTCGTCCAACAGTGGAAAAAGTTGGCATCTAAGATAGTGGTAGAAGCTCAAGTCTACTAAAGTGACAGAAGCTCACGTCTACTAAAGTGACAAAAGCTCACGTCTACTAAAGTGACACAAGCGCACGTCTACTAAAGTGACAGAAGTTCTCGTCCACTAAAGTAATACAAGTGCTCGTCTACTATTTGGAGCACGTCCAATTACTTTGTGTTAGTACTCTCGTCTACTGACGTGGCAAATGGACGCGACTTTTTTTTTTTAAGATGGACGCGGCTATTTGTCCAAATGGACTCGTTATTTTATGGACGTGAATTCTATAAGAACTATTAGAATCTTATCTCAAGAACGAGAATCGAGAAAATAGATTCTGTTAAATCAGATCCAAATCTGTTTTGATTGATCCCAACGACTATAACTTGTTTTCTATATAAAGATGGATCAAAGGAACACTTAAAGAAGAATCATAACGAATAACTACAGAATTATAATGATACACATATCATTCATCATCTTCATTGATCTTACTGTGAAAAGAGTGTTTCAATACTCATAAGTGCTTCAATTTGTTTTATTTGACTAATGAGAGTTAGGAATCAACTTTTGTTTTACTTTCAACTGTAAAAAGAAAGGGAGTCTCTTTAAGTGATTAGGGTGATGTATCCCTAAGTTTGAACATTGAGACTCTTCATAAGAGTGTGGTATCTCGAGGTGAAGGAGTGCTCTGTGGTGTAAAGGTTTTTCAAGCCACCTGGCAAAGCTTACGTGTTAGTGTGTGAAATCCCATAGGTGGAGTGGTGATAAGCCTTTGGCTTATCTAGTTTTATAACTAGATGGACTGTGGTTTTTGTGCAAATTATTCGAGTTCAATCTCGTTTTCGCTCAAATTTGGCCTTGTTTTGTTCCTAAGTAGACTTTTACTCGTTCTAGGCATTTTTAGTAGTTTTTAGTCTATTTTGAATAGAATTATGCTTTTTGTGTCTTTTTATTGTTTCAGGTTAGAAGTGAAGCTCCGGGAGTCAAGGAAAGTCAAGAAATAGTGGAAATTGCCATTCTGAAGATGCTCGCCCCGCGAGTTGATGATCGCCTCGCGAGTCTGAAGATCAGCTAACCAGCAACGTCATCAATTCTGTCTCGTCCCGCGAGAATATTCTCGCCTCGCGAATCATGAAGACCTGCAAGACAGAGACCATCACGGCTAAGCCGTGATGAAGGTCACGGCTGTGAGAGATTGAAGTTTGAAGACTCGCCCCGCGAACACACTCTCGCCTCGGAGAATCCAAATTGAAAGCGCGCCAAAACTAATGTTCGCCTCGCGAAATATGGTTCGCCCCGCGAGCGACCGAGAACCAGAATCCCTATTTATAGGCTGTTTCAGATCAGAATGGGGAGCTTCTGGGCAGATCCGAATCCTAGTAGTTTTTCCACTGTAGAGTAGCTTTTAGGAAGATTTCTTTTCTCTTTGGAGCTGCGTCTCCCTTTTTCTTTCTTATTTTGCTATGGAGGTTATGTCCGATTGTTTGTCTATGAGCATGAGGAACTAATCCCCTTGTCTGAGGGAACAATGAAGCCACCCATGGCGGTATAGTGTTCATGTGATGTATATCTCTCTCCTTTAATTCAATTCTTGTTTTCCAATTCTGATTTGATTGCGTTGATCACATGCGCGCATGATTGACTTGTTAAACGTGTTGAGGCTGATCGGCGATTCGCGTTTTAGAACTTGAATTGGGATCATCGTTCGAATATTGTACGACAGTGAGTAGGAGATCGGTGCAACCTTATAGGGAACAAGAATTAACAGAATTTGATGATTAGTATTATGAAACCTAGTAAGTAATTAGTCCAATCTTCGAATACGTCCTATTGAGCACGACAGTGGATATAGGAGAATTTGGGGGTCCCAGTTGACATTGTAATTGAACTTAGGGAGGAATTCATCATCACTTGGGAATGCATATTGGGTAGGTGGATTTGTGACCTTGGACATTTTAATTTCAGATTTTAGTTAATTATTTTATTAGATTTGTTAATTGAATTTTTGATCCTAATCTCTCTCTCTCTCAACCACCTTCTGTCGCTTGACCAAACACATCGGATTTCCCGCGGATTAGTTGAATTGGTAGCCCAATCCCTGAGTTCGACCTCGGTAATTACTTACCGTGTTTTTTTTTATTACTTGCGATGACCCGGTATACTTGCCGGTGACTCATCAACAAGTTTTTGGCGCCGTTGCCGGGGATTGGCACAACCAATTTTCCTAATTTTAGGGAAGTTTGATTATTTGGTTAAGTATTTTTATTTTTATTTTTATTTTTATTTTTATTTCTATTTACTATTATCTCTCTCTACTTCTTTGATTCCACTTGGTCTTGCCTTGTTTGTATGCGAGGTGCACGAGGGAATGCTTCCGGGTTGCGAATATTGTAATGGAGACCATGACACTTGGAGATGTCCGTTCTACTTCTCTCAAGAATATGTGGACTCATGCCATAATTTCTATGACAGCGTGCCCCAGGACAACTATCAGAGTCAGAATCAGTTTTGGGGTTATAAGAGTAGAGACAATCCAGATTTCACTTGGGGTAATGATGGCGGTGGTCTAGCCTGGCAACCACAACCTCAACAAAATTGGCAACCACAACCTTGGGAGTTGGCTCTGGAGAAGATGAATGCGGTAGTTGAGAAGTTTGCAATCAATACAAGCACAACCATTGACAAGTTGGCAACTCATACAAGATTGGCAATTCAAAATCTAGAGATGCAGATTGCCCAGCTCGCAAAGCAACTAAATGAGCCTCTCCCAGACACTCTCCCAGGTGATACCGAGAACAACCCTAAGAACCAATGCGAAGCCATAACAACTATAAGCGGTAGGGTGTTGGGATCTGACTGGGATGCAACTAGTTCTCAGGAAGTTGAGGAAGAACCACCACATGTTCAGGAAGAGCAACCTGAGGAAGAGGAGTTGACAAGTGACATGACCCCAGAACAACCACATGTTGAGGAAGAGCAACCTAAGGAAGAGGAGTTGGCAAGGGACAAGGCACCAAAGCAAGGGGGTAGAGTTCAATTTGAAGATAAAGTGGTAGTGGACTCCACCATGCTTGCCAAGCAATCTGATTTTGCTGCATTAAATAAATATGTTGGCTTGCATGCATGTGTGGACACCGGTAAGATAGACCCTCCCACTTGTCTGGCACACCTCCTCGTGAAAACACAATTTGACCCGAGAGGAAGTGAGTTCATAATTGCAGAGGTCAAAGAAGTTTTCACACTCAGGCTAGGTGGAAGTATGGATAGAGTCATATTGCTCCTGCAAGGGCCACTTCACAAACCATGGGATCCGGGTGGAGGATATGATATGATGAGCGTCTCTTGGCCCTTGTGCCACAGGCTATGGGATCTAGGTGGATGCTTATTAATAAGTCAAGCTAGTGACGTTAAAGAAGCGCTTATTGGGAGGCAACCCAATCTAGGTATCCTTTATTCTTAGTTTCTGACATTTTCATTTATATTATAAAAAAAAAGCTTGATTCGCCACGCGAACCCACAGTGGCCGCGCAAGACAGAAGCCCTGAATCTCAGAGGTTTGCTTTCATTTCTGTCTCGCGTCGCGAGGTGTACTTTCGCCTTGCGATTCTGGGCATCATCATCTGTTGGAATTCCAGATTCGCCTCGCGAGATACTACTCGCCTCGTTATTCTGGAGAGTGTGAAAACAATTTTTCCAGATTCGCCTCGCGAGTGATTTCTCGCCTCGCGAATCTGCACTTAAGGTTTTAATTTCCAGAGTTCTTCCAGGATGCTATGCAACAGAAGGGAGCCCGTGAGACCAATTGGATGAGGAGGCAACCATGAAAACTTGATCAGGGAGCACCCTCTCCTCTCCTCACTTTTGTTTTTGTTTTTATTTTTGTTTTTGTTTTTGTTTGTCACTCTTGAATAATTTGAGAAGATCAAGAGTTTTTGTATGAATGTGTGTCGGCAAGCTTGATAGATTTCAATTAAATTGAGCATAGATTGATTGCATGAATTATTTTGACCATTGATGATTTCCCCCTAGGTTCTGAAATTAGAAAAGTTGACCCCCTTGTGAAAAATTGAAAACTGAACTTTGAGAATTTTATTGTGATTACTTGATTTATGATAAGTTTGGGGTGAGGGGGTGAACACACTAGGAATTGTATCTCGGTCAAACAATTTGCAAAATGTCCAGGTGAGGATTTGAGCCTCCAACTTTGTTTTTGATTGTGTGAATCACTATTAAGTTGAACTTTCCCGGATTTGCTTGAATCTCTTCATGGTTTGCATGTTTATGTGTTGCATCAAATGATTTAGGCAATTTTCTTTGAATAACTACTTGGCCTAAAAAGAACCATCCCTAATGCATGTTCCCTAGTTAGCCCCGTTGAGCCTAATTAGCCTATTGTTTCTTGATGACCCTATATTATAAGCCAAAATCTGAAAAACCATGTTAACCCAATCTTAGGATTAGGAGAGCATGGACACTTAGCAAGAGAAGGGTTGTGAGAAACTAAGTTTGGGGTGGCTACAAGGTGATATGTCATTTTGGGTTGAGAAAAAGAAAAATAAGGGTTGAAACCCAAGGCAATAAAAAAATAAAAAAAATAAAAAAAAGAGAGAGAGAAAAAAAAAGGAAAAAATATTGCCAAAAGAAAATGGGCAAAACAGAAAAAATAGCAAGGAAAAGGTTGTAGTCACCCAAGGCAAAAAGAAAAATGCAAAAAGGAATTTGAGTAGAATATGTGTCAAATGCTCATGCTCTCTTAGTTCCTAGGGACTTAAGCCTAGTATCCTTGAATATCCTACCCTCAGCCAGGCCCCATTACAACCTTTATAAGACCTTCTGATGTTGCATGCATGTTTTCGTGGGAACCATTTTTGAGATAAAAATCAAATTCATGGGAAGTGCTCTTGATATGTGAAATTGAGTAAAAAGTTGATAGCCTAGACGAATTTGAGCGAATGAGTGAAATTTTACATACCCTTGTGAGGAAGGCAGTTGTTTGAAATTGGTGATCTTCCTTTTGTGTGTGACCCTGATCCTCAACTTAGATTAATGATTGCATGAATGATGAAGTTCTCAATTGTTTAAAGTAAATGAATGTGGGGATTACGTTAATGTAGGGGGGGGGGGGGAAATCATTGGAGAAAAACTGTTTTGAGTGCATGAAATTTGTGCGAAATCGATTAATTCCCTTAAGCTTGCCATGTCTTGAGTCGTTTTTGAGTTTTAGCTTGCTTGGGGACAAGCAAGGTTTAAGTTTGGGGTGTTTTGATAAGCCTTTGGCTTATCTAGTTTTATAACTAGATGGACTGTGGTTTTTGTGCAAATTTTTTGAGTTCAATCTCGTTTTCTCCCAAATTTGGCCTTGTTTTGTTCCTAAGTAGACTTTTACCTGTTCTAGGCATTTTTAGTAGTTTTTAGTCTATTTTGAATAGAATTACGCTTTTTGTGTCTTTTTATTATTTCAGGTTAGAAGTGAAGCTCCGGGAGTCAAGGAAAGTCAAGAAATAGTGGAAATTGCCATTCTGAAGTTGATGATCGCCTCGCGAATCTGAAGATCAGCTAAGCAGCAACGTCATCAATTCTGTCTCGCCCTGCGAGAATATTCTCGCCTCGCGAATCATGAAGACCTGCAAGACAGAGACCATCACGGCTAAGCCGAGATGAAGGTCACGGCTGTGAGAGATTGTAGTTTGAAGACTCGCCCCGCGAACACACTCTCGCCTCGGAGAATCCAAATTGAAAGCGCGCCAAAACTAATGTTCGCCTCGTGAAATATGGTTCGCCCCGCGAGCGGCCGAGAACCAGAATCCCTATTTATAGGTTGTTTCAGATCAGAATGGGGTGCTTCTGGGCAGATCCGAATCCTAGTAGTTTTTCCACTGTAGAGTAGCGTTTAGGAAGATTTCTTTTCTCTTTGGAGCTGCGTCTCCCTTTTTCTTTCTTATTTTGCTATGGAGGCTATGTCCGATTGTTTGTCTATGAGCATGAGGAACTAATCCCCTCGTCTGAGGGATCAATGATGCCACCCATGGCGGTATAGTGTTCATGTGATGTATATCTCTCTCCTTTAATTCAATTCTTGTTTTCCAATTCTGATTTGATTGCATTGATCACATGCACGCGTGATTGACTTGTTAAACGTGTTGAGGCTGATCGGCGATTCGCGTTTTAGAACTTGAATTGGGATCATCGTTCGAATATTGTACGACAGTGAGTAGGAGATCGATGCAACCTTATAGGGAACAAGAATGAACAGAATTTGATGATTAAGATTATGAAACCTAGTAAGTAATTAGTCCAATCTTCGAATACGTCCTATTGAGCACGACAGTGGATATAGGAGAATTTGGGGGTCCCGGTTGACATTGTAATTGAACTTAGGGAGGAATTCATCATCACTTGGGAATGCATATTGGGTATGTGGATTTGTGACCTTGGACATTTTAATTTCAGATTTTAGTTAATTATTTTATTAGATTTGTTAATTGAATTTTTGATCCTAATCTCTCTCTCTCTCAACCACCTTCTGTCGCTTGACCAAACGCATCGGATTTCCCGCGGATTAGTTGAATTGGTAGCCCAATCCCTGAGTTCGACCTCGGTAATTACTTACCGAGTTTTTTTTTATTACTTGCGACGACCCGGTACACTTGCCGGTGACTCAACAAGTGGGGACTGGATGTAGGTCACAGTGGAGGTGGCTGAACCAGGATAAATCTGGTTGTGTAGTCTCTCTAAACTCAAACTCCTTTACTTTCAGTTTATGATTCAAGAACCTGCAACTTTGAGGTTTAAAGTTCAAGTATAATTTCTGTTCTTGATCTATATAAACTGTATCTTGTTATTACTGAGTTATTGAACATGAACCTATTCGTTATTAATCTTTCTTATCCTCATCGCCTTCTATTCAAGATTTTGTAAAAACCCTTCATCGATTTTATAAAAGATCCTGAGAACACAAATCCTCAACTCTGATTTATAAAGCTTTATGAAAAAGTTTTAAGAGGGAAATATTTTATTTGAAAAACTCAATTCACACCCCCCTAGGTCGTTGAAGCCAAAACAACAATTGGCATCAGAGTTAAACTCCTAAGTTTGGCTTAACAGCTATAAGAGCATGGCTTACAATGACTGTTTAAATGAAGGGGCTTCCCTTGCACGCCCGCCTGCCTTCAATGGATCCGAGTATATCTATTAGAAGGAAAAAATGGTAATCTTTCTTGAGGCAGAAGGTGTTGACATATGGGATGCAGTAGAAAATGGACCATTTGTCCCCTCTACTGTAGATGCTAATGGTGTTTCAAGAAATAAGCCTAAAACTGAATGGAATGAGGATGATAAGAAAAGAATTCAATATAATGCACGTGCTAAGAATATTATAACATCTACTTTAAGTCGTGATGAGTTTTTTAGGGTTTCAAATTACAAATCAGCAAAGGAGATGTAGGATACATTGCAAGTAACACATGAAGGAACCTCAGATATCAAAAGAGCAAGAATGAACACCCTCACACATGAGTATGAGCTGTTAAGAATGAATCGAGGAGAACCTATTATTGAAATGCAAAAGAGATTCACACACATCGTAAATCAATTGGTTGGTCTTAGAAAGACAATCTCAAATGAAGATCAAATTAACAAAGTCATGCGATGCATGAGAAGGGAATGGCAGCCTAAAGTCACTGCAATCTCTGATTCTAGAGATCTCTTATCAATGACCATTGCCACACTGTTTGGAAAATTGCAAGAACATGAATTGGAGTTGAACAGACTAAATGAGAGTGAAGAAACTGATAAAAGAAAGAAGGGATTAACTCTGAAATCACAAGTCAAAGAAGTAGAAGATGGTGATGATGATGATTCAGAACAAGAGGCTGAATCTGAAGAAGAGATGGGAATGCTAGTTAGAAAATTCAAGAAGTTCCTAAAGAAGAAATGCAACTTCAAAGAAAGCCATCCACTTTTCAAAGGAGAAATTTCAGCAAAGGTGACAACTCTTCCAACAACATCACATGCTATGAATGTGGAAAGATTGGCCACATGAAGCTTGACTGTCCAAAACTGCAAAAGAAGGACAAAATAGAAAAGTTTGACTCAAAGGACAGGAAGTGGAGAAATCCAAGAAAGGCCTACATTGCTTGAGATGATAATGATCTAGATTCTACTAAAGAATCTGAATTTGAGGAGGAAAACTTATGCTTGATGGCCAGCAATAACAGTGATTCAGAAAGTGAAGTAAGTTCTAATTATCAACATTCTTATGATGAATTGCAAAATGGTTTTGAAGAACTTCATAGATAATCCATTAGACTTGCTATATTGCTAACTAATTCTAAGAAAACCATCACATGCTTAGAGGAGAAAACTTATGTTTTAAACAAAGAGGTACATCAATTAAAAACAGAAAATTATGCTTTAAAAGAAAAACTAGCTACTATCTTAGATGCACCTGTTGGTGTAAGCCCTAGAGGCCAATGTATTTCTTTAGACTTACATTTGTATCTTGCTATTTCATATATATATATGATATGAGGCATTCCAGTTTATTGTGTTACTTGTTTAAACATAATAAAGTCCTTAGAATAGAAATTTCAGTTCAATAGAATATCAAGTATATGACTTGATTGTGAGACACTATTGAACAATGAAATCCTATTCTTAAATATCCGTAGTCAAGTATTTTATTAATAAGGACAATAATAATACAATTGAGACTATTATGTGTGCAGACTGATGACCACATCTCACGGGTCATAGATATGAGATATCGAGTTGCCACATAGGTACGCATTAAGGTAATGATGTACTGGATTGACCCACCATGAGAACACTACATGGAGCGTTATGTGAGTGTCATAAGTAGTTCTCATAGTGACAATGGTGTATGTAATCCTTCGACCTGAAATCACTACGATCCCTACATGATGAGTCGTGTGCTTTAATATCGTCAAATGTCATCTGTAATAGGATGATTATAAAGACGGTCATTGGGCATACCACAAGCCATGCAGAGGGATGTGAGTGACCTAGATGGAATTTGTCCCTCCTACATAACAGGAGTAATATCTGTGGGCCCCCTGATAGAGTGAGACTCAGTAAATGCATGGTCGTGCTGAAATGAGTCAATATGAGATATTGACCTCATTTGTTGTTAAGTCTACTCGGGTATCAGGGAACATGATATTGAACCATACAAGGGTGACACATTCTATGCCTTGTGTTCAATATAGATATATGGACAAAGGGATAACAATGCACATGAATATTTGTCACATAAAGGTTTCACAAATCATCGACTTTCTCACTACTTAGGTAGCAGTGATGTATTGCTAGATACTCACATCGTTTGTAATATTAAATGGGATTTAATATTACTGCTAACGTATTGGGAACCTATAGGGTCACACACAAAAGAGCGGATTAAAAGAAGCATTAAAAGAAAGTTGGACTTTCCTATTGGGCCTAGCGCATAGTAGATGGGCTTAGGTCAAATGTTGCTCACTAACTCACTTAAGGAGGTGATACTATAAGTAGACCACTTAAGTTGTTGTGCCCACACGGTTGATAACCTAGCCGCACAAAAGAGAGTAAGTGTGAACAACAAAGTCTCGGTTTTGAAGCTAGCACTGTGAGACAGAGACGCTTCGGTTCGTGACGTTGGACGCTCACGGAATCCGCTCGTGTGGATACCTCTTGAGACACCGTTCGTGCGGTGTTCGTGATAGACGAATTTCAACAAACAGACATCGCTTCAAGAGGTAAACTTTCGAATCATGAATCATGACCATTCGCAAGGATCCTTCGATGGGAATTTTTCCGCTGCGTTTCTTTTGTTTTATACGCAAATTCCCAACAGTGGTATCAGAGCCGCTTGTGAAACCATGATTCTATTACGTGGTTTATCTGTTATGTATGATAACTTGTTTGTAATGTGAATCATTTTCCGAAAATTGTTTTTGAAAATCGTTTGCATCTGGTCTTGTAAACCTTGTTTTCGTGATTTTCGTATGTATATGATATATATGTCTATTGCATGTTTGTGTATATATGCGATATGTACATTGGTTCTGAATCCTTATTATGTTCTGCGATGGCATCAAATGTTGATGTTAAACATGATTGTTTTCAGTTCTGTGTTGGCGGCGTTAAGGGGTTTCAGACATGAAAAGTTCATGTTGTTGCGGCTGAGGTTCCAAGTGTTGAAACCGTAGCCGTCGTTCCTTGCAACGTGAAGTGTTCACGGGCCTTGCGGTTTTAGGGTTGAAAGGTTGACGCCCTAGCCACCAAGGAAGCGAGGCACACTTCTGAATTTCGAATTTCCAGCGGGACCCCGTGCTACCTCTGCGTAGTGTGTAATTTGAAATTCAAATTTTGAAATTTTATGTCACCATTTAATAATTATATCAATCACAATAAATGTGATTTATAGTAACATCAATTATAATAAATGTGATTTATTATATATATGTTACGGTTTCAAAATTCAGATTTTGAAATGTGATTTATATTAATCACAATAAATGTGATTTATAGTAACATCAATTATAATAAATGTGATTTATTATATATATGTTACGTTTTCAAAATTCAGATTTTGAAATGTGATTTATATCAATTGCAATAAATGTGATTTATGTCATTTACAATAAATATGATTTATAATAAATGTGATTTGTGGTAACAACAATTGCAATAAATATGATTTATAGTAACATCTATTATAATAAATGTGATTTATTATATATATATATATATGTTATGTTTTCAAAATTCAGATTTTGAAATCTCTAATTTATGAAATTAATAATAATAATGATTATGTGTTATTATTGGTTGTTACTATTTATTTGGTGATATATGGTGAATGGTTATGGCCTTAGTCCTTTTACCTTTTGGTTTATATTTTGAAATACGGCCTGCGTGCCGTGCCTTTCTCTTATATTCCATATGTATCTTCTTTTCTCATCTCACTCCCCTCATATGTAAAATGAGGTTTCTGTTTATGTAATGTAATGATGGAGACAAGAAGACGCTATCACGTGGGAGATCTTGCTTGGAGAAGCTTGGACGCTCCTAGGTTTTAGTTTAGATTCTCTCATTGGCTTGGGAGAATCAATGCGTTAGGGGCCATAACCATATCACATTTATTTACCTTATATATGTATGAGATGCATGTATGTATATAGTATGTTAAAAGATGTTTAACTAATATATGTATGAGATGCATGTATGAAAATAGTAAGTTAAAGAGTTTAACAAATGATGAGATCAAGTTTTAATCAAATCCCTAAAAAGGAAATATTAAGTCACATTTAAAGGCCTTCCGATGCATGGCACTCGTCAAGACTACTATCGATTAAGTGTGGGTCCGCCAAAGCGGGTACCTTTATCTATAATAGTAAGGCGCGATGGGACAAATGTAATGTTCAACTCGCTATCCATTGGAGTCGACTTAACTAAGCCAACTTCAATAGGATTGAAAGGCTTAGAGGCTCATAAGTTGGGCTTTAGTCCATGTGATGGATTAGAATAAGAGTTATTCACCCAACTATCCAAGAGTTGCATGAGATGCAATCGGAAAGTGTTTCCTACCTAAATAACCGAATTTTGGGTGATCAGCCAAAGCTGACTTAAAGCTAGGTGAAATATGGATCTTGGCCCACTAGAAAATCTTCCAACGGGATTTTTCGAATCAATGATGAGGGTCATTGTTTTGAGTAAAATAGTGGGAGGCGTATTTAATTAAAGACCTTATTAAATAACTTCATGGCATGATACTTATACTTTACATATTTATCTCTGTAGATTACCATGGCATCAAACACATCAAGTAACCTGTCATTGCGATCCGTCCTTGAGAAGGACAAACTATCCGGAACGAATTTTCTGGACTGGTACAGAAACTTGAGGATTGTCCTCAAACATGAGAAAAAGCTATATGTTCTTGAGGAGCCTATTCCTGAGAAGCCACCGGCTTCAAGTGCTCCTAGGGCTGACAGGGATGCTTATAAGAAGCATCAGGATGACGCCTTAGACGTGGGCTGTCTTATGCTTGCTGCCATGACCTCTGAGCTGCAAAAGCAACATGAGACCATGGAGGCGTACGATATGATCGTGCACCTCAGGCTGCTCTACCAAGAGCAAGCAAGCAAGAGGAACTGCCCAAAATACCTGGAAGAAAGCAAGAAGAAGAAGGGAAGTGAGACTTCCACTTCAGGTATGTTTGTTATAGAAGTCAATTTATCTACTTCTGCATCATGGGTATTAGATACCGGATGTGGTTCTCACATTTGTACAAATGTACGGGATCTAAACAGGAGTAGACCATTGGCAAAGGGCGAAGTCGACCTACGAGTTGGAAATGGAGCAAAGGTTGCTGCTTTAGCCGTAGGGACTTATGTATTGACTTTGCCCACTGGGCTTACTATTCAGTTAGAGAACTGTTATTTTGTGCCTGCAATTAGCAGGAATATCATTTCCATTTCTTGTTTGGACAAGATTGGTTTTTCTTTTATAATAAAGAACAAAAGTTGTTCTACTTATTTGAATGATATTTTCTATGCTAGTGCACACATGAGTAATGGACTTTATGTCCTTGATCTTGAAATGCCCATCTATAACGTAAATACTAAGAGGATCAAACCAAATGAGTTGAACCCGTCTTATCTTTGGCATTGTCATTTAGGCCATATAAATGAGAAGCGCATTTCGAAGCTCCATAAAGATGGACTCTAGGACTCATTTGATTATGAATCATATGACATATGTGAGTCTTGTTTATTGGGAAAGATGACTAAAGCTCCATTCACCGGCAAAGGTGAAAGAGCCAACGATCTTTTGGGTCTTATACCTAGCGATGTATACGGACCCCTAAACACATTAGCTAGAGGTGGTTTTCAGTACTTCATCACATTTACTGATGATTTCAGTAGATATGGATTTGTGTATCTTATGAAACATAAATCGGAATCCTTTGAAAAGTTCAAGGAATTCAAAAATGAGGTACAAAACCAACTTGGTAAAAATATTAAAGCTCTTCGATCAGATCGAGGTGGTGAATATTTGAGCCTAGAGTTTGATGATCATCTGAGAGAGTGTGGGATTTTATCTCAACTCACTCCACCTGGAACACCACAATGGAATGGTGTTTTTGAGAGGAGAAATCGAACCTTGTTGGACATGGTTCGGTCTATGATGAGTCATGCAAACCTTCCAAACTCCTTTTGGGGATATGCTCTATTGACAGCAGCTTTTACACTTAACCGTGTTCCATCCAAAACGGTAGAAAAGACACCATATGAGATATGGACTGGTAGACGACCCAAAGATGTTCTTTTATGAAGATTTGGGGTTGTGAAGCATATGTAAAACGTTAAGTTTCTAATAAGCTTGATCCCAAATCTGATAAATGCTTCTTTGTGGGGTATCCCAAAGAAACCAAGGGATACTATTTCTATAATCCTTCCGAAGGCAAAGTGTTTGTCGCACGGACTGGTGTATTCCTAGAAAAGGAGTTTATCTCCATAGGAACCAGTGGGAGGAAGATAGGACTTGAAGAAATTCAAGAATCACAGAGTAGTGACCTACCATTGGTGGAACAAGAGCAACCTTCACAGAATGCTGTGGAGGAACAACTCGCTCCAGTAGCACAAGACCAGCGTAGGTCTAATAGGATACGTCACCAGCCTGAGAGATATGGATTTCTCATGACTCCACAAGGTGATGTATTGCTCATGGATCAAGATGAGCCTGTGACCTACCAGGAGGCCACATCGCCCGAGAACCGAGAAGTGGCTTGAGGCCATGAAATCTGAAATGGATTCCATGTACACCAACCAGGTATGGACCTTGGTAGAGCCACCTGAAGGGGTAAAACCTATAGGGTGCAAGTGGGTTTTCAAAAAGAAAACTGACATGGATGGTAAGGTACACACCTTTAAGGCGCGATTGGTCGCTAAGGGTTTCAAGCAAATTCATGGTGTCGACTATGATGAGACCTTTTCACCTGTTGCGATGCTTAAATCCGTCCGGATCTTACTTGCTATCGCTGCATACCATGATTATGAGATATGGCAGATGGATGTCAAAACTGCCTTCCTTAATGGAAAGCTTCTTGAGGATGTGTACATGACACAACCTCGAAGGCTTTGACATTTCGAGAGGATGCCCGAAAGGTATGTAAATTGCAGCGGTCAATCTATGGATTGAAGCAAGCTTCCGAAGTTGGAACCTTCGTTTTGATGATGTTTGTAAGACAAGACGGATTCATCAAAAATGAAGATGAACCTTGTGTCTACAAGAAGGTTAGTGGGAGCATTGTTGTTTTTCTGGTGTTATATGTAGATGACATATTACTCATTGGAAATGACATCCCTACACTACAAAATGTAAAGACATGGTTAGGGAATTGCTTCTCTATGAAAGATTTGGGTGAGGCTACCTATGTATTGGGAATCAGAATCTATAGGGATAGATCGCTGAAATTGCTTGGCCTAAGTCAGAGTACATACATAGACAAAGTGTTGAGACGCTTTAACATGCATGAATCCAAGAAAGGACTCTTGCCTATGTCACATGGTATAAGCCTATCAAAGGCACAATCCCCTTCCACTCAAGAAGAAAGGGATCGCATGAGTAAGATTCCATATGCATCCGCAATTGGATCTATCATGTATGCCATGTTATGTACTCGACCAGATGTATCGTATGCTTTAAGCATAACGAGCAGTGTACGATCGATCCGGTGAAAGTCACTGGTATGCTGTCAAGAGCATCCTTAAGTACTTGAGAAGAACTAAGGATTCGTTCTTGGTATATGGAGGTGAGGAAGAGCTTGATGTAATAGGTTACACCGATGCTAGCTTCCAGACCGATAAGGATGATTCCAGATCGCAATCTGGTTATGTGTTCTGCCTGAATGGCGGGGCTGTGAGCTGGAAAAGTTCGAAGCAGGAGACGGTTGCCGATTCTACTGCAGAGGCTGAGTATATTGCTGCCTCCAATGCAGCAAAGGAGGCTGCTTGGATCAGGAAGTTCATTACTGAGCTTGGTACGGTTCCTGGTATTGTGGACCCAATTGATCTCTATTGTGATAACAATGCGGCCATTGCACAAGCTAAGGAACCTAGATCTCATCAGTGATCCAAACATATACTTAGGCGCTTCCATCTCATTCGAGATATTATCGATAGAGGAGATGTGAAGATATGCAGAGTACCAACGCTTGATAACGTTGCCGACCCACTTACGAAACCTCTTGCTCAACAGAAGCATGAAGGTCACACTAGATCGATGGGCATTAGGTTGATGCCTGATTGGCTCTAGTGCTAGTGGGAGATTGTTGGTGTAAGCCCTAGAGGCCAATGTATTTCTTTAGACTTACATTTGTATCTTGCTATTTCATATATATATATGATATGAGGCATTCCAGTTTATTGTGTTACTTGTTTAAACATAATAAAGTCCTTAGAATAGAAATTTCAGTTCAATAGAATATCAAGTATATGACTTGATTGTGAGACACTATTGAACAATGAAATCCTATTCTTAAATATCCGTAGTCAAGTATTTTATTAATAAGGACAATAATAATACAATTGAGACTATTATGTGTGCAGACTGATGACCACATCTCACGGGTCATAGATATGAGATATCGAGTTGCCACATAGGTACACATTAAGGTAATGATGTACTAGATTGACCCACCATGAGAACACTACATGGAGCGTTATGTGAGTGTCATAAGTAGTTCTCATAGCGACAATGGTGTATGTAATCCTTCGACCTGAAATCACTACGATCCCTACATGAGGAGTCGTGTGCTTTAATATCGTCAAACGTCATCTGTAATAGGATGATTATAAAGACGGTCATTGGGCATACCACGAGCCATGCAGAGGGATGTGAGTGACCTAGATGGAATTTGTCCCTCCTACATAACGAGAGTAATATCTGTGGGGCCCCCGATAGAGTGAGATCAGAAATGCATGGTCGTCTTTGAAATGAGTCAATATGAGATATTGACCTCATTTGTTGTTAAGTCTACTCGGGTATCAGGGAACATGGTACTGAACCATACAAGGGTGACACATTCTATGCCTTGTGTTCAATATAGATATATGGACAAAGGGATAACAATGCACATGAATATTTGTCACAGAAAGGTTTCGTCAAATCACTGACTTTCTCACTACTTAGGTAGCAAGTGATGTATTGCTAGATACCGCTCACATCGTTTGTAATATTAAATGGGATTTAATATTACTGCTAACGTATTGGGAACCTATAGGGTCACACACAAAAGAGCGGATTAAAAGAAGCATTAAAAGAAAGTTGGACTTTCCTATTGGGCCTAGCGCATAGTAGATGGGCTTAGGTCAAATGTTGCTCACTAGCTCACTTAAGGAGGTGATAATATAAGTAGACCACTTAAGTTGTTGTGCCCACACGGTTGATAACCTAGCCACACAAAAGAGAGTAAGTGTGAACAACAAAGTCTCGGTTTTGAAGCTAGCACTGTGAGACAGAGACGCTTCGGTTCGTGACGTTGGACGCTCACGGAATCCGCTCGTGTGGATACCTCTAGAGACACCGTTCGTGCGGTGTTCGTGATAGACGAATTTCAACAAACAGACATCGCTTCAAGAGGTAAACTTTCGAATCATGAATCATGACCATTCGCAAGGATCCTTCGATGGGAATTTTTCCGCTGCGTTTCTTTTGTTTTATACGCAAATTCCCAACAGAACCTATATGTGATAAATGTTGTAAGTTGGAGAAACATATAAATCATTTGAATGGTGAAATGGTATCTTGACAGTGGTTGTTCCAAGCACATGACTGGAGACAAAAGCAAGTTCATTTCCTTTACCCCTAAGTCGAGTGGTAGTGTTACCTATGGTGACAATAATAAAGGGAGAATAGTTGGCATTGCAACATTGGAAGTGACTCAACAACAATCATTGAGGATGTACTATATGTTGAGGGACTGAAACATAACCTATTAAGTATCAGTCAACTATGTGACAAAGGCTTCAAGGTAAAATTCAATTCCAATAGTTTCTTAATAGAAAATCAGCATGATGAAAATTTGAAATTAATTGGACATAGGACAGATAACATCTATATGCTTGATTTAGATAATATCTCTACAAATACTGCATGCTGTCTTATTTCAAATGAAGAAGAGAATTGGCTTTGGCATAGAAGAATTGCACACATTCACATGAACCACTTGAATAAACTGATTCGTAAAGATCTTGTAATTGGCTTTCCTAAACTAAAATTTGTAAAAGTTGGACTATGTGATGCATGTCAAAAAGGAAAGCAAGTTAAGGTGTCTTTTAAACCAAAGAACATTGTTTCAACAACTAGACCCTTGCAACTTTTACACATGGATTTATTTGGTCCATCTAGAACCAAAAGCTTTGGTGGTAACTCGTACGCATTGGTAATAGTAGATGATTACTCTAGATATACATGGACATATTTTCTTTCTCATAAGAGTGGTTCATTTGCTGCATTTAAGAAAATGGCAAAAATGGTGCAAAATGAAAAAGGACGTAAAAATTGTTTTTATAAGTGATCATGGGGGAGAATTTCAAAATGAAGTGTTTGAAAAATTTTGTGATGAGCATGGCATTCAACATAATTTTTCTGCTCCTAGAACTCCACAACAAAATGGAGTGGTGGAAAGAAAGAATAGATCATTAGAGGAGATATCAAGAACTATGTTGAACGACTCTAGCTTGCCAAAACATTTTTGGGCAGATGCTGTCGATACAGCCTGCTATGTGCTAAATAGTCTTGATAAGACCAATCTTAAAGAAACCCCCTTATGAGCTTTACAAAGGAAGAAAACCAAACATAGTACATTTACATGTTTTCGGTTTCAAATGCTTTGTTCTTAACAATGGAAAGAATAATCTTGGAAAATTTGATGCAAAGACTGATGAAGGAATTTTCCTAGGTTACTCCCTATCTAGTAAAGTATTTAGAATATATAATAAGAGAACACAAACTATTGAGGAATCTGTGCATGTGACATTTGATGAGTCTAACCACAAAAGGATGGGAAAGGATTGTGTTATTGATGATCTTACAGATTCAATTGAGAAAACTCTCCTAGAAGAGAAACAGGACAACGAAGAAGATAAAAGCTTAAAAAACGAATCGCTGCAGCAGGAGCAAACAGAACAACAGCCTGACCTACCAAAGGAATGGAGGACTGTCTGAAATCATCCAATTGATAACATCATCGGTGAAATTACATAGGGGGTAACTACTAGATAATCTCTTAGAAATGTTTGTAATCATATGGCATTTGTGTCTCAAGTAGAACCTAAGAACATAGATGATGGCTATGCAAGATAAGTTAAACCAGTTTGAAAGAAACCAAGTTTTGATACTAGTGCCTAAACCCAAGAACTGTCAAGTAATAGGTACAAAATGGGTTTTTAGGAATAAACTAGATGAAAATGGTATAATTGTAAGAAACAAGACTAGATTGGTAGCCAAACCAAGTACTGCAATGAGTTGATCAAGAAGTTTGGCATGGAAAACGCTAAGGAGATGGCTACTCCAATGAGTACCTCCTGTTATCTGGATAAAGATGAGCAAGGTAAATCTGTTGATGTTTCTAAATTCAGAGGTATGATAGGCTCACTACTTTATCTTACTGCTAGTAGGCCAGATATCATGTTTAGTGTATGCATGTGTGCTAGGTATCAAGCAAATCCAAAAGAACCACACTTAACAGTAGCTAAAAGGATTAATAAGTATCTGTTAGGAACAAAAGACATGGGATTATGGTATCCCAAGGGAGCTACATGTACGTTAATTAGCTATTCAGACTCTAATTTTGCTGGTTGTAAAATAGACAGAAAGAGTACAAGTGTAGCTTCCCATTTATTAGGAAACTCATTAGTATCATGGTTCAGTAAGAAACAATCTAGTGTGGCTTTATCCACTGCAGAGGCTGAATATGTAGCAGCTGGTAGCTGTTGTGCACATGTTTTATGGATGAAACAACAATTAGTTGATTATGGTGTGTAACTAAACCAAGTTCCTATTAGATATGACAATACAAGGGCAATTAACCTAACTAAGAATCCCATAATGCACTCTAGAACTAAACATAAATCAGACATCATTTCATTAGAGATCATATACAAAGTAGAGAAATTGAGATTGAATATGTTGATACAACTAAGCAGCTTGTTGATATCTTTACCAAGCCCTTGAACAAGGAAAGCTTCTTCTTCAGTAGAAAAGAATTGGGCATAATCGATCAATCCTATGTCTAATCTCTAAAGAAACAGGAGAAAATCTAAAAAGGGGAGGAAAATTAATGGACGCACTTATTCTTTGATTTGTCCTGAACCTATCCCTCTATCATGAACAATTTTATATTCTACGTTGGAATGTTTAAAATGATTACCTTCTCTATTGCTTTGAATGTTTCTTTTCTTTACCTTTTTGATGATGCCAAAAGGGGGATGAAAAAGTAAGATATAGAGAAAGGGGATAATAACAAATTATACATGCATATGTTGAGAGGGAGCTAAGGAGTTTATAAGCTTACATGATTAATAGGGAGTAAATCAAATTCTGCTCTGTTAATACTCAGTTAATATTTTTTTTGCTTTGATATACTTCTTCTCTGACTGCTTTGATACCATGATATAAATCTGTCAAAACACTAAGTGTCTGCTACACTTGTATTATGAGCTTATAATTTGTTAAAAGGTTTGTCATAATCAAAAAGGGGGATATTGTTAGACTCAATGACTGAGAGATTTTTGATATATGACAAATACAACTTAATGTGTATGCAAGTGTTTAGTGTCAAATTGTAAAGACAGGTATCAAGCAATATTCAACAAGTTCAGTGAGCAATCAAAGGAGAATATTCAAGGAAGAACTTGGAGGAATCAAAGAGCAAGGACGAAGATGAAGGCATCTTCAAGACAAGAGCTTAAACGAAGAAATTAGTTTTAAGTCGTAGATGATTTTTAAGAGATGAAATATCTTATTCACAAATAGCTCAATTAAGAAAGATTTATGAAGAAAATCATTTTTCATAACCTGCATTAAAAGGAATAAGTTTTCGTTAATGAAAATGACTTTTGGAAATAATAAATAGAAGCGCTCGTCCAACACTGGAATAATATAAGCTTTCGTCCAACAATAGGAATAATATAAGCGCTCGTCCAACACCGGGAATAATAGAAGCACTCGTCCAACAGTGGTAAAAGCTGGCGTCCAAGAAAGTGGCAGAAGCTCACGTCTTCTAAAGTGACAAAAGCTCACGTCTACTAAAGTGACAAAAGCTCACGTCTACTAAAGAGACACAAGAACACGTCTACTAAAGTGACAGAAGTGCTCGTCCACTAAAGTAATATAAGCGCTCATCTACAAGATGGTGCACGTCCAATTACTTTGTGTTAGTACTCCTGTCTACTGACATGGCAAATGGACGCGGCTATTTTTTTTTAAGATGGATGCAGCTATATTTCCAAATGGACTCATTATTTTATGGACGCGAATTCTATAACAACTATTAGAATCTTATCTTAAGAACGAGAATCAAGAAAATAGATTCTGTAAAATCAGATCCAAATCTATTTTGATTGATCCCAACGACTATAACTTGTTTTCTATATAAAGATGGATCAAAGGAACACTTAAAGAAGAATCGTAACGAATAACTGCAGAATTATAGCGATACACATATCATTCATCATCTTCATTGAGCTTACTATGAAAAGAGTGTTTCAATACTCATAAGTGCTTCAATTTGTTTTATCTGACTATTCAGAGTTAGGAATCAACTTTTGTTTTACTTTCGACTGTAAAGAGAGAAGGAGTCTCTCTGAGTGATTAGGGTGATGTATCCCTAAGGTTGAACATTGAGGCTCTTCACAAGAGTGTGGTATCTCGAGGTGAAGGAGTGCTCTGTGGTGTAAAGGTTTTTCAAGCTACCTGGCAAAGCTTGCGTGTTAGTGTGTGAAATCCCACAGGTGGAGTGGGGGCTAGATGTAGGTCATAGTGGAGGTGACTGAACCAGGATAAATCTGGTTGTGTAGTATCTCTAAACTCAAACTCCTTTACTTTCTGTTTATGATTCAAGAACCTGCAACTTTGATGTTTAAAGTTCAAGTATAATTTATGTTATTGATCTGTATAAAATGTATCTTGTTATTACTGAGTTATTGAACCTGAACCTATTTGTTATTAATCTTTCTTATCCTCATCACCTTCTATTCAAGATTTTGTAAAACCCATCATCTATTTTATAAAAGATCCTGAGAACACAAATCCACAACTCTGATTTATAAAGCTTTGTGAAAAAGTTTTAAGAGGGAAATATTTTCTTTGAAAAACTCAATTCACCCCCCCTCCTTGAGTCGTTGAAGCCAAAATAACATTCTTCATCTGTAGCACATCTTCTGTTCAGGTTATCTGGGCACATCTTGTAAAGGTATGGTTCATCCCAGACATATTGCTTGGCTTGATGGAAAAATCTTCTCTTTTTTTGATAATTCATGTCTGGGGGAACCACACCACTAGCTAGGAAATTGACTAGATCAGCATACCTGGTGCTGCAGCATCCTGCATTGCTAGCAGTTGTTCATCAGGGAAAGATTCATCAATGGCTATTCCCCGCGATGCTACAACATCCTCTGGCAGTCTTGAGAGATGATCAACTACTTGGTTCTCCACCCCCTTCTTATCTCTGATTTCTAGATTAAATTCTTGTAGCAGCAATACCCACCTTATCAGCCTTGGTTTAGCATCCTTCTTGTCAATTAAATATTTGATTGCTGAGTGGTCTGTGTAGACTATCACTTTTGTACCAACAAGATAGGATCTAAACTTCTCAAAGGCAAAGGCCTTCATACTTTCAGCAGTAAACTCACATGCCCTATCATGCTCCAGCAACTGACACGGTGGCTTAGAAATCTTGGAGAAGTCTTTGATGAATCTTCTGTAAAAACCAACATGACCTAGGAAGCTTCTGATTCCTTTCACAAATGCGGGAGGGGGCAGCTTTTCAATGATTTCAATCTTTGCCTTGTCCACTTCAATGCCAGTTTTGAAGATTCTATGTCCTAGCACAATTCCTTCAGTTACCATAAAGTGTCACTTCTCTCAATTCAAAACCAGATTTGTTTCTTCACATCTGCCCAGGATCTGCTCCAGATTCATCAAACAGGTTTGGAAAGTCTCTCCAAACATTGAGAAATCATCCATAAACACTTCCATTGATTTTTCAATCATATCGGAGAAAATGGCCATCATACATCTCTGGAAGTTTGATGGAGTATTGCACAAACCGAATGGCATTCTTCTGAAAGCAATGGTGCCATTCGGACATGTGAAAGTAGTATTCTCTTGATCTTTTGGTGCTATAGCAATCTGGTTGTATCCTGAGTATCCATCCAGAAAACAGTAATAGTCCTTCCCAGCAAGTCTATCCAGCATCTGATCAATGAAAGGCAAGGGGAAATGATCCTTTCTAGTAGCTATAGCAATCTTGTTCATTAGTGATGACAATCACACCTCCCTTCTTAGGCACACATTGGATTGGACTCACCCAAACACTTTCGGAAATAGGATAAATAATCCCTGAATCCAGCCACTTGATAATTTCCTTTCTGACCACCTCCTTCAAGATTGGATTCAGTATTCTCTGACTTTCAATGCTATTCTTTGAACTCTCTTCTAAGAGAATTCTGTGCATGCATATTGATGGACTAATCCCCTTGATATCTGCTATCTGCCACCCTATTGCCTTTTTGTATCTTTTCAAAGCTGTCAGTAGTTGTTCTTCTTGCAGAGAATTCATTGCAGCAGATATAATTACAGGCAAGGTTTCATTATCACCAAGATAGGAATAGTTCAAATGACTTGGCAATTTTTTTAGTTTAAGAGATGGAGATTTAACAATGGAAGGAATATTATCTTTGAAAGTATCATCAGTTACCTCTGATGACTCATATTTTCTGCTCCATAAATGTTGAACCACCTTGCTATCTAGGGACTTTTCAGTCTCTTCATAAAACAAGTGTCATATTCGGCGGATGCTGCAGTATAGTCTGTATGGTTCTTGAGAAATTGATGTAGCACCAGTTCATCAAATGTATGAATGCGAGAGCATTCTTCCATTCCTTCATCGAGATACTTTAGGGCATTGAACACATTAAATGTGACCTGCTGATCATTAACCCTTATTGTAAGTTCTCCCTTCTGGACATCAATCAATGTCTTTCCTGTTGCTAAGAATGGTCTCCCTAGGATGATGGGAACCTCTCTGTCTGCTTCAAAATCCAGAATGATAAAGTCCACAGGAAGTACAAATTTATCAACCTTGATCAACACATCTTCAATTTTTACCTCTGGAAGTTGAAGTGTGACAGATGTAGGCCTTGCTTCCCTAATTCCCAGCTTCTTGAAAATAGACATGGGCATAAGGTTAATGCTTGCTCCCAAGTCACATAGAGCTTTGCCACAGTAAGTATCTCCAATGGAACATGGTATGGTGAAACTTCCAGGATCTTTCATCTTCCTAGGCACTGTATTCTGCATCATCATACTGCATTCTTCCGTCATAGCCACGGTCTCAAATTCTCCCAATCTTCTCTTCTTAGTGAGCACATCTTTCATTAATCTGTTGCAAGGCTTCTACCACGGGTATGTTGATATGAAGTTGCTTCAGTACATCTAGGAATTTGTTGAACCGTTTCTCTTGGTGAAATTTCTTCAACCTCTGAGGAAAAGGTGGTGGAGGTCATTATGGACTCAGCTTGGGCACAGCAGGGTTTGCTGCAACATCAGGTACCTTCTCAACTACTGCAGGTTGTTCTGTTGCTTCATCTTCTTTAGATTTTTCCTTCTCAGACTCTGAATTATCCACCTTCTGTTTCTTCTTTGGTTCTGCAACTTCTACATCTTTGTCTCTTCTAAAATGGATTACCTTGCACCGCTCCTTTCCCCCTCCAGAACTTAAGGCCTTAGGGTCTTCAGTAGAAGAAGGTAATGTGCCAATTTGCCTTGAATTGATTGCATTGACCAGCTGTCCCACTTGAGTCTCTAAGTTTCCCATTCCAGCCTTGGTTTCTGTCATGAATGCCTTCAGCATAGATTTTAAGGATGGTTCTGCAACTTTCTGTTGTACCTGTGGTTGCTGCTGCCTAGGATACTGTTGCTGGTTGTAACCAAGAGGTGGATTCAATGTGTTACTGTAATTGGAATACCTTAAGTTTGGATGTGGAGATTGCTGCCAACCTGTGTTGCCAAATGAATTATTGCCCCGATAATTGTTATTACCTACATAGTTGACTGCAATCGGGTTTGCTGAACAATTTTCAAACAAATGATCTCCTCCATAATATATAAATGAAATTGCATCTGCCTTGTAGATTTGTTCATTCACCATTTCTTCAGTCATTATTGGTGGTGCAGATGAATTTCCTTGATTTGTCATGGTCAACCCCCTACCATATTAGTTAAGGAAGTCATTTGAGCTAATTGTGCATATACTTCACTCACTTCATAAGCTCCTGCTGTAGCATTGGCTTTCCCAGAAACTTGTCTTGCTGGTGGCCACTGATAGCTGTTAGCTGCTATCCCCTTTATCAGGGCTTGAGCTTCATTGTACGATTTGGTGAGAAGACTGCCTCCAGCTATGGCATCTAGCATCATTCTTGAGCTAGGTAAAACACAAATTTAGAAGTGCTCCATCTGAATACATAATGGAATGCCATGATAGGGGCACTTCTTAAAGAGTTGTTTAAATCTCTCAATGCTTCAAATAGTGGTTCATCATCATGCTGCCTGAATAAAGTGATGTCAGTTCTCATCTTTGCATTCATAGTTGGTGGAAAGAACTTGGTTAAGAATTTCTCAGAAAGCTTGTTCCAGGTATCAATTGAGTTTGCATCCAAAGAATTCAGTCAGTTCTTAGCCTTGCCTCCAAAAGAGAATGGATATAGTCTCAATCTGAATGTGTAATCAATGACTCCTGGAATCTTGAAATTACTTGCTACATCAAGAAACTGTTTGAGATGCAGGTGAGGATCCTCTGTTGCAGTACCAATAAATTGTCCAATTGTTTGCAACATTTGGAACATTACTGGCTTGAACTCAAACTGTCTGTAGTTGTTCTTCATGAAGAGAATTCAGTGCGGCAGATATAATTACATGCAAGGTTTCATTATCACCAAGATAGGCATACTCAAATGACTTGGCAATTTTTTTTAGTTCAAGAGATGGAGCTTTAACAATGGAAGGAATATTATTTTTGAAAGTATCATCAGTTATCTCCAATGACTCATATTTTCTGCTCCATAGATGTTGAACCACCTTGCTATCCAGGTACTTTTCAGTCTCTTCATCAGAACAAGTGTCATCTTCGGATGATGTTGTAACATAGTCTGAATGGTTCTTGAGAAATTGTTGTTGCACTAGTTCATCAAATGTCTGAATGAGAGAGCATTCTTCCAATCCTTCATCAGGTTACTTCTGTGCATTGAACACATTAAATGTGACCTACTAATCATTAACCCTCATTGTAAGTTCACCCTTCTGAAAATCAATCAATATCTTTCCTGTTGCTAAGAATGGTCTCCCTAGGATGATGGGAACCTCTTGGTCTGCTTCAAAATCCAGAATGATGAAGTCCATAGGAAATACAAATTTATCAACCTTGATCAACACATCTTCAATTTTTCCCTCTGGATATGCAATGGATCTGTCAGCCAGTTGAAGTGTGACAGATGTAGGCCTTGCTTCCCCAAATCCCAGCTTCTTGAAAATAGACATGGGAATAAGGTTAATGCTTGCTCCCAAGTCACATAGAGATTTACCACAGTAAGTATCTCCAACGGAACATGGCATGGTGAAACTTCCAGGATCTTTCTTCTTCCTAGGCACTTTATTCTGCATCATCATACCACATTCTTCCGTCATAGCCACAGTCTCAAACTCTCCCAATCTTATCTTCTTAGTGAGCACATCTTTCATGAACTTTGTGTAGTTGGGCATCTGTTGCAAGGCTTCTACCAAGAGTATGTTGATATGAAGTTGCTTCAGTACATCTAGGAATTTATTGAACTGTTTCTCTTGGTGAACTTTCTTCAACCTCCGAGGAAAAGGTGGTGGAGGTCTTTTCGGACTCAGGTTGGGCACAGCAGGGTTTGCTGCAACATCAGGTACCTTCTCAACTATTGCAGATTGTTCTATTGCTTCATCTTCTTTAGATTGTTCCTTCTCAAACTCTGAATTATCCACCTTCTGTTTCTTCATTGGTCCTGCAACTTCTACATCTTTGCCACTTCTCAAATGGATTACCTTACACTGCTCCTTTCCCCCTCCAGAACTTGAGGCCTTAGGGTCATCAGTAGAAGCAGGTAATGTGCCAATTTGCCTTGAATTGATTGCATTGGCTAGCTGTCCCACTCGAGTCTGTAAGTTTCTCATTCCAGCCTTGGTTTTTGTCCTGAATGCCTTCAGCACAGATTCTAAGGATGGTTCTGGAACTTTCTGTTGAACTTATGGGTGCTACTGCGTAGGCTGCTGTTGCTGATTGTAACCAAGAGGTGGATTCAATGTGTTACTGTAATTGGAATACCTCAAGTTTGGATGTTGAGATTACTGCCAACTTGTGTTGCCAAATGAATTATTTACCCGATAATTGTTATTGCCTACATAGTTGGTGGTGCAGATGAATTTCCTTGATTTGTCATGGTCAACCCCCTAACCATATTAGTTAAGGAAGTCATTTAAGCTAATAGTGCAGATACTTCAATCACTTCGTAAGCTCCTGCTGCAGCATTGGCTTTCCCATAAACTTGTCTTGTTGTTGGCCACTGATAGCTGTTAGTTGTTATCCCTTCTATCAGAGCATGAGCTTCATTATACAATTTGGTGAGAAGACTGCCTCCTGCTAAGGCATCCAACATCATTCTTGAGCTAGGTAAAACACCATTGTAGAAGTTCTGCATCTGAATACATAATGGAATGCCATGGAGGGGCCACTTCTTATTGAGTTGTTTAAATCTCTCCCATGCTTCAAATAGTGGTTCATCATCATGCTGCCTGAATGAAGTGATGTCAGTTCTCATCTTTGCATTCATAGTTGGTGGAAAGAACTTGGTTAAGAATTTCTCATAAAGCTTGTTTCAAGTATCAATTGAGTTTGCATCCAAGGAATTCAGCCAGTTCTTAGCCTTGCCTCCCAAAGAGAATGGAAATAGTCTCAATCTGAATGCGTCATCAGTGACTCCTGGAATCTTGAAATTGCTTGGTACATCCAGAAACTGTTTGAGATTCAGGTGAGGATCCTCTGTTGCAGCACCATTAAATTGTCCAATTGTTTGCAACATTTGGAACATTACTGGGTTGAACTCAAACTGAGGTGCAGTTATGGGAGTCCTCACTATCCCAGTGTTCATAGCTTCAGGGTCAAACATAGCATACCCCCTGATAGCAAAGTTTTTGTCATTGGCCATAGCCATGCTGTCTTGTGGCACTTCTTCAACCATTTCTGAAATAGCAGGGGACAATACTTCAGCAGAATCTGGTGTGGAGTAGGTTGGAGTGTTCAGAACCAACTCGGGAAAAGACTGAGATGATTGACCTCTTCTGAATCTTCTAAATGTTCTTTGTATCTCTAGATGAAATCTGTATTCAAGTGACAAAAACCTGTACATACAATTTCAGTAACCTGTGCTACAGCAAAGCACTAAGAGTGTCAGTACCTCTAACTACAGAACTAATAATCAAGAAACAGAATTTTAACACCAATTACAATCCCTGGCAACGGCACCAAAAACGTGTTGCCTCAAAAACAGTTGTTCTTAAGCGTGTGCAAGTATACACAGATGCCTCAAGTAATATAGAACTTTCGTTCAAATATCGTTCCCACGGGGATTAAATTGATGCAATAAAATTCTAGTTCAGATTATATGTTCTAGGAGTTAGGATTGAGTAACCAAAAATTGTTGTGTGTGGACAAATTAAAATAAAGGGTATGAGTGCCAGAAAAATAAATGAGTTGTGAATTGAAAGTGGAAATGAAACAGGTTAACAAAGAAATGATTTGATGACTTAGGTGATTAAAATAGCTTCAGGTATGCTGCAACATAAATCCTGTTTAGCCCTCATTATGCTCTGACTATGCTCTAACATCTAGATCTAGGAAATTAAAGTTTGTTTTCCAACAAAACAACGTCAGGTTCATTAACTTTGTTATATTCCTAGATTCAGATTAATTACACCACCCTCTAAATCAAGCACGTTCCAGCTAGCTTAGGGACATGGATAGCTATTCCTAGCCTATCCAACATCAATTAATTTTCCAAATAATAATTTATCCCCTACCTTTTATCAAGTTCCCACTTACTTAGTTTTTCCAAACTAAGCAAGCTAGATATTCAATCAAGTTGATCACTCTTAATCAAACAACATTAAATGCGCGATAAAAAGAATATGCAAAACATAATCATCACATAACTCAGGTAAACATTCATTATATTAGCAGACCCAAAGCTTAAAAGTGTTTAGCTCATTATGAGCTTACAAAGAACAAACAAAAGAAATGAGCAAGAAACCATTACAATGGGTGAAGAAATGCAAAACATAGCAGCAGCTAAGGGAAGAAGAACACCAGCGTAGCTCTCAAGAAAGGACCAGACAATGTGTAATAAAAATTTAAAATGTGTCCTCACTAGGGTTTGCTAAAATGCTTTTATAGTACACAAAACCCTATTCTCTTTCATTCCATTTTGGGTCAACATCAAAAAATATTAATAGAATAACCCTAACCCAATTTCCTAAAGATGTGGGGCAGCTGATCCTAGGCGCGTGTGCTTCCTTAAAAGTGACAGCGCCAGCGCCCTGGAGGAGAGAGGAAAGGTGTCCTTGTCAGCTTTTGTCCTTTAGTGTAATCCTACTGGAAGGTAGCCCTTGCTACAACAACCAAGTTCTTGTATCCCAATGCTTAAGCCATGCTCCAGCAAGCTTTCTGCATATCTGAGACACAACATTTTTAGACAATGATAGAGCAAATCAAGAGCAAATGGCTACTATTCACTGAAATTAACATAAATATTTACAAACTAACATTTTCTAACAAAAGCAAGACTTAAAACCTTAAGGATGGCAAAGAATCATAGTAAAAAGGATCTAAATAACTCTTCATTCAAAGAGTTATCACATCCCCAAACTTAAACCATTGCTTGTCCTCATGTAATGCAAAAGAAACACACAAGGAACACATAAATCCTAATTGATGAATGATGTGCAAGCACCACCCAGATTTGTCCATCCTTCAACTCACATCCAGAAATCCACACCTGCTTTCCTAACCAAACTACTCTTTCTATCCTGCTCTCAACAACAACCGTTACACACTGGTTCAAATAGATTAACACATACTGCAGCATTCACCTCTCAGAACAGTTGGTTCTACTTCTCTCCCTCACATTAGACTTTTCACTCTTTACCACAAACATGCATCTCTGATATAGATTTGACGAGAATCTATCACAATTAAAACAATCACAGAATTACACACAGTAAGAGGTCTTTATGGCTGTAACTGGGCTTAGGACAAGTGGGATTAAATCATTTGGATAAGTAGCTTACTCAAGGTAGAGAATAAGGATGCTTTTCTATCTAGCTCAACTTCCTAATCCACAATCCTCATTATTTTGTTTTCTTTGATCCTTTATTTCCATCACCAAGTCCACCTTTTATTAAGCATTTAAAATTTGCTATGAATAGAGAACACTCAGTGTGATTTTTCAGGCTTTGCCTTGTTCTCTGCTCTTTTTTTTAAATTTTTCATTTTTTTTTTGACTCACAGCATATAGCAACTAGCTTCACATATGGGATGGCAGCTTTACATTTTACACTTATGACTTTTTAATTCATTAGCTGCCTATCCCTTACTCAGTTATTTACATCCCTGATGCAGCATACACCTGTATTGCAGCGCATCACCCCCGAACTTAAGCACATGCTTGTCCTCAAGCTTCCCCCAAACTTATGTAAGAACTAGCTACAAAAGCATCCTTAAGGCCTACCTAGCAGGTGAATTTTGTTTTTCTAGTTCTAAGGCTTGTATTGTGCTAGCATGTCAATAAATGGGTTAAGCTCAAATGGTCTAACTAGGGGCAATTATATTAGTTGGGTGGGCTTATTCAGGCTCTGTCAAACTTAAAAAGAACAAGAAAAAGCCTCCAGCATACAGTGTGTGGAATTATGTTTGTTCAGATCAGACAGAATCAAAGCAAACCTTAAAGAAAATGCATGAGTGTGAAACATAGATGTTCAATGCAATCTGTCACTCAAGCTCACATTTGTCTGTTCATGCTACAACATATATATCCTCTATCCTAATAGTGGTGCATCTGTGTTGGTGATCACAGTCTAGTTATTGCATTAGATTAGACAGCAAGAGCTTCATTTGAACCAGTTGAACACAGCAAAAGAGGCTATAGGCCTTTGTCAATTAAATATTAATCATTTGAAATCAGAAACACGGGTGATTCATGCATAGTCATTCATTAATCAGAAGTGATACAACTATGGCCCTAGTAGCCCTAAAAACAAACACACGTAGCAGGTCCTAGTGACCACTACTTGCAGAAAACATTAAAAAAAACATAATATGGGAATGGGGTGGAAGGTTTAGGGCATCCTGATGTGGGATGTTGTAGCAAGCTGCACAATCCACTATGGTTTTGTTTCAAGCCTATGCTGCTCTGGTGCGCAAACTCTTCCTGGTGCCTCCACTTTTTGAGGGCACCTTGCCTTGTGTTGCTCCAGTGATCTGGACTTCTTCCTCTTCCTTCTCTTTTTCATCTTTTTCTTTTTCTACCTCTGCATCGGCACTCTCTTCATCCTCTTCTTCAGCCTCAGGACTCTCTTCCGCTTCTTCTTCTTTTTCCTCCTCGGCCTCAGCAGCTTCTTCTTTCTCAGATTCTACAGCAGCTTTAGCCTCTTCTTCCCTCAGCGCTGTAGCAACCTTTACCTTGTTGATCTTCACTGCAGCATTGGGTGCAATCATTTTTAGATTCTTTGAGAGAGGCATTATGTCATCCTCCTCTTCATTTTATGTTGTAGCATAGATAGCGGCTATCTTTGTCATTGGGCTCTCCTTCTCAGCAGTTGATTTTGTGCCTTTTACTGATTTTGATGCTGAGGGACGAGTTGCTGCTGCAGCAGGGATGGCGGAGGGTACTTTTTCAGAGGATGCAGCATGGAGACTTTTAGTGCTCCCCTGATATTGCTGGAAGACTTTAGAGGTAGATTTCTTCTTTTTAGGGGCAGGAGCCTCAGCTTTTTTCTGTTGCTTGGATGGGGCAATACCCATCCATTCTAAATCCGAGGCAGAGCTGTTAGTAGGGTCAACGTTGTCAGTCTTCAACAAAAGGTGGCAGAACATCTTGGGGGAACTAGGGGATTGGATTTTCAAGATTCCAACCATTGAGTTTCATTGTTTACTTTTCCCACTGATACTTGCAGAAGCAGTATTGCCAGAAAGTCTTCTCATGCTGCACATGTTGCTGCAGCATGGTAGTCAATTATTCTACTTTCTGCTCTAACATCCCAAAACGATCCTGCTGTTCTGGGGTGCCAGATCTGGGAGGTTTGCTTCCACTTGCACTTGCTTTTTCAGAATTTGAGTACATCCTCAGCACACAATTCATATCAATGGGGCCTTTGTTCAGTTCTAGCCCTTCCCCAGGATTATACTCTACTCCTTGCTCTAAACAGAGTTTAGTAATAAAGCAGGGTAAAATCAGGTTACCTTGCTGCTTCATTGCACAGGCCAAGATTTGGTTCTTTAGCACCTCTCCCACATTTATCTTTTTCTTGTTCATGATAGAGTGGAGCAGAGCCAGGTGCTCTTTGTCCACTGTTTCCAAATGAGAAGTAGGGGAGAGAGAGTATCGGAGGAAGTGGTACCAGATTTTTGCAAGAGGCTGCAGCATGGACGGAGGCAGTTTTAGTTGGCCCTCTGCCTGTTGTATGAAGTCTACACCAGGGAGAGCTAGGTCTTTCTTCATTTGCTGCAGCTTGACAGTTGTTGCAACTTTCAGAATCTGCTGATACTCGTTTTCCACTTCCTCCAAACCGAGATGTTGATTAATCATACTTATATAAAAAGACACCTTACCTCCTCTGATAACCACAAATGTTTGTACGCCAGACACAATTTTTGTGTAAAACTCCCTAACCATTTGGGTACAAAACCCATCTCTGTGCTCAGTAAAGGACCTCCATTTATGCATTTCAATCACGTCCATTAGTTCTGGTAGCAGACCCAAGTTCACTCCTTTCCCATAATTGAAACCTTTTTCTTGATGGAGACTGCGGTTGTGGTTCTCTTTTTCATACTTCTCTTGTGCTTCTTCACTAACCCAACTGGTTAGGGTTTCGGTTGGATCAGAAGAGGGTGAAGCAGCATTCTTCACAGCTTTGTGTTTCAAGTGACTTGATTTCTTGGCAGTCATGGTGGTTTGAGGGGTGGTTTAGTGAAGAATAGGAAGGTTTGAGTGTTAGGGTTACGGGTGGAAGAAAAAGAAGATAAACGTTGTGTGTGTAGAGTGTGAGTGAAAGAGAGGGGTGAGTGGTCTATTTAATGTGTCAGGTGAAAGAAGTGTATTGGTTGTAGATAGTGGTAGTCATGGGGAAAGAAAGGAATAAAGAAAAGAGAGAGAGGTGGAGATCGTGTGGTTGGGGGTTAGGCTTGGGGAAGAGGGTTTTCCCTCTCCACATCTTTTTGGCATTTATTGAAATTCAAAATTTCTTAATATGTCCACCTTTCTCCTTTTACCACAATAGACAAAATTTCCAGCTGGTCCCCACTTAGTACCTTTCTCAGCAGATAGTCCCTATCCTCAAGATTGCATTTTTTTGTTTCTGTAATCAAAGAGCATGCTATAGCACTGTTCCAAAGTAACCCAGTGTTTTGTCTCATGCTACAGCCTAACTTACTTCTGCCTTCTCCGCTGTTTCTTTATTCAAAAAGGTAAATACTTTTTATTGATGGGCTGCCTCCCATGAGCGCTTGGTTTATAAAGTCCTCAGCCAGACCATAATGCAGCATCATTCCGTGTCATCAAGGGTGGTGGTGACCTTCATTCTGCCCAAAGGTTCACCAAAATAATGCTTGATTCTCTGGCCATTGACTTTGAATTCTCTGCCACTATCAGCATCCAACAGATCAACAACTCCATGTGGGTAGACCTTTACAATTTTGAATGGGCCCAACCACCTTGACATCAACTTGCCAGGGAAAAGCTTCAGTCTAGAGTTAGATAGCAGCAGTTGCTCCCCTTCATGAACGGATCTGTGATGAATCTTCTTATCATGCCAGGCCTTAGTTTTTGCTTTGTATGCTTCAGCGTTTTCATAGGAGAACAATCTGCGTTCCTCCATTTCATTAAGCTGTAGCATGTGTGCTGCTCTAGCAGACTGAAGATGAAAGTTCAGTTTCTTGACTGCCCAGAAAGCCTTGTGCTGCAACTCTAAGGACATATGGAAAGCTTTCCTTTACACCAGTCTATATGGGGACATCCCCAAAGGAGTCTTGAATGCAGTTCTATAAGCCCACAGTGCTTCATCCAGATGTGAGGATCAATCCTTCCTACTTGTGTTGACCATTTTTTCCAATATCCTTTTGATTTCCCTGTTGGAGAACTCAGCTTGACCATTAGTTTGGGGATGGTAGGTTGTGGCTCATTTATGCTTAAATCCATATTTTGCAAGCAGTTTGGAGAAAACTTGGTGGCAAAAATGGGTTCCTTCATTACTAAAGATAGCTCTAGGGGTTCCAAATCTACAAAAAAAATGTTTTTCTGTAAAAACTTTGTCACCACCCTAGCATCACTTTTGATTGTTACCACAGCATCCACCCATTTAGACACATAATCAACAACTACCAGAATGTAAAGGTTGCCAAAGGATGGGGGAAATGGTCCCAGGAAGTCAATCCCCCATACATCAAAAAGTTCAATTTCCAAAATGTTATTTAGCGGCGTCTCAATTTTATTAGACACATTTCCTACCCTTTGGCATCTATCACAATGCTTAACAAATTCATGTGCATCTTTAAAAAGAGTAGGTCCGAAATAACCTGATTGGAGCACCTTGGCAACAGTTCTCATGCCACCAAAGTGTCCACCATATGCTGCAGCATGGCACTGAGCCAGATTATTTTGGAATTCTTTGTTAGATGATGGGTCATGAATCCGCAAGTGTACGTCTTCGTCGTCAAGTAATAAAAAGATCGAATCCACAGGGACCGTGATCTTAAATGACTATCAATAATTAAATCAACTAAACTGGACTAGGAAAAGATTTGGTTTTTAAAGGATTAACTAACACTTCAAATATTTAAAATGCAATCAAACAAAATAGGAAAGTAAATCAAATAGGGGTTTTTCAAATTCAAAAGAGATTTCCAGGAATTGGGTTACCAACAAGACTGCTCATGTTACTAAATTGATTACCCCTCTTGTTAATTATCGAAATTTGCTTTGAAGGTGAATTTATCCTAAATAAGTTAATGTTCCCTCTCGGGATACAAGAACCGTGCCCGATTAAACCAACCCCTACTTTCGTGGTAATTGAATTTAAATCGAACCCTTTAAGCTTTGTGACAATTCAGTGAACCCTCAAAGGACCGCTTCTAACTCTCATGATTTAAGTCCTAAGTTTGATTCCTATAGATCCAATACCTAAGTTCACCGCTAGGTTCCTCCTTAGAGTATCTATGACATGCAAATAAGTGCGCACCAGATTCACAAGTAATTCATGCAATAGGAATCAAATCGAAAGCAAATTAAAATTAATAAGAAGTAAAACGTCAATTCATAACATAAAACAAATCTTGGTCATAGCCCCAATTCATAGAAATAAAAATAACTACTCAAGCATTGCCATGTTCATAGCAAGCTTGATTAACAAAAGCATAAAAGAAAACCTAAAAGAAGAGCAGAAATTGAGAAGAAGAGAAATCCTAGTTTTTGCCTAAGGTAGCATCCCAAGGGATCCCTATTTTCGATCCTAATTGCCCTATTTTTAGAGTAGGTTAACTTGAATCCCAAGCAATTAAAAAATCAGATCAAATCAGGTTTTAAAATTCCAAACATTGCACGTCATGGCCGTGATACGTGTCACGGCCAGGCCGTGATAGATTCTGTCTTGGAAAACTTGGCACTGATGTCCTGTCACGGCCGTGATGGCCTGGCCGTGACAGGTTCTGACATTTTCGTTCATTTCTTTTCAGCCTTGCTCGATCATGGCCGTGATGGCTGTCACGGCTAGGCCGTGATGGCCTCTGTTTGGCACAGTTTTCTTGCTTTTCAAGCTCCATCTTCATGAAAGCTCCATCATGGTTGATCTTGAACATTTTAATCTTCAATTCTTGTACAAAAACACCACAAAACTGCCTTACCCGTTCCAAGGTAAAAACTAACAAAAATCAAATTAATAATGCCTAAACTACATGAAAATGCATGCAATATGAAAAAGAAATATGAGGTGTAATCACACTCATCATTAGACTCAATGACTGAGATATTTTTGATATATTACAAATACAACTTAATGTGAAAAGAGAGTTTCAATACTCATAAGTGCTTCAATTTGTTTTATTTGACTAATGAGAGTTAGGAATAAAATTTTGTTTTACTTTCGACTGTAAAAAGAAAGGGAGTCTCTTTGAGTGATTTGGGTGATGTATCCCTAAGGTTGAACATTGAGGTTCTTCATAAGAGTGTGGTATCTCGAGGTGAAGGAGTGCTCTGTGGTGTAAAGGTTTTTCAAGCCACCTGGCAAATCTTGCGTGTTAGTGTGTGAAATCCCATAGGTGGAGTGGGGACTGGATGTAGGTCATGTTGACGAATCTGGGCAAGTATACCCAGTCGTGCAAGTAATACGGTGGTGAGACCGGTTATCGTATCCACGGGGATTGGATGTCAACTACCAATTCACAAACTCAGCAACTATCTAGACTATGAAGAGAAATCAAAACAACCAAAAGAAAAGAAATAAAATCTTTTTATCTTTTTGGGGACTTTTAACAAACACTTGGAGTGCAGAAAGGATATGTTGGGACTAGACTTCACCAAACCTCTAACTCATGTACTATCAGGACTAGATACCTCCCATTCATGCTTCAGATATTTAAATCAATCCACTAAATTACTCAAACCCCGATTCCTCGGATGGCAAGAGCCTAAATCCACTAATAGACCCTAATTCCTTAGGTGGCCTAGATTAATGAATTTGCATTAAGATTAGGGATTACGCGATTACTAGTAAACCTAAGTCCATTCCTAGATGAAAGGGTTACTAGGTGATTAAATTCAGTTCCGGTTCTAATACGAATTTCCCAATTGCATACTAAAACACAAATCAAGTCATGGGGGTGCTAGCCACAACAAGCATTAAGCACAGAAAATTAATCACTAATATGAAGACAGAATAATCAGTCAAGATAAATACATAATAATAAGTTTGGTTACATCTAATCCCAACAAACAGGGTTTAGTTACTCATATTTACAGAGAAAGCCAAACCAGAAAAGTAGTAGAGAAATGAGGAAAGGGAGAACTCCATTGAAGCTTCCCACTGTCGTCACAGCAACCCCCTAACTCAGCTCCCTTCTAGGGTTGGAACCCTAGCCCAGCCGCAGCCTCCAAGTGCTTCCCCCTCCAAGAACTCCCCCAATTCTGCCCTAAAACAACAACTTATACCAATCAGTTCCGCGCGCGCTCGCGAGGCGAGACACTGTTCGCGTGGAGAGACAGAACAAGTTGCATTTTCTGGCACAGTCATCAGTCAGGCTCGCGAAACGAGCAGCCTCTCGCGGGGCGAATATTCAGAATTCTGCTTGGCTCAATTTCTTCTCTTTTCAAGCTCTAAATTCATCCAAGCTTTATTATGGCCAAATCTACACAGTTCTCCTTAAGTTCCTGCAAAATAACACCAAGAAACCGCTTCACCCGTTCCAAGGTAAAAACTAATAAATATCAAACTAAGAATGCCTAATCTACATGAAAAATGCATGCAAAAGTATACAGGAAACATGATGTAAAATCACACTATCAGGTCACGGTGGAGGTGGCTGAACCAGGATAAATCTGGTTGTGTAGTCTCTCTAAACTCAAACTCCTTTACTTTCTGTTTATGATTCAAGAACCTGCAACTTTGAGGTTTAAAGTTCAAGTATAATTTCTGTTCTTGATCTATATAAACTGTATCTTGTTATTACTGAGTTATTGAACCTGAACCTATTCGTTATTAATCTTTCTTATCCTCATCACCTTCCATTCTAGATTTTGTAAAAACCCTTCATCGATTTTATAAAAGATCCTGAGAACACAAATCCGCAACTCTGATTTATAAAGCTTTGTGAAAAAGTTTTAAGAGGGAAATATTTTCTTTGAAAATCTCAATTCACACCCCCCCTAGGTCGTTGAAGCCAAAACAACAATTGGCATCAGAGTTAAACTCCTAAGTTTGGCTTAACAGCTATAAGAGCATGGCTTACAATGTCTGTTTAAATGAAGGGGCTTCCCTTGCACGCCCGCCGGCCTTCAATGGATCTGAGTATATCTATTGGAAGGAAAGAATGGTAATCTTTCTTGAGGCAGAAGGTGTTGACATATGGGATGCAGTAAAAAATGGACCATTTGTCCCCTCTACTGTAGATGCTAATGGTGTTTCAAGAAATAAGCCTAAAACTGAATGGAATGAGGATGATAAGAAAAGAATTCAATATAATGCACGTGCTAAGAATATTATAACATCTACTTTAAGTCGTGATGAGTTTTTTAGGGTTTCAAATTACAAATCAGCAAAGGAGATGTAGGATACATTGCAAGTAACACATGAAGTAACCTCAGATATCAAAAGAGCAAGAATGAACACCCTCACACATGAGTATTAGCTGTTCAGAATGAATCGAGGAGAACCTATGATTGAAATGCAAAAGAGATTCACACACATCGTAAATCAATTGGCTGGTCTTAGAAAGACAATCACAAATGAGGATCAAATTAACAAAGTCATGCAATGCATGAGAAGGGAATGGCAGCCTAAAGTCACTGCAATCTCTGATTCTAGAGATCTCTCATCAATGACCATTGCCACACTGTTTGGAAAATTGCAAGAACATGAATTGGTGTTGAACAGACTAAATGATATTGAAGAAACTGATAAAAGAAAGAAGGGATTGGCTCTGAAATCACAAGTCAAAGAAGTAGAAGATGGTGATGATGATGATTCAGAACAAGAGGCTGAATCTGAAGAAGCGATGGGAATGCTAGTTAGAAAATTCAAGAAGTTCCTAAAGAAGAAATGCAACTTCAAAGAAAGCCATCCACTTTTCAAAGGAGAAATTTTAGCAAAGGTGACAGATCTTCCAACAACATCACATGCTATGAATGTGGAAAGATTGGCCACATGAAGCTTGACTATCCAAAACTGCAAAAGAAGGACAAAATAGAAAAGTTTGACTCCAAGGACAGGAAGTGGAGAAAGCCAAGAAAGGCCTACATTGCTTTAGATGATAATGATCTAGATTCTACTGAAGAATCTGAATCTGAGGAGGAAAACTTATGCTTGATGGCCAGCAATAACAGTGATTCATAAAGTGAAGTAAGTTCTAATTATCAACATTCTTATGATGAATTGCAAAATGGTTTTGAAGAACTTCATAGAGAATCCATTAGACTTGCTATATTGCTAACTAAGTCTAAGAAAACCATCACATGCTTAGAGGAGAAAACTTATGTTTTAAACAAAGAGGTACATCAATTAAAAACAGAAAATTATGCTTTAAAAGAAAAACTATCTACTATCTTAGATGCACCTATATGTGATAAATGTCGTAAGTTGGAGAAACATATAAATCATTTTAATGGTGAAATGGTATCTTGACAGTGGCTGTTCCAAGCACATGACTGGAGACAAAAGCAAGTTCATTTCCTTTACCCCTAAGTCGAGTGGTAGTGTTACCTATGGTGACAATAATAAAGGGAGAATAGTTGGCATTGCAACATTGGAAGTGACTCAACAACAATCATTGAGGATGTACTATATGTTGAGGGACTGAAACATAACCTATTAAGTATCAGTCAACTATGTGACAAAGGCATCAAGGTAAAATTCAATTCCAATAGTTGCTTAATAGAAAATCAGCATGATCAAAATTTGAAATTAATTGGACATAGGACAGATAACATCTATATGCTTGATTTAGATAATATCTCTTCAAATACTCCATGCTGTCTTATTTCAAATGAAGAAGAGAATTGGCTTTGGCATAGAAGAATTGCACACATTCACATGAACCACTTGAATAAACTGATTCGTAAAGATCTTGTAATTTGCTTTCTTAAACTAAAATTTGTGAAAGTTGGATTGTGTGATGCATGTCAAAAAGGAAAGCAAATTAAGGTGTCTTTTAAACCAAAGAACATTGTTTCAACAACTAGACCCTTGCAACTTTTACACATGGATTTATTTGGTCCATCTAGAACCAAAAGCTTTGGCGGTAACTCGTACGCATTGCTAATAGTAGATGATTACTCTAGATATGCATGGACATATTTTCTATCTCATAAGAGTGGTTCATTTGCTGCATTTAAGAAAATGGTAAAAATGGTGCAAAATGAAAAAGGACGTAAAAATTGTTTTTATAAGTGATCATGGGGGAGAATTTCAAAATGAAGTGTTTGAAAACTTTTGTGATGAGCATGGCATTCAACATAATTTTTCTGCTCCTAGAACTCCACAACAAAATGGAGTAGTGGAAAGAAAGAATAGATCATTAGAGGAGATATCAAGAACTATGTTGAACGACTCTAGCTTGCCAAAACATTTTTGGGCAGATGCTGTCGATACAGCCTTCTATGTGCTAAATAGAGTCTTGATAAGACCAATCTTAAAGAAAACCCCTTATGAGCTTTACAAAGGAAGAACACCAAACATAGCACATTTACATGTTTTCGGTTGCAAATGCTTTGTTCTTAACAATGGAAAGAATAATCTTGGAAAATTTGATGCAAAGGCTGATGAAGGAATTGTCCTAGGTTACTCCCTATCTAGTAAAGTATTTAGAATATATAATAAGAGAACACAAACTATTGAGGAATCTGTGCATGTGACATTTGATGAGTCTAACCCCAAAAGGATGGGAAAGGATTGTGTTATTGATGATCTTGCAGATTCAATTGAGAAAACTCTCCTAGAAGAGAAACAGGACAACGAAGAAGATGAAAGATTAAAAAATGAATCGCTGCAGCAGGAGCAAACAGAACAACAGCCTGACCTACCAAAGGAATGGAGGACTGTCTGAAATCATTCAATTGATAACATCATCGGTGAAATTACATAGGGGGTAACTACTAGATAATCTCTTTAAAATGTTTGTAATCATATGGCATTTGTGTCTCAAGTAGAACCTAAGAACATAGATGATTCTATAATTGATGAACATTGGATGATGGCTATGCAAGATAAGTTAAACCAGTTTGAAAGAAACCAAGTTTTGAAACTAGTGCCTAAACCCAAGAACTGTCAAGTAATAGGTACAAAATGGGTTTTTAGGAATAAACTAGATGAAAATGGTATAATTGTAAGAAACAAGGCTAGATTTGTAGCCAAAGGGTATAACCAAGAAGAAGGCATAGATTATGATGAAACATATGCACCAATAGCAAGATTAGAAGCTATAAGAATGCTACTAGCTTATGCTTGCATAATGGGATTTAAATTGTATCAAATGGATGTTAATAGTGCTTTCTTAAATGGATTTATACAAAAGGAAGTGTATGTTGGTCGACCACCTGGTTTTGAGAATAATGAATTGCCTAACCATGTTTATAAATTGTCTAAAGCACTATATGGCTTAAAGCAAGCTCCTAGAGCTTGGTAAGAAAGGTTAAGTAATTTTCTCATTGAAAAAGGATTTTAAAGAGGTAAAGTTGACACAACTTTGTTCACTAAGAAAAAGGCACAGAACATTTTACTTGTTCAAATATATGTGGATGATATAATTTTTGGTGCCACTAAAGAGCATTTGTGCAAAGAGTTTGCAAGTCTTATGCAGAGTGAGTTTGAAATGTCAATGATGGGTGAGCTGAACTTTTTCCTTGGATTGCAAATAAAGCAAACTGAAAATGGAATCTTTGTTAGCCAAACCAAGTACTGCAATGAGTTGATCAATAAGTTTGGCATGGAAAACGCTAAGGAGATGGCTACTCCAATGAGTACCTCCTGTTATCTGGACAAAGATGAGCAAGGTAAACCTGTTGATGTTTCTAAATTCAGAGGTATGATAGGCTCACTACTTTATCTTACTACTAGTAGACCAGATATCATGTTTAGTGTATGCATGTGTGCTAGGTATCAAGCAAATCCAAAAGAACCACACTTAACAACATCTAAAAGGATCAATAAGTATCTATTAGGAACAAAAGACATGGGATTATGGTATCCCAGGGGAGCTACATGTACGTTAATTAGCTATTCAGACTCTAATTTTGCTGGTTGTAAAATAGACAGAAAGAGTACAAGTGGAACTTGCCATTTATTAGGAAACTCATTAGTATCATGGTTCAGTAAGAAACAATCTAGTGTGGCTTTATCCACTGCAGAGGCTGAATATGTAGCAGCTGGTAGCTGTTGTGCACAGGTTTTATGGATGAAACAACAATTAGTGGATTATGGTGTGTAACTAAACCAAGTTCCTATTAGATATGACAATACAAGTGCAATTAACCTAACTAAGAATCCCATAATGCACTCTAGAACCAAACATAAATCAGACATCATTTCATTAGAGATCATATACAAAGTAGAGAAATTGAGATTGAATATGTTGATACAACTAAGCAACTTGCTGATATATTTACCAAGCCCTTGAACAAGGAAAGCTTCTTCTTCAGTAGAAGAGAATTGGGCATAATCGATCAATCCTATATCTAATCTCTAAAGAAACCGTAGAAAATCTAAAAAGGGGAGGAAAATTAATGGACGCACTTATTCTTTGATTTGTCCTGAACCTATCCCTCTATCATGAACAATTTTATATACTACGTTTGAATGTTTAAAATGCTTACCTTCTCTATTGCTTTGAATGTTTCTTTTCTTTACCTTTTTGATGATGCCAAAAGGGGCATGAAAAAGTAAGATATAGAGAGAGGGGATAATAACAAATTATACATGCATATGTTGAGAGGGAGCTAAGGAGTTTATAAGCTTACATGATTAATAGGGAGTAAATCAAATTCTACTCTATTAATACTCAGTTAATATTTTTTTTGCTTTGATATACTTCTGCTCTGACTGCTTTGATACCATGATATAAATCTGTCAAAACACTAAGCGTCTGCTACACTTATATTATGAGCTTATAATTTGTTAAAAGGTTTGTCATAATCAAAAAGGGGGATATTGTTAGACTCAATGACTGAGAGATTTTTGATATATGACAAATACAACATAATGTGTATGCAAGTGTTTAGTGTCAAATTGTAAAGACAGGTATCAAGAAATATTCAACAAGTTCAGTGAGCAATCAAAGGAGAATCTTCAAGGAAGAACTTGGAGGAATCAAAGAGCAAGGACGAAGATGAAGGCATCTTCAAGACAAGAGCTTAAACGAAGAAATTAGTGTTAAGTCTTAGATGATTTTTAAGAGATGAAATCTCTTATTCACAAATAGCTCAATTAAGAAAGATTTATGAAGAAAATCATTTTTCATAACCTGCATTAAAAGGAATAAGTTTTCGTTAATGAAAATGACTTTTGGAAATAATAAATAGAAGCGCTCGTCCAACACTGGAATAATATAAGCTTTTGTCCAACACTGGGAATAATATAAGCGCTCGTCCAACACTGGGAATAATAGAAGCACTCGTCCAACAGTGGTAAAAGCTGGCGTCCAAGAAAGTGGCAGAAGCTCACGTCTTCTAAAGTGACAAAAGCTCACGTCTACTAAAGTGATAAAAGCTCACGTCTACTAAAGTGACACAAGCACACGTCTACTAAAGTGACAGAAGTACTCATCCACTAAAGTAGTATAAGCGCTCGTCTACTAGATGGAGCACGTCCAATTACTTTGTGTTAGTACTCCTGTCTACTAACGTGGCAAATGGACGCGGCTATTTTTTTTTTTTTAAGATGGATTCGGCTATATTTCCAAATGGACTCGTTATTTCATGGACGCGAATTCTATAACAACTATTAGAATCTTATCTTAAGAACGAGAATCAAGAAAATAGATTCTGTAAAATCAGATCCAAATCTGTTTTGATTAATCCCAACGACTATAACTTGTTTTCTATATAATAATGGATCAAAGGAACACTTAAAGAAGAATCGTAACGAATAACTGCAGAATTATAGCGATACACATATCATTCATCATCTTCATTGAGCTTACTATGAAAAGAGTGTTTCAATACTCATAAGTGCTTCAATTTGTTTTATCTGACTATTGAGAGTTAGGAATCAACTTTTGTTTTACTTTCGACTGTAAAGAGAAGGAGTCTCTCTGAGTGATTAGGGTGATGTATCCCTAAGGTTGAACATTGAGGCTCTTCACAAGAGTGTGGTATCTTGAGGTGAAGGAGTGCTCTGTGGTGTAAAGGTTTTTCAAGATACCTGGCAAAGCTTGCGTGTTAGTGTGTGAAATCCCACAGGTGGAGTGGGGGCTGGATGTAGGTCATAGTGGAGGTGACTGAACCAGGATAAATCTGGTTGTGTAGTATCTCTAAACTCAAACTCCTTTGCTTTCTGTTTATGATTCAAGAACCTGCAACTTTGAAGTTTAAAGTTCAATTATAATTTGTGTTATTGATCTGTATAAAATGTATCTTGTTATTACTGAGTTATTGAACCTGAACCTATTTGTTATTAATCTTTCTTATCCTCATCACCTTCTATTCAAGATTTTGTAAAACCCATCATCTATTTTATAAAAGATCCTGAGAACACAAATCCACAACTCTGATTTATAAAGCTCTGTGAAAAATTTTTAAGAGGGAAATATTTTCTTTGAAAAACTCAATTCCCCCCCCCCCCCCCCCCCCCTCCTTGAGTCGTTTAAGCCAAAACAACATTCTTCATCTGTAGCACATCTTCTGTTCAGGTTATCTGGGAACATCTTGTAAAGGTATGGTTCATCCCAGACATATTGCTTGGCTTGATGGAAAAATCTTCTATTTTTTTGATAATTCATGTCTGGGGGAACCACACCACTGGCTAGGAAATTGACCAGATCAGCATACCAGGTGTTGCAGCATCCTGCATTGCTAGCAGTTGTTCATCAGGGAAAGATTCATCAATGGCTATTCCCCGCGATGCTACAACATCCTCTGGCAGTCTTGAGAGATGATCAGCTACTTGGTTCTCCACCCCCTTCTTATCTCTGATTTCTAGATCAAATTCTTGTAGCAAAAATACCCACCTCATCAGCCTTGGTTTAGCATCCTTCTTGTCAATTAAATATTTGATTGTTGAGTGGTCTGTGTAGACTATCACTTTTGTACCAACAAGATAGGATCTAAACTTCTCAAAGGCAAAGGCCTTCATACTTTCAGCAGTAAACTCACATGCCCTATCATGCTCCAGCAACTGACACAGTGGCTTAGAAATCTTGGAGAAGTCTTTGATGAATCTTCTGTAAAAACCAACATGACCTAGGAAGCTTCTGATTCCTTTCACAAATGTGGGAGGGGGCAGATTTTCAATAATTTCAATATTTGCCTTGTCCACTTCAATGCCAATTCTGGAGATTCTATGTCCTAGCACAATTCCTTCAGTTACCATAAAGTGTCATTTCTCTCAATTCAAAACCAGATTTGTTTCTTCACATCTACCAAGGATCTGATCCAGATTCATCAAACAGGTTTGGAAAGTCTCTCCAAACACTAAGAAATCATCCATAAACACTTCCATTGATTTTTCAATCATATCAGAGAAAATGGCCATCATACATCTCTGGAAGGTTGCTGGAGCATTGCACAAACCGAATGGCATTCTTCTGAAAGCAATGGTGCCATTCAGACATGTGAAAGTAGTATTCTCTTGATCCTCTGGTGCTATAGCAATCTGGTTGTATCCTGAGTATCCATCCAGAAAATAGTTATAGTCCTTCCCAGCAAGTCTATCCATCATCTGATCAATGAAAGGCAAGGGGAAATGATCCTTTCTAGTAGCTTTGTTCAGTTTCCAATAATCCATGCAGATTCTCCAACCAGTCACAGTCCTTGTGGGGATGATCTCATTCTTCTCATTAGTGATGACAATCACACCTCCCTTCTTAGGCACACATTGGATTGGACTCACCCAAACACTTTCGGAAATAGGATAAATAATCCCTGAATCCAGCCACTTGATAATTTCCTTTTTGACCACCTCCTTCATGATTGGATTCAGTATTCTATGACTTTCAATGCTATTCTTTGAACTCTCTTCTAAGAGAATTCTGTGCATGCATATTGATGGACTAATCCCCTTGATATCTGCTATCTGCCACCCTATTGCCTTTTTGTATCTTTTCAAAGCTGTCAGTAGTTGTTCTTCTTGCAGAGAATTCATTGCAGCAAATATAATTACAGGCAAGGTTTCATTATCACCAAGATAGGAATAGTTCAAATGATTTGGCAATTTTTTTACTTTAAGAGATGGAGCTTTAACAATGGAAGGAATATTATTTTTGAAAGTATCATCAGTTACCTCTAATGACTCATATTTTCTGCTCCATAAATGTTGAACCACCTTGCTATCTAGGGACTTTTCAGTCTCTTCATCAAAACAAGTGTCATATTCGCTGATGCTGCAGCATAGTCTGTATGGTTCTTGAGAAATTGATGTAGCACCAGTTCATCAAATGTATGAATGTGAGAGCATTCTTCCATTCCTTCATCGAGATACTTTAGGGCATTGAACACATTCAATGTGACCTGCTGATCATTAACCCTCATTGTAAGTTGTCCCTTCTGGACATCAATCAATGTCTTTCCTGTTGCTAAGAATGGTCTCCCTATGATGATGGGAACCTCTCTGGAAGTTGAAGTGTGACAGATGTAGGCCTTGCTTCCCTAATTCTAACCTTCTTGAAAATAGACATGGGCATAAGGTTAATGCTTGCTCCCAAGTCACATAGAGCTTTGCCACAGTAAGTATCTCCAATGGAACATGGTATGGTGAAACTTCCAGGATCTTTCATCTTCCTAGGCACTTTATTCTGCATCATCATACTGCATTCTTCCGTCATAGCCACAGTCTCAAATTCTCCCAATCTTCTCTTCTTAGTGAGCACATCTTTCATTAACTTTGTGTAGTTGGGTATCTGTTGCAAGGCTTCTACCACGGGTATGTTGATATGAAGTTGCTTCAGTACATCTAGGAATTTGTTGAACCATTTCTCTTGGTGAACTTTCTTCAACCTCTGAGGAAAAGGTTGTGGAGGTCATTATGGACTCAGCTTGGGCACAACAGGGTTTGCTGCAACATCAGGTACCTTCTAAACTACTGCAGGTTGTTCTGTTGCTTCATCTTCTTTAGATTGTTCCTTCTCAGACTCTGAACTATCCACCTTCTGTTTCTTCTTTGGTTCTGCAACTTCTACATCTTTGTCTCTTCTCAAATGGATTACCTTGCACCGCTCCTTTCCCCCTCCAGAACTTAAGGCCTTAGGGTCTTCAGTAGAAGAAGGTAATGTGCCAATTTGCCTTGAATTGATTGCATTGGCCAGCTGTCCCACTTGAGTCTCTAAGTTTCCCATTCCAGCCTTGGTTTCTGTCATGAATGCCTTCAGCACAGATTTTAAGGATGGTTCTGCAACTTTCTGTTGTACCTGTGGTTGCTGCTACCTAGGATATTGTTGCTGGTTGTAACCAAGAGGTGGATTCAATGTGTTACTATAATTGGAATAACTTAAGTTTTCATGTTGAGATTGCTGCCAACCTGTGTTGCCAAATGAATTATTGCCCCGATAATTGTTATTTCCTACATAGTTGACTGCAACAGGGTTTTCTGAACAATTTTCAAACAAATGATCTCCTCCATAATATATAAATGAAATTGTATCTGCCTTGTAGATTTGTTCATTCACCATTTCTTCAGTCATTATTGGTGGTGCAGATGAATTTCCTTGATTTGTCATGGTCAACCCCCTAACCATATTAGTTAAGGAAGTCATTTGAGCTAATTGTGCAGATACTTCACTCACTTCATAAGCTCCTGCTGTAGCATTGGCTTTCCCAGAAACTTGTCTTGCCGGTGGCCACTGGTAGCTGTTAGTTGCTATCCCCTCTATCAGGGCTTGAGCTTCATTGTACGATTTGGTGAGAAGACTGCCTCCACCTAAGGCATCCAGCATCATTCTTGAGCTAGGTAAAACACAATTGTAGAAGTGCTCCATCTGAATACATAATGGAATGCCATGGTGGGGGCACTTCTTAATGAGTTGTTTAAATCTCTCAATGCTTCAAATAGTGGTTCATCATCATGCTGCCTGAATGAAGTGATGTCAGTTCTCATCTTTGCATTCATAGTTGGTGGAAAGAACTTGGTTAAGAATTTCTCAGAAAGCTTGTTCCAGGTATCAATTGAGTTTGCATCCAAAGAATTCAGTCAGTTCTTAGCCTTGCCTCCCAAAGAGAATGGATATAGTCTCAATCTGAATGTGTCATCAGTGACTCCTGGAATCTTGAAATTACTTGCTACATCCAGAAACTGTTTGAGATGCAGGTGAGGATCCTATGTTGCAGTACCATTAAATTGTCCAATTGTTTGCAACATTTGGAACATTACTCGCTTGAACTCAAACTGCGGTGCAGTGATGGGAGTCCTCACTATCCCAGTGTTCATAGCTTCAGGGTCAAACACAGCATACCCCCTGATAGCACAGTTTTTGTCATTGGCCATAGCCATGCTGTCTTGTGGCACTTCTTCAGTCATTTCTGAAACAGAAGGGGACAATGCTTCAGCAGAATTTGGTGTGGAGTTTGTTGGAGTGTTGGAACCAACTCAGGTAAAGACTGAGATGATTGACCTCTTCTGAGCCTTCAGAATATTCTTTCTAGCTCCGAATCAAATCTATATTCAGGTGACAAGAACCTGTACATATAGTTTCACCACTGTACTTTCTGACAAAGTACTAAGAGTGTCAGTACCTCTAACTACAGAACTAATAATCTAGAAACATAATTTTAACACCAATTACAATCCCCGGCAACGGTGCCAAAAACTTGTTGCCACAAAACAATTGTTCTTAAGTCACTAGTGGAAATAATGTAATATACGGGAACATTTTACGTTAGTTGACCATATGTTTGACGTTAAAAATGAGGCGGGGGCAGTTTTGTAAATATTAAATCACTATTTACGTCATTTGTTTAATGAACTGACGTTAAAAGTTATTTGCAAGAATTATTAACACTTTTAACATCAGTTGTTTATACGACTGACGTTAAAAGTGTGATTTTTACTTCAGTTAAATAAATAACTGACGTATATAATCCTATATCCCTATCTCATTCCTATCTTTCTTTCGTTGTCATCTCCCTGTTGTCACTCTTAACGCAGATCACTCCATATAGTGCAATTTATTTCTAAACCTTTTTTTTAAACAAGTTTATTTTTAATCTTAATTAATTAGCTTGAATTAGTAAACAAATTCTTGTTCAAATTAAAATAAATAAACACTTAACATAAAACAAGTTATATATGTATAATCAAATCGTATCTCATTGAAGCGATTCATAAGTTACAATTACATGATTAAAAGATAAAAAATTTCTGCAACATAGCCCTAAAATATAAAAAAGTTTCTATTTCAACATCATTTTCTTCTCAGTCCTGTCCTCAGAAACTCCAATGGATGCATCTCCTCCCTCACTTGAATTCCTTGATGCATCATCTTGAATCCACGGTCACTTGTTGCCAAAGAGAAGTGAAAGGGATGACGGGGATAAAATAAAGTGAGAGAATCACATACGTGATTCACCCAACCTCACCATCCATGTTACATGATTTACTCAACCTCAGAAGTTTTTTGACCATTAAGATAGAGACCTTTAAGTCTAGGTATAGGAATAAATAACAAAATCTCAAATATGATAGAGGCATATTGTGATGGAATAGAAAACACATGAAATATAGAGGAAAAGAAGAGGGGGGGTGTAATACAGACTAATACAGAAGAATGGTACTTCATATAGAGAAGAGAGACTACCTGATTTTCTTAAAAAATGATCTATAAACTTAATGCTCTGCTCATTAGGATTAAGTTACAAGGTGCATGGGTAAGTAGCACAGTAGTCATGGGTAAGTAGCACAGTAGTCAAAGAAATGAATGTTTTTGCAGAAACTTATACACTTTTAACGTCAGTTGTCGGCAACAACTCACGTTAAAAGTGTTTTTAAAATAAAAAAATATATTTATTTTTAACGTCAGTTGTATTAGTTGTTTAATACAACTAACGTTAAACAATGACTTTTAACGTCAGTTGTTTAAGACAACTGACGTTAAAAATGACTTCTAACGTCAGTTGTATTAAATAACTTACGTAAAATGTTGTTTTATTTTTGGTTTTTGATTATAACGTTTACACCCACGCGTCTTCTTCACTTCACTATGTACGTCTCTGTTCTTCTCTTTTCATCACGCTCACTCTCACTCTCACTCTCACTCTGCCCTAATCGCGAGCTCATCTCCACCGCAACCATCGCGAGGGTTTCTTCGCCACCACCGTGAGGTACACTCTTAACCCTAACTCTGTCTTTCCCGCTCATTCTTTGCAATAACTTGACATCTCTCTTTCCCCTTCCCGCGCACTAACTCTCCTTGTCCCCCTACTCTCACTAACCACATCGAACGTTGGCCACCACTCGAGCTCCCCTCCCCACCACCACGCGAGCACCTATTTCTGGTGAGTCTTTAGGGAACATTTTTTTATTTTTGGTTTTGAGTGTATGTTGAAACTGTAGTCTCAGTAGTTGAAACTTGAAACTGTGAGTTTGAGTTGTTTGGAATGTCTCTATTTTTGGTTTTGAGTGTATGTTGCTCTGCTTGTTGGTCTGTCACGGTCGTGATGCTCATCACGGCTAGGCCATGATCAGTTCTGCCTGTGAGGGTCTGGTTCAATTGGCACGTTACGGCCGTGATGGACATCACTGTCAGGCCGTGACCAGTTGTGACTTTTCCATTTTTTTCTTTTAAGCTCTACTCGATCACGGTCGTGATGGGCTCTGTTTGGCTCAGTTTCCTTACTTTTTCAAACTCCATCTTCATGCAAGCTCCATCATAATTGGTCATGAGCATTTTAAATCTTCATATCCAAATCAATATCTCCAAATTAATTGCCAAATCTTATCATATCCTTATTGTTGTGATAGGCAATTATTATCCAAATCCAAATTGATTAATTTGGATCCAATCTTTTATCTCAATGCTAATTGAATTATCTTTAAATCATAATAATCCAAATCCAAATTGATTTGGATTCAAATATGTCATGTGGGCCCTTGCAATTTGCTTGGCAATCTTCAAAAACTAGTTTTCAATCTCCCGTATTGTCCTTATATTGGATATATGTTTTGTATATCTATAGAACCTATCTAGTTATGGATCGTAGTTGGATGGTTTGTAAGGGCACTAGTGCTGAGTATTTGAAGAGGGTGGGAGAATTTATAGAATTTGCTCAAAGGAATGTTCCTAATAGTAATGGAATGTTCTGTTGTCCTTGTGTCAAGTGTTTGAATACGAGGAAATGTATAGTGAAGGATATACGTACTGATAGTGTGATTTTACATGATGTTTGTTGTACACTTTTGCATGCGTATTTCATATAGATTAGGCATTATTTATTTGATTTTGTTAGATTTTCTCTTGGAACGGGTGAAGCGGTTTCTTGATGTTGTTTTGCAGGAATCACTGAAAAATCTGGTTAACTTAGAGCTAAGGGAATGAAGAAACAGTGGAGAATGAAATTCTGGGAATGCTCGCCCCGCGAGAGGATACTCGCCCCACGACTGAAGACAGCCAGAAACAGCAGAATGGCATCATTTCAGTCTCGCCCAGCGAATCACACCTCACCTCGCGACCCTGAAAGATGATTGTGCCAGGAAAATGCAACCTGTTCTGTGTCGCCTCGCGAACAGTGTCTCGCCTCGCAAGAGATTCAATCACTGAAGACCAGAAGTTTAATATTCGCCTCGCGAGATACATCTCGTCCCGCGAGTGTGCGAAAACCAGAACCCCTGTTATAAGTTGTTTAAGGCAGAATTGGAAGGGACACCTTGGAGACATTGGAGGCTACGAGTTTGGAAACCCAAAAGGCTCTGGGAACCAGAGGCAGCTTCTGGAGGATTGCTCCCATGGAATCCCTTCTCTCCTTCATCCATGTTTCTTTGGTTGTGGCTATTATTATGAGTAGCTAGACCTCCATTGTTGGGGTTAGGGTAGCTAATTCTGAATTCTCATGTATTCGATGTAATCTTGCAATACAGTTTCTGCTTTGTTATTGAGTGATTGATTTCTGTACTTAATGCTTGTTGTGGCTAGCACCCCCATGACTTGTTTTGTGTTTTGATATGCAATTGGAAAATTCGTGTTAAAACCGGAACTGAAATTAATCACCTAGTAAGCCTTGTATCTAGGAATGGAACTAGGTTTATTAGCAATCGCATGATCCCTAATCTTAATGCAAGTTCACTAATCTAGGCCACCTAAGGAATTAGGGTCTATTAGTGGATTTAGGCTCTTGTCATCCGAGGGATTGGGACTTGAGTAATTTAGTGGATTGATTGTCATAATTAAAGTAGAAACTGTTTGTTAGTTGTTTCATTGCATGAGGATGAAGTTTAGTGAACCTAATCCCAACATCTTTTATCATATTTGAAAACTTTCTTTTATTGCCTTCCAAGTATTTGAGAAAATTACAAAAAGAGTTTGTTTTTCTTATTTTGTTAGTTTTAACTTTTGTTAACATAGAACTCTCTTCAATCCATGAATCACTTAGATAGTAGTTGAATTGGTACGTGCTAGTACTTGTTGCAGTCCTCGTGGGAACGATAAAATGGTCTCACCACCGTATTACTTGCACGACTGGGTATACTTGCCCAGATTCATCAACACGTACTCATTTGATTTGTGAAGGGATTTGCTTGAGTTATACAAGATGGATATGGCATGGTGATGTGTTGTTGAGTAGTACGGCAAGTGTCTCCCAAAGTGAGGACGTTGACATAGATATGAAGGATGATCGAATAGAGGACATGATCCGTGATATTGGACAAGAATCTTTTCATCGAGCTCATGTGTATGATAGGTTGTGCGGTGATGCGGATAAGCCTTTATATCCAGGGTGTACTACTCATAAACGGTTGTCGGCGGTGCTAAAATTGGTTTGTGTGAAGGCGAGAAATGGTTGGACCGATAAAAGCTTCACGGAATTGCTTGAAGTGTTGAAAGACTTGCTTTTGGAGGACAACACATTGCCTGACTGTAACTATGAGGCCAAGAAGGTATTGTGTCCGATGGGTATGGAGTATAAGAAGATACACGCATGCCCCAATGATTGCATATTGTACACCGGTGTTCATGAACACAATCATGGTTGCCCCAAATGTGGGTTATCACGATACAAAGTGAAGGGTGGTGATGAGCCTCTGTTTGACTGGTTTTATAACTAGTCAAGACCTTGGCTTTGTGCTTATTTTATATCATTTTCACCCAAATTAGACTTTATTGTCCTTAAGTAATATTTTGAGTCTGTAAATTGTTTTTAAGTTAATTTAGTTGATTTAGAGTGAATAAAGTATTTACTTTTATTTTTTTGTTTTTCAGGTTAATAAAATAAAATAAAATAAATCTGGAGCCACTCGCCCCGCGAAGGATCTCTCGCCCCGCGAGTATTGCAACTCTGAAAAGTCAGAGACGATCACGGCTTGCCCGTGTTGAAGATCACGGCTGTGGCAGTTTTGAAGTTGAAGCGTTCGCCTCGCGAGCATCCATTCGCCTCGCGAGTCCGGAAGTCGAATATAATTGCTGCCATTGGAACCTGAACTGGTCATGAAGATTGGGCCATAACTTGGGCTGTAGATGTCGGTTTGAACTGAAACCGGTGGCAAATGAAAGATCAAACAAAGAGGTTTAACTCTCATGAAGACCATTATTCCAAACAGAGCCGTTTTGAAGGGCTTTAATCCATGTGAAGTCAGAGACGTTTCAGCTGCCCTATGAGTTGAATGTGGACATAACTCCCTCATCTTAACTCATAATTAAGCAAATTAAGTGGCTTTGGAAAGCTAAGAGGCAGAGGTTGAAGTGAATTAAAGGATTATTCAGATATTGAGAGGTCTTGAGAGAATTTATATAAATAGGAGTCATAGTTAGGCAGAGGAGGAGTCAGTAGGAGTAGTGGTAGTTTCAATAGTTTATTTTCCTTTTCTTTTCTTTTCTGCTTATGTCTGTAATGGAGAATTAATCTCCTAGATTAATCTACTGCAATTGGTTTCTGTTAATACTTGAGGTTCTTGTATTTCCTGTTTTCATTTCCTTTTCTCTTTTCAATGCCATGCTTTATATTTCTGTTTGCTTAATTCAGGAGTATATTGTGTTGTGTTGGTTTATCTCGGTGATATCATGTTCCTATATATAATCGCGTTTGCTTAATTCGCGTGTGTACGTTTCGTGTTCGCTTAGTTCACGAAGGGCTTAACCCCGTTTGCTTAATTCGGGAATAGGGACATATATCTGTAGTAGTGGTTCCGCTTGTGAGTTGTTGCTACAACCGGGAGGGGATTAGTATCTGTTTAGGATTTGCATGAACCAATGATAGTGGGAAACCAAAAGCAGTAGGTTAATCGCTTTAGCTTATTTGGTAACTGCTCTATTTTCTTGCTTTGTTTTCTGTTTTGCTTCTTAATTTAGTTTTCAATCCAAAACCCCCAATTCTGACTTTTTCTAACTTTTTCTGTTAATAATAACAACAACTAAAGAGTCCTTGAGAGACGATCCGAGTTGTCGCTCTATACTACATTATTTTGTAAACGCTCGTTCTTTTTGGCGCGTGGCGACAGCGCGACCAAAAATTGGCGCCGTTGCCGGGGACTCTGGTTTGTTGTTATTAGCAGAAAAAAAAAAAATTTTTTGCTGAATTTGTCTGGTTATGGATCTTACTGATAAGCTCACTTATTTGAAGCAACTGTTTCAGCAGACACAGTTTTGTGGCATGTGCGGCTCTCCTGAGCACCTGTATGAGGCATGCCCCATTCTGACAAATGCTACTTATTGGCCTCGAGCTTATACATTCCATCCTGACAATCAAGGCAAAAAGCTTGAGGATAATGAAGAACCTGTGGAATCAAATGCATGTGTTGAGAATGATGGGGTGGATGAACCGTGTTCAGAAAGTCCAGACAATCAGACCTTTACTAACTCAGTTTCTTTTACTACATGTACTAACTGTACTGACACTGACCCGTGTGCTGTTTGTGGCCAGTTTCTTGACTCTATTTTGCAGGATGATAATGAGAATGAAGCAGCACCAGTAACCCCAACTAACTGTTTACCATTTCCCCCTGAGGAACCAGTGATGGATTTTGCACCCTTGGATCTTGCACCATGGCCGGTCCAGGAGGTTGAGCCCCACTTCTATTGGGGAGATTTTATTGAGAAAGAGGTCATCTGTGACCCCAGAGGAAGTGAGAAGTCCGCCGCACTGGGTGAAGTTATTATAATTGTCAAGAGCTCACCTCCGCATCAAAGCTGCAAGTTAGGGAGGCTTGGAACAAATTTCAGTCCTTTGGCTACCATGTGGGATTTATGTTACAGGCAGTGGGATCCTGGTGGAACCGCCCCTCAATGAGTTTTTCTTTACCTTGCTCTTTTAATTTTTTTTTTTTTTTTTTTTTTTTCTTTGCTTTATTTCTGTTTTGTTTCCAATAAGGCTCCTGAATAATTTGAGAAGCTCAGGAGTTGTGTTAAGTATAGTATTGGCAAGTTTATTGGATTTGATTAATTTTTCCATAGATGATTGCATGATATGTATTGACTGCTTACCCCTAGGATTTGGAAATTTTTTGAAAATTTGATCCCCATGAGATTGAAAACTGAACTTTGAGATTTTATTATGATGGCATGATTTATGATAAGTTTGGGGTGATAGGAAGCACACACTAGGGATAGAATCTCTGTCAAATAATTTGCAAAAAAATGTCCAGGTGAGGTTTTGAGCCTCCAACATGTTTTAAATTGTGTGAAAATCACTTTTTAAGTTGCACTTTCCTGAATTTGATTGAATCTCTTTTTGGTTTGCATGATTAAGTGTTTGCTTCAGATGATTTAGGCATTTTCCTTGTAAATAGCTACTTAGCCTAAAATAACCAAATCCTAATGCATGTTCCCTAGTTAGCCCCATTGAGCCTATTAGCCTGTTAATTCTTGATAACCTTATGTTACAAGCTAAAATCTGAAAAACCATGTTAACCCGATCTTAGGATTAGGAGAGCATGGAAGCTTAGTGAGAAATTGGTTGCAAGAAATTAAGTTTGGGGTGGCTACCCGGTGCAATATGTTGTTTGGGATTGAGAAAAAAATTTATGTAAAAAAAAAAATTGTGAAAAAAAAAATAAAAAAAAAAAGAAAAGAAAAGAAAAGAAAAACAGAAAAAAAATAAAAGTGCAAAAATGCCAAAAAGAAATAAAAAGGTTGTAGTCACCCAGAAGCATAAAGAAAAAAATTAATAAAGGAACTTGAGTGGAATTTCAGTGTAAAAAAATGTTTCATGCTCTCTTAGTTCCTAGGGTCTTCAGCCTAGTTTCCTTTGTATATCCTACCCTTAGCCAGGCCCCATTACAACCCATAAAAGACCTTTTGATGTTGCTTGCATGTTTTCTGTGGGAACCATTTTGAGATGAAAATCAAATTTATGGGAAGTGCTCTTAAAAGTGAAAATTGAGTGAAATGTTAGCCTGACACAAATTGAGCGATTGAGTGAACATAAATTTCCCTTGTGAGGAAGGCAGTTGTTTGATTTTGGTGATCTCCTTCTTGTGTGTGACTTGGATCCACTGCTTAGAGTAATGATTGTTTGAATGATGAATTTCTCAATGTTTAGAATAAATGAATGTGGGGATTGCTTTGCTTGAAAGGGGGGAACATTGAAAGAAAAATTGTTTTGAAAAATTGCTTGAAATCTATGGAAAGTTGATTGAATCTTTTGAGCTTGCCAGGTCTTTAGTCTTTTTATGTTTTTAAGTTTTAGTTTGCTTGGGGACAAGCAAAGTTTAAGTTTGGGGTATTTTGATGAGCCTCTGTTTGACTGGTTTTATAACTAGTCAAGACCTTGGCTTTGTGCTTATTTTATATCATTTTCACCCAAATTAGACTTTATTGTCCTTAAGTAATATTTTGAGTCTGTAAATTGTTTTTAAGTTAATTTAGTTGATTTAGAGTGAATAAAGTATTTACTTTTATTTTTTTGTTTTTCAGGTTAATAAAATAAAATAAAATAAATGCGGAGCCACTCGCCCGCGAAGGATCTCTCGCCCCGCGAGTATTGCAACTCTGAAAAGTCAGAGACGATCACGGCTTGCCCGTGTTGAAGATCACGGCTGTGGCAGTTTTGAAGTTGAAGCGTTCGCCTCGCGAGCATCCATTCGCCTCGCGAGTCTGGGAAGTCAGAATATAATTGCTGTCACTGGAACCTGAACTGGTCATGAAGATTGGGCCATAACTTGGGCTGTAGATGTCGGTTTGAACTGAAACCGGTGGCAAATGAAAGATCAAACAAAGAGGTTTAACTCTCATGAAGACCATTATTCCAAACAGAGCCGTTTTGAAGGGCTTTAATCCATGTGAAGTCAGAGACGTTTCAGCTGCCCTATGAGTTGAATGTGGACATAACTCCCTCATCTTAACTCATAATTAAGCAAATTAAGTGGCTTTGGAAAGCTAAGAGGCAGAGGTTGAAGTGAATTAAAGGATTATTCAGATATTGAGAGGTCTTGAGAGAATTTATATAAATAGGAGTCATAGTTAGGCAGAGGAGGAGTCAGTAGGAGTAGTGGTAGTTTCAATAGTTTATTTTCCTTTTCTTTTCTTTTCTGCTTATGTCTGTAATGGAGAATTAATCTCCTAGATTAATCTACTGCAATTGGTTTCTGTTAATACTTGAGGTTCTTGTATTTCCTGTTTTCATTTCCTTTTCTCTTTTCAATGCCATGCTTTATATTTCTGTTTGCTTAATTCAGGAGTATATTGTGTTGTGTTGGTTTATCTCGGTGATATCATGTTCCTATATATAATCGCGTTTGCTTAATTCGCGTGTGTACGTTTCGTGTTCGCTTAGTTCACGAAGGGCTTAACCCCGTTTGCTTAATTCGGGAATAGGGACATATATCTGTAGTAGTGGTTCCGCTTGTGAGTTGTTGCTACAACCGGGAGGGGATTAGTATCTGTTTAGGATTTGCATGAACCAATGATAGTGGGAAACCAAAAGCAGTAGGTTAATCGCTTTAGCTTATTTGGTAACTGCTCTATTTTCTTGCTTTGTTTTCTGTTTTGCTTCTTAATTTAGTTTTCAATCCAAAACCCCCAATTCTGACTTTTTCTAACTTTTTCTGTTAATAATAACAACAACTAAAGAGTCCTTGAGAGACGATCCGAGTTGTCGCTCTATACTACATTATTTTGTAAACGCTCGTTCTTTTTGGCGCGTGGCGACAGCGCGACCAGGTGGTGATGATGATGATGATCTTGATGATGTGAGAAAAAAGGGTCCTCCTGCGAAGGTGTTGTGGTATCTTCCAATAATTCCAAGGTTCAAGTGATTGTTTGCCAATGCGAAAGATGCGAAGAATCTTAGATGGCATAATGATGAGAGGAAACGTGATGGAAAGGTTCGTCATCCTGCTGATTCTATGCAATGGAAGAATATTAATACTATGTTTCCGGATTTCGTCGATGAGCCAAGAAACCTAAGGCTTGGACTTGCTACGGATGGAATGAATCCTTATGGTAACATGAGTAGTATTCATAGTTCATGGCCTGTTCTGTTGATAATTTACAACCTGCCCCCTTGGTTGTGCATGAAGCGCAAATACATGATGTTGTCTATGATGATTTCGGGCCCAAAGCAACCGGGAAATGACTTAGATGTTTATCTAAGTCCCTTGATTGAAGACTTGAAAACGCTGTGGGTGGAAGGTGTTGATGTAGTTGATGGGTATTCTCATGAGACTTTCAAGCTTCGTGCCATGTTATTTTGCACCATCAACGATTTTCCAGTATACGATAACTTGTCCGGGTACAGTGTCAAGGGGCATAAAGCATGCCCTATATGTGAAGAAGGCATATGCTACACTCAGTTGCATCATGGAAAGAAGACGGTTTACCTTGGGCATCGGAGATTTCTTAGACGTGATCACCCATATCGTAAGATGAAAAAAGCTTTTAATGGATGCTAAGAAACAGAAGAAGCTCCGGCGGCCTTAATTGGAGAGCAGGTTTATCAGAGGGTAAAGGGCATCGATGTTATATTCGACAAGTCCAAAAAGAAAGGTAAAGCTGCTGAGAAAAACATATGGAATAAGAGGTCGATATTCTTTGATCTTCCATACTGGCGCAAGCTTGATGTCAGACACTGCATTGATGTGATGCATGTGGAGAAAAATGTGTGTGATAGTGTGATCGGGACGCTTCTCAACATTCAGGGTAAGACAAAGGATGGTGTGAATGCTCGTCTCGACCTCGTTGCTATGGGTATACGAGAGCAGTTAGCTCCAATTGTTGAGGATGGTAAGCGAACTTATTTGCCGCCAGCATGTCATACTTTGTCAAAAAAAAAAAAGAGACAAAATTTCTACGGGTGTCTTCAGGGCATCAAAGTTCCACATGGTTATTCTTCAAATATGAAGAGGCTTGTCTCTAGTGATCTTAAATTAGTTGGCTTAAAGTCTAATGATTGTCACATGTTGATGCAACAACTTCTGCCCATTGCTATTCGTGGTATTGCTCCAAAAAATGTGAGACATGCCATTACTCGGTTGTGCTCATTCTTCAATTCTATATGTAGCAAAGTCGTTGACCCCCTTATGTTGGATGACTTGGAAGTTGAGGCTGCTACAATCTTGTGCCAATTGGAGATGTATTTTCCTCCTTCCTTTTTCGACATAATGGTTCACTTAATTGTTCATTTGGTGAGGGAGATTAGCTTATGTGGGCCGGTTTTTCTGAGATGGATGTACCCAGTTGAGCACTACATGAAGATATTGAAAGGGTACGTGAAGAATCATCATCGTCCGGAAGCATCTATTGTTCAAAGGTATGTTGTAGAAGAAGCTATTAAGTTTTGTTCGGACTACCTTCATAACACGGATCCTATAGGGGTTCGTAAGCCTCGGCATGATTAGATAAGATGTCAAGGTAAGGGTACACATGGCTTAAGAATTAATAGCAAGGGTCGGGAGGAAGTGCTTCAAGCACATTTGTATGTATTGAACAACATCGATTCTGTTCAACCTTTCTTATTTGAACATAAAAGAAAACTCAATCAAGAAAACCCTCAAATGAGCGAAAGGTGGTTGTTGAACAAGCATAACAAGACTTTCTTACCATGGGTCAAGGAAGAAATGCTTAAGGATGGTAGTACTGCTTCTGATGACGTAAGATGGCTAGCACGTGGGCCTAGCTTCAACGTCATATGTTGGAGCGGATACGACATCAATAACTTTTCCTTTTATACAAAGGAACAAGATAACAAGAGTACCATGTAAAATAGTGGGGTTATGATCGTGGCCGAAGCAATGCACTTCTCTAGTGCAAAGGACACAAAACCCGTTAAAGCACTGACACCTTACTTTGGATATATTGAAGATATTTGGGTGCTCGATTCACAAATTCCGAGTGTTTGATAAAATTCCCCAAAAAGACCAAAAATATTTTATTGCTTTTGTTGCTTTAGTTTATGTTTTGATCTTTCTTCATTTAGTCTAGATAGTTGCTTGATTTGTGAATTGGTAATTGGCAATCGATCCCTCTGGATACGATAACCGGTCTCACCACCGTATTACTTGTACGACTAGGTATACTTGCCTAGCTCCGTCAACACTCATTGGAAAGAAGATATGAATAGGAACAACTTTCTTGGAGAACGTTTTCCGAGTTTCAGAATAGAAGAGGGTCAAAACTTCAGTATGGTTTCGATGAGTCAATGGAGTTCTTATGGTTTTTGGAGAGAAATGATGAAGATGATGATGTAAATGAAACAAAATGGCTAAGTGTGATGGGGGGATGGGCTGCACGAAATTGAGGAGGTTAGGAGGGTATTTTGGTCAAATTCACTTAGGGTAAACTTGGAATTACATAAAGGACTTAGGGGTATTTAGGTCTTTTTACACAAATAAAAATCATGATATTTAGGATGTCATCATTACCAATGTGTGGTGAAAACTAGGGAAAATTTGGACAATTCATTAGGAAAATATCTAGATATTTATCAAATGCCATCATTACATGTGGTGAGTCACATGCTGACTCACGCTGTGAGTTGTCACTGTGACTCACCGTCGTCATCCACCCGGCTTATCTCTGCATCTTCGTTCTTGACTCCGTCGATCACCCGATTTAGGTTTTGGCCCGAACAAAGCATAATAACTTATTTATTTTGAAAATTTTCAAAATAACCAAAATCTTTGGAAATGGGATTTAAAATCTAACCATTTCGTTCTCAAGTCAAAATTAGGTTTTCTGATCATTAAAATTTTACTATCAGCGAAAACGCAGACTGGGTTCAGTCTGAATTTTCAACCCAAAATTTAACTGTAACCTTTTAAAAATAAGTATAATATGAATATGACTTTGGTTCTCCCAATATCATTTTCTAAGTCTCGAATAAAAATATAAACATTTATATATTTATTATTGATATTAGAAAGTAGTGAAAATTAGGGTGTTTACAAACAGGACCTTGTGCGCTGGCACCCTAAGCATACCTCAGAGATACGTGTAATCTTTGAGGATAGAGCATGTTGTAGACTGAGGGACAAGCTCCGGGAGCATAGGGAGAGCCGCATACGTCCAGAATACATCAGCCCCAACATCTAGGCCAACTTATGTGCTTACTGGGACACTCCAGCTTACAAGCTGAAGTGTCAGCAGGCGAAGAGGAATCAAGCTTCCGAGAAGGGCGAGAGCCTACACATGGGTATGCATATGTAAATAATTTTATTTATATTAATAATTTATTTTGTAATCAATTGATTTTATTCGTGTGTCGTTTGGAACACCCTGTTTTTCCTATGCTTTTTGTAGCAGTAAACATATATTTAAATGTGTTTATTTTGGATTAAACTAAGAGGGTGATTTTAATTAAACTAAAATCATTTTCTTGTGTTGTTATATCATATGAAGTCATAGTAAAATTTTCGGTTGAAAATCCAGACGGAAGTCGGTCTGCGTTTTCACTGCCGGTACAAGTTTACTGTGCATAAAACCTAATTTGGACCCGTGAACGAGACGGTTAGTGTTTTTATTATGTTTCCTTCAACTTTGGTTATTTTGAAAATTTTCGTTCAAAAATATAATATAATATTTTATTTGGGTGAAAACGTTGGAAGAATTACGATCGGAAATGCAACCGGGTACGAAATGGAGCAGAATAGGAGACATAAAAGGCTTGAGGTGAGATGAGGGAGTGAGGTGACTCACTAGAGGTATTGCCTAAGCTACCTCCTAAAAAGTGGTCATGATGACACTTTTTGAAATATAACATATTATATTCTAAAAACTCATTTTTCTCTCTCTTCTCAAACCAAACAAGGCACAAGGTCAAAACTTGCTCTCCAACCTCATTCCTCTCTCCCCAATTTCGTGCCACTCTCTCCCCTCTCATTATATATCCCTTTCATTTTCACCTCATCATCTTCCTCCTTCAAAACTCCATTAAACATTCATCTTCTTCTTTTTTCTAAAAGTTCAAGCTCTTAAAGCTTTAGTTTTTATTCATCTTTTCTACTTGAGTTCTTCATTAAAGTTCTTCCTTATACAAAGGGTAATGCTCTCATATGAATCTTTTTGCAAGTTTCATCTTTTATTTCTTAGTTTACTTTATGTGTTCTTTATATGCTTTAAACTTCTACAATCTCTCTAAAATGGTAGAAAACTCCTTTTTAGTTGAAACCAATTTCTATAGTCTTGTATTAACTTATATTTTCACATACTAAGAGGTTGTTAAAACAAAAATCTCTACCTATCTCTTCCAATGAAGGCCGAATGCTTGCATTTGTGACCTAGGATGTTTTTTGTTTCAACTTTTGGAATATGATCATGTGTTTGAGTTTCTAACTCTCCCTTGATCTTGGATCTATAAATCTTGGAAGTTTTGATAGCTTGTTCCTATGATGGCCTGAAAATATAAATAAGTAGGCCTAGGATACTATGTTTCAACTTTCCAAGTATTGATCATGCATTTCGAACTCTTAATACTTTGTGATTCTAAACCTAAGAGTTATTGTTAAACAAAGAATATTTTCCTCATCATCCTATGATGGCCGAAACTTAGAGTTTAGGTGCTAAGATGCTTGAGTTTTTATTTTTCCAAAATGATCATGGACTTGAGCTCCATAAGATATTTGGATGCTAAGTCTAACAGATTGGAAAGTTTAAGGATTTCTAACTTGCTTATTCTATGTTATTAAAGCTAGTATGTATTACTTTTATTTTTCCAAGATGATCAAGGACTCGAGCTCCATAAGATATTTGGATGCTAAGTCTAAGAGATTGGAATGTTTAAGTTTCCGTTGTTTTCCAAGATGATCATGGACTTGAGCACCATGAGATATTTGGATGCTAAGTCTAAGAGATTGGAATGTTTAAGTTTCCATTGTTTTCTAAGATAATCGTGGGCTTGAGCTCCATAAGATATTTGGATGCTAAGTCTAAGAGATGGGAAAGTTTAAATATTTCTAGCGTATAAATCCTATGAAGGTCGAACGTAGAAGGTTATTGACCTAGGATACTTTGTTCTTATTTTTCCAAAATGACCATGGTTTTGAGCTCCTTAATACATATGGATGCTAAACATAAGAGATTGGAAAGTTTAGTGAATGCTAGCCTATTTTACTAGCCTTGGCCGAATACCCTAAGTTTATAACTTAGTGGGATTTTAATTCAACTTTGTTAAATGATCATTGTTTATGAACTCCTAATACTTAAGGATCATAAATCCATGAGTTGTATAATTTTATGGAATCTCTAACCCTAAGAACTTGTCTTGGCCGAACCTATACCTTGTGTTTTAGTGTTCTTGTTTGATTTTAATTTGTGATTTTATGTTCATAACCTTAGACTTCCATCGCGGAGGAAACGAGGATGTTCGTGGTATACCTCTTCGAGCATCTAATCTCCTTACCTTCGCTGAAGGTAAGAGGGGATTGCCTAGGGATATTCAATGACTATATGCATGTGTGTATGTGTTTACTTGAGTGATTTGAATATTATTATGTTGTGGATCAAACACTTGAATGACTTGTTTACTTGAACTATTGTGATTATTACTTGAAGTTGATTATTACTTGTCTTATAGTATTGTGAGTTGTATATATGTTATGAACTGTCGTTAACTGTGATATTTTTGTTGAGAATATATTATTGTTGATTGAAGCTTGAGAAGCCGGACTTGAGTCTGTGGACAATGATTATAAGGATTAAAAGCCTTGATAAGCCTTGAATAGAGCTTTGAAAGTATTGGTTTCATTTATAAAAGTTCCTGGTTTAAAACGCTTACTTCAAGAGAATGAGATTATAGTTTTGAAAAGAAACGTTGAAGTATTTTTAAGTCAATAGAAACTACCTTTTTGTGATCCAAAGTTTGTACGAGAGAAAACCTTTTTTCGAACTATGTGTTTCATGAAGGAAAAACCGCATTGAAAATATTTGACTTTATTCCATCAAGGATTTCAAAAGCAAACGAATTTCCAAATGTTTTATAAAAGACTTTGTAAAGGAAAATATTTTATCCTAAATGATTTAGAAACGTTCCGGTTATTTGGATAAGTGACCGAGGTTTTTTTTTTTTTTGTTTTTGATTTTCATTGAGCGAAAAGTAAGCACATGTGAAAGAGAATACTAGTTCGCGAGACGTCGCCTCTAGCATTCAGTTTATGCACGTGATCTGGGATCCGTGTCAAGAATTATGGACCAAGGGTCCTAATCGTGATATTATGGGCTAGGAGTCCTAATTTTGGAATTGAGGACTACGTGTCCTAATTTCGTTGTTATGGGCTAGGAGTCCTTATCATGTTGAAATAAAACATGGATAAAATTATAATTGTTTCTACGAACACAACCTTGGACTGTGGCATCGGTCTAAGGTGTTGTGATTGAGCACTCGAACTGCGTGTCTTGTGTTATTGATTTTCAAGTAATGAAAATTGTGAATAGTCGTTAGCTTTGGGCTTCGACAACGGAAAAGACTGAACACAAAGAAAAGTCTCGATAATGAAAAATCTTTTATTCATATGCATTTCCCCTTAGCAGACGTGCTTGAGTTAACCGAATACCCGCTTAAGATGTGGTATACATCCGAATGGCCGTTATAAGGGATTCGTGAGGATGTTGATCCGGGTGCATGAGGTGACGGAAACAACTTGCCAAACATGGCATATGAGCTTGATCAACTCTTTCTTTCTTAATGATAAAATGATGATGCTATCCCATGAGATTAAGATTAGAACCTGGTGATTGAAGTGTCATGCATTATCTTTATAAAATTGATTGATTCGGGTATGAGACCCGCTGAAATAATACTTGTTGTTTACCTATGAATAATGTTTTAAATGTTAACAGGCCAAAGTGTTGTACGTATCATGTATATGGTTGTTGTATGATATATCCATTTGCCGGTATCTCACTCTTACAGTTATATCAGGGGGTTTTCCTGTAGTACCTTGGTACTCTAGTACCGATCACTAGTGGAAAATATACATTAGACGGTAAAGGTTTACGTCAGTTAACCAAAAACTAGACGTTAAAAAGGGGGCGGTAGCAGTTTTGTAAATATCAGACTTCATTAATTCACTGTTAACGTCAGTTGTTTTAAGGACTGACGTTAAAAGTGAGGCGGTGGCAGTTTTGTAAATATGAAATCACTATTTGCGTCAGTTGTTTAATGAACTGACGTTAAAAGTGTTTTGCAAGAAATTATTAAAACTTTTAACGTCAGTTGTTTATAAAACTGACGTTAGAAGTGTGATTTTTACTTCAGTTAAATAAATAACTGACGTAAATAATCAACTCATTCCTATCTTTCTTTCGTTGTCATCTCCCTGTTGTCACTCTTAACGCAGATCATCACTCCATATAGTGCAGTTTATTTCTAATCTTTTTTTTTATAAAAGTTTATTTTTAATCTTAATTAATTAGCTTGAATTAGTAAATTAACAAATTCTTGTGCAAATTAAAATAAATAAACACTTAACATAAAACAAGTTATATATGTATAATCAAATCGTATCTCATTGAAGCGATTCATAAGTTACAATTACATGTTTAAAAGATAAAAAATTTCCGCAAGATAGCACTAAAATATAAAAAAGTTTCTGCTTCAACATCATTTTCTTCTCAGTCCTGTCCTCAGAATCTCCAACATTGAATGCATCCCCTCCCTCATTTGAAGTCGATGCTCCATCTGAATCCACAGTCACTTTGGAGCCGTGGCAGAGTGAAGGGTGCACTCGATCTGTTTCAGCAATATTCTTGGAACAGCCACTTGGTTCCAAAGCTGAGGTTTTGGAACTGTAGCTGCTGATTCTCCAGAAGGATGATGGTGTGTGCAATTCACATAATGCGATTTACACACCCTTATCACCCATGTAATGCGATTTACACAACCTCAGAAGTTGTTTGACCATTAAGACAGAGACCTTTAAGTCTAGGTATAGGAAGAAAGAGTGATGAAGTTATAAATCTCCATGGCAGAGCCATATTGTGAAGCAGAAAAATTAAAGGAAGGAAGGAAGCTATTTATAGGAGTAGGGGATGAAGTTACTAGGCGTCGTAAGTTGCTAAAAAATTAAATTGATCATTAAGAGCATTAGGTTCCAAGGCGCATTGGGAGTTGGCAGTCATATATTATATATAAACGTGCAGAAAAGAAAACGTCCGAAGGAATAGGAAGAAACTTATACACTTTTAACATCAGTTGTTGAATAAAACTGACGTTAAAAGTGTTTTTAAAATAAAAAATATTTATTTTTAACGTCAGTTGTATAAACAACTGAAGTTAAAAGTGTGATTTTTACTTCAGTTAAATAAACAGCTGACGTAAATAATCTTATATCCCTATCTGAAATGCCCTGCTGTCACTCTTAACACAGTCCATTAACGTCGAGTTGTTGAATAAAACTGAAGTTAAAAGCGTTTTTAAAATAATAAATATTTATTTTTAACGTCTGTTGTTTATACAATTGACGTTAAAAGTGTGATTTTTACTTCAGTTAAATAAATAGCTGACGTAAATAATCCTATATCCCTAGCTATCTGAAATGCCCTGTTGTCACTCAATTAACACAGGTCTCAGAGCCATTTTGTGAAGGAATAGAAATATAGAGGAAAAGAAGAGGCGTATACTGTGATCACATTACAGAAGAATGTTACTTTAACACTTTTAACGTCAGTTGTATTCAACAACGGACGTTAAAAGTGTTTTTTTTTAAATATTAATATTTAACGTCAGTTTGTTAATAAAACCGACGTTAAAAAATTAATTGTAACGTCAGTTGTTTAATACAACTGACGTTAAATGTTGTTTTATATAACGTTTACACCCGCGTGCCTTCTGCACTTCGCTCTGTACGTACGTCTCTTTTCTCTTTTCATCACGCTCAACCCTAAATCACTCCCAACCCTCACTCTCACTATCACCCAGCACAGAACCCTAATCGCGAGCTCATCTCCACCGCAACCACCGCGAGGGCTTCTTCGCCACCACCGTGAGGTACACTATTAACCCTAACTCTGTCTTTCCATTCATTCTTTGCAATAACTTGACGTACATCTCTCTTTCCCCTTCCCGCGCACTAACTCTCCTTGTCCCTCTGCTTTCAGTAACCACATCGAACGTTGGCCACCACTCGAGCTCCCCTCCCCACCACCACGCGAGCACCTATTTCTGGTGAGTATTTAGGGCACATTTTTTTATTTTTGGTTTTGAGTGTATGTTGAAACTGTAGTCTCAGTAGTTGAAACTTGAAACCGTGAGTTTGAGTTGTTTGGAATGTACGTCTCTGTTTTTGGTTTTGAGTGCATGTTGCTCTGCTGGTTGATCTGTCACGGCCGTGATGCTAATCACGGCTAGGCCGTGATCAGTTCTGCCTGTGATGGCATGGTTCATTCGGGTTGGCACGTTACGGCCGTGATGGACATCACTGCCAGGCCGTGACCAGTGCTTGGCAATTAATCTTTAAAAACTATAGTTTTCAATCTCTCGTATTGTCCTTATATTGGATATATATATGTTTTGTATATCTACAGGATCTATCTAGTTATGGATCGTAGTTGGATGGTTTGTAAGCGTACTAGTGATGAGTATTTGAAGGGGGTGGGAGAATTTATAGAATTTGCTCAAAGGAATGTTCCTAATAGTAATGGAATGTTCTGTTGTCCTTGTGCCAAGTGTTTGAATACGAGGAAATGTACGGTGAAGGATATATGTACTCATTTGATTTGTGAAGGGATTTGCTTGAGTTATACAAGATGGATATGGCATGGTTATATGTTGTTGAGTAGTAATACGACGAGTGTCTCCCAAAGTGAGGACGTTGACGTAGATATGGAGGATGATCGAGTAGAGGACATGATCCGTGATATTGGACAAGAATCTTTTCATCGAGCGCATGTGTATGATAGGTTGTGCGGTGATGCGGATAAGCCTTTATATCCAGGGTGTACTACTCATACACGGTTGTCGGCGGTGCTAAAATTGGTTTGTCAGGAAGGCGAGAAATGGTTGGAGTGATAAAAGCTTCACGGAATTGCTTGAAGTGTTGAAAGACTTGCTTCCGGAGGACAACACATTGCCTGACCGTAACTATGAGGCCAAGAAGGTATTGTGTCCTATGGGTATAGAGTATAAGAAGATACACGCATGCCCCAATGATTGCATATTGTACACCGGTGTTCATGAAGACAAACACGATTGCCCCAAATGTGGGTTATCACGATACAAAGTGAAGGGTGGTGATGATGATGATGATGTTGATGATGTGAGAAAAAAGGGTCCTCCTGCGAAGGTGTTGTGGTATCTTCCAATAATTCCGGATTTCGCCGATGAGCCAAGAAACCTAAGGCTTGGACTTGCTACGGATGGAATGAATCCTTATGGTAACATGAGTAGTATTCATAGTTCATGGCCTGTTCTATTGGTGATTTACAACATGACCCCTTGGTTGTGCATGATGCGCAAATACATGATGTTGTCTATGATGATTTCGGGCCCAAAGCAACCGGGAAATGACTTAGATGTTTATCTAGGTCCCTTGATTGAAGACTTGAAAACGTTGTGGGTGGAAGGTGTTGATGTAGTTGATGGGTATTCTCATGAGACTTTCAAGCTTCGTGCCATGTTATTTTGCACCATCAACGACTTTCCAAAGATACGGCAGAACTTGTCCGGGTACAGTGTCAAGGGGCATAAAGCATGCCCTATATGTGAAGAAGGCACATGCTACACTCAGCTGCATCATGGAAAGAAGACGGTTTACCTTGGGCATCGGAGATTTCTTAGACGTGATCACCCATATCGTAAGATAAAAAAAGCTTTTAATGGATGCCAAAAGACAGAAAAAGCGCCGGCGGCCTTAATTGGAGAGCAGGTTTATCAGAGGGTAAAGGACATCGATGTTATGTTCGGCAAGTCCAAAAGGAAAGGTAAAGCTGTTGAGAAAAACATATGGAAGAAGAGGTCGATATTCTTTGATCTTCCATACTGGCGCAAGCTTGATGTCAGACACTGTATTGATGTGATGCATGTGGAGAAAAATGTGTGTGATAGTGTGATCGGGACGCTTCTCAACATTCAGGGCAAGACAAAGGATGGTGTGAATGCTCGTCTCGACCTCGATGCTATGGGTATACGAGAGCAGTTAGCTCCAGTTGTTGAGGATGGTAAGCGGACTTATTTGCCGCCAGCATGTCATACTTTGTCAAAAAAAGAGAGACAAAGTTTCTGCGGGTGTCTTCAGGGCATCAAAGTTCCACATGGTTACTCTTCAAATATGAAGAGGCTTGTCTCTAGTGATCTTAAATTGGTTGGCTTGAAGTCTCATGATTGTCACATCTTGATGCAACAACTTCTGCCCGTTGCTATTCGTGGTATTGCTACAAAAAATGTGAGACGTGCCATTACTCGGTTGTGCTCGTTCTTCAATTCTATATGTAGCTAAGTCGTTGACCCCCGTATGTTGGATGACTTGGAAGTTGAGGCTGCTACAATCTTGTGCCAATTGGAGATGTATTTTCCTCCTTCCTTTTTCGACATAATGGTTCACTTAATTGTTCATTTGGTGAGGGAGATTAGATTATGTGGGCCGGTTTTTCTGAGATGGATGTACCCATTTGAGCGCTACATGAAGATCTTGAAAGGGTACGTGAAGAATCCTCATCGTCCGGAAGCATCTATTGTTCAAAGGTATGTTGCAGAAGAAGCTATTGAGTTTTGTTCGGACTACCTTCATAACACGGATCCTATAGGGTTCCTAAGCCTCGGCATGATGAGATCAGATGTCAAGGTAAGGGTACACATGGCTTAAGAATTAATAGGAAGGATAGGGAGGAAGTGCTTCAAGCACATTTGTATGTATTGAACAACATCGAATGTGTTCAGCCTTTCTTATTTGAACATAAAAGAAAAGTCAATCAAGAAAACCCTCGAATGAGCGAAAGGTGGTTGTTGAACAAGCATAACAAGACTTTCTTACCATGGTTCAAGGAATAAATGCTTAAGGATGGTAGTACTGCTTCTGATGACGTAAAATGGCTAGCACGTGGACCTAACTTCAACGTCATATGTTGGAGCGGATACTACATAAATAACTTTTCCTTTTATACAAAGGAACAAGATAACAAGAGTACCATGCAAAATTGTGGGGTTATGATCGTGGCCGAAGCAATGCACTTCTCTAGTGAAAAGGACACAAAACCCGTTACAGCACCGAGACCTTACTTTGGATATATTGAAGATATTTGGTTGCTCGATTACACTAAGCTTACAGTGCCGGTATTTAAATGTAAGTGGGTTGATGGTAATGGTGGTGTACAAACCGACGAATTAGGGTTCACATTGGTAGACCTCAACAAGTTAGGTCATATAAATGAGCCTTTCATAATGGCTTCCCAAGTAAAACAAGTGTTCTACATCACTGATCCTTCTAACAAAAGGTTGTCCGTGGTTCTCCAAGGAAAAAGCATGTATAATGGTAGTGATGAAAATGAAGATTCAAATCTTGATATTCCTGAGACTCCTTCTTTTTCAACAAACATGCCTACTATAATCGAGGAGACACAGGTGGACGATGTACATGCCACTCGTGATGATCATCACGAAGGGATATTGATATAGGTAGTTTAAACTTAGTATACATTTATAACCTATGTTAATAAATATATATTGTTTTGAACAGGCATACATATGGATCATTGTTCCATTTTTCCTTTGCAATTCTGTAATGTGTGTGATATTCGTATTCTTGGGATATTTCTTGAATGCGAGGGATGGCTTAGGGGAGTGATATTTTAAAACTGAATTTAAAAAAAAAAATATTAACGCGTCGGTTGTATCATACAATGACGGCGTTAAAAGTATTTTATAAAAATATACAGTACACTATTAACGTCAGTTGTTTATTACAACTGACGTTAAAATTAAGACCTTTAACGTCAGTTCTTGATAACAATTGATGTTAGTTTTAACAAAATTTACGTCGGTTTTGTTAAAGAACTGACGTTAATTTTGACAAAATTAACGTCAGTTGTGTTAAAGAACCAACGTTAATAGTGTTATATTTAATGTCAGTTCTCAACTGACGTTAAAAGTTAAACTTTTAACGTCAGCTGTATTTACGTCAGTCAGTGTTCTGACGTAAAAAATCAATTTTAACTGATGTAAAAAGCACTTATTGCACTAGTGGATGTTGCAGAGGAGTCTTTCTAAGTCACTTGAAGACCTACTGTTAGAGGTTGGGAAAGTATTTTGATTGGGAGTATCTCCAATGAATATTTGATAGAATGATCAGCTTAGGAGTCTAAGTTGGGTGGTATATCTAAAGAGGTCGACAAATGTAGTGTTATATACATCCATCTATAGTTGAACTTTTCTTTCGAAACTGGGAACTTAGATGAATGTTGTATGTCATGGTAACTTTGTTACGAACGTAACTTTACGTTTTAAATGTATGTATGATGGATTTCGGAATTATCCTTAAAGAAAAAAATTTATACCCCAGTTTTCTGACTTAAAAGAAAACAATTTTCCGAAAGCAACCAGCAAATTATCTTTTTAATTTACTTCCGCATGTGTTACGTAGTAATACCCTAAGGGGGGTGTTACATTGTTTGCAGGCAGGAGCACTTGGACGGTGAGACACCTCGATGTCCCATTAAAGAACAATCCTAATTAACTAATCCTTAATTCGTTTATTAATGTTAGCGTGATAATTACAGACGAAAATAATATAGTTACAGAAACTGGAAAATTCAAAACTTAATTTAACATGCACAGCGGAATAAAAGCATAGACAATGTATATACATAATATTGAGAACAAGTCTCCAAAGTATCGTTGATCCCAACAGAGGGATCATGATCCTAGAACAACTGTACAACTGATAAAGTAAAAGGACTGATAAATAAGTCACAACACTGGTTTCAGAAAAGATATTAAAATCTATACAGGCAGCACCTACCCGCCTGGTCTCACACAAAATACACCAAAATCCAAAATAACTCTCAGAGGCTCTCCCTAGCAGAAGCTACCAACATACCATATCAACGACGATATGGCGTCTAGAACTACCCTCACCCTCGATGCAACGACGACTATACACCTAGACTCATCGTTGCTCCTCACGACCCTCCAGCATAATCCTCTGCAGGTAGTGCATCGGTCGGTGCTCTGATCCTATCATCGTAGTTGTACAGCTGTTGCTGCTCATCTATCAATCGTACGGTACATACAGAGAAAAAGAGATAAAGAAGGGAGATAAGCTACTATAACACCATAAAAGGGGTCGGGGCCCAACACAACATGTTAACATACAACAGAGATTTACACATAGCAACCATCTCACAAGTCAACCATTTACAAAACATCCTCGATCCACATCTAGGGTCAAAATCCTCTAAAGAGTCACACTCCTATGCATGTCGTCCGATCACTCTCACAGGGAACTCCGATTCCCGGACATTCTCTTTTCCTTTATCACAGAAGCCTCCCTTGCCCAGAGAATGTCAGTTGGCTTATCCAGGGTACCGTTCCGCTCACCGTGACCGATAAGGATACTCAGGGCCAGACGTTGGGATAGCCAAGCCACCACGACAGTCTCGACACAGTGGGTACAAATCACTGGTCTCTTGAAAACCATTCCAGACCGGACTACATCCCCAAGGTTTCCAGAACCGCCTCTCTCCATATTTCGAATCCGCACCAAGGAACACCAACCTCACGTGACTCCCGGTCACATAGACCGCCACTTTGGCAACTTATGCAATGCACAAACATCCTAAGTTGACACCGGTACATAATCCTATACAGCACACGATGCCAGAAGCATCCACAATCCACATTCTCTTCTCAGACACTTGGTGTTAAGATTGGTCAGATCCTTCTTAAGTCAGACAACTGGTGCTTATAGGGGCTTCTTCAGTCATCAAACATATGCTTGGTTTAGTAACCACAGTCGCTTGAAGTATATTCAGACGCGTGGTTTACTTTATCAAATATGACTAAGACATTATTTTTCTGCACACTTAATACACTTCTTAGTAGATTTCAGATAGTTCATTTAAAAATCATATATCATAAATGTTTGGATCCATCAAAATCAAAGGTAACAAAGATTTAGACGCTTAGAGACTTAACATACATCACATTTAATAGTTTTGCTCAAGAAAACGTTATGAAAGACTGGCCTATCATCTTGGGTTGATTATGTTTGCACTAAATGATTAAATAACTTTGATTATGTTATTATGAAGTATAAACATCAGTCTATTCTTTCTCTAAAGTGTATATTTTAATGAATTTGTAAATTAAGCTTTGAATTTCAAGCCTATTGGTTGGTTCTTTTTAAATTAATATTGTATAAAAGAAACCCCAAACTCATGCCCGACCCAAGGGGGAAGCAGCCCAAGCAAGGGCTTTAGGCCTCAAAATTATTTTTTATTTTATTACTTTCTTTTAAAAAAAAAATCTACAACTCTCCCTCTTCCCCTGATTTTCTCCCCTGAATCCCCTCAGTCACGTTTACTAATCAATCAGTGATTCGTGATTCTGTTTCTCCCTCTGTTTAATGTTTAACATTAAGATTTTTTTGAAAAATGAAATTTAATAACTCATTAACTCACAATTACACATTTATCTATAATCTCTCCCTCTCTTTCTTGTCTCTCTATCTCCTTCTCTCCCTTTGTGACTCTATCCCTTACTGCTTCTCCTCTTTGTTACCTTATGTGATTTGCTCTCAACTCTGCATCTCCCTTAAACCTCAGTGACTCGGTCTTAGACCCTCACTACCTCACTCTCTGTGTGACTGTGTCTCCATTGACACCTCGATGACCTCTGTGACTGCGACTCCCTCCGTGGCCAGCGGGTCTCCGACAGTGTGGCGCACCGGATCTTCGAGTACTGGACGACTCCCTCCTCCGCCCTCCGTTGCGGCACTGCAACTGGTTTGACTATTTGAGTGGTTTCCCGTAATTCCGCCAGCGTCGAGTCGGCAACTGTTAGTGTTGGTACTTGGAAGAAAAAAACAGAGGCATAAGGCATTTGGCTATAGCATAGTGTCGGCCAGTACCTGATAGTGCTGTAGAATTTAATAATTTTGTGTATGTATTCCTGTTGCATCTCACCCAACAAGCATTATGAGTTTATGTGAAATAATCTCTTGGCAACCAGATTTTATTGTTCTAACATTTTTTCTTTAGATTTAGTTTATAGTCGTTTAATTTATTTTTGTAAAAGATTCATTGCTTTTACTTTTAAATTATATAAATATCAACTCGAAAATCTAAATCAGATTATTCAAAATTAAAAAAAAGAAAGATTACTATTTATTTTAAAAAGGCCTCGTTTTTAGAATTCGCAATAGATATGAAAAAACATAAGTTTGAGAATTACAATCACATCAGTTAGCTTGAAAAAACAATAGATATTAAGCAAAACTTTGGAATTGGCAAGTGAATACACAGTTACAAAATTTATTGATAACAAAACTACAATGACATTTGACAATAAGAGCTTGTTGAATCTTATAACTCCATTAATTTGAAATTATAAAATCCCATTTCTAATTTCCTTTGATTGAAAAATTGAATCTCCCCGCCCTTCAAAGTTGTTTTCCTTCCGTGTTTTGGTTGGGAAGGAGTTCGGTGAGAGAAAGAGAGGATGGAGAGAGAGGCAAGTCCATCTGCAGCAGTCCCATTGGCCACCTTTTGGCTCCTCATTGGATCATGAGGATGGAGCACATATTCATGTTCTGGATTTATTAGCGCTCACATCCTCTATTCTAGACTTTATTAGCGCTCACATTTTGAATTTTATTAAGCCATATTTCTTTCATCTTTCCCAGACAAGAAAATGAACTCCGAAAATGAACAACGTTACTAGTCGATTGAGATTGAGTAACTGGTAAAATTTGGGTTGTGAAGGATAAGGACAAAGAGAATGAATTATTTATTGATGGATCGACAATAACGTGCGTTGAATATCCTGTTTTCTTTGAAAATATTATTGTTCATTTAACTTCATATCTTATTGTTCATGGACTGTTTCAACTTTCAACAAACGTACTGAGAGTTGGACACCTACATATACGGTTTTGTTTTAATACGGGGGAAATATAGTGTTTCTTCAAACAAAGCGTTTTAATAGCTATCCTTTTAATAATGCTTGCTTGATAAAACATTATTATAGGTATCTTTTTTAATAGCGCTTCATAGAGATAGCCGTGGTAATATTTGAGCTCATTTCTTAAAAATAAGGTGTCAAGTAAAGATAACGTTTGATTATGAAAATATTATTAAATTTAAATTTACATATTTTTTTTAAAAGTGATTCCTTACAAAATCGCTATTAAGTGTTATTAAAGCCTGATTTTAGAATAGTGATTCTTTTATGATAATGACCATATTGAAGTCTGTCTTTGACTCAACTTTAAGTTGGTTTTGACGGGAGATTAAAGGGAAAATGTGAAAAACAAATTGAAACAGCTGGTTCAGACAACAGCATTGTCACGTTTTATCTAACATTAAATTGTTGGCAAGCTTGCTTCACGTTATATTAATTTCTACTCTCTCCGGACTCAACTATAAATAAAAAAAATATATGTATTTTGTAGACTCAAATATAAGCAAAAGTCAATCAATTCAACTCTATTTAACATCAGTGTTCCAAAAATAACCTTTATTAATTAATCTCCTTTTACTTTTCCAAGAGTAGTGGATACTCTCAAGAATTAAATGTGATGATTCTTATAAGTAAGGGTGGTTTAGTAATTGTAACTCACTTTTTACATAAATCAAGACAATCAAACTAAATCAACTAACTTCCTTAATAAATGTGAAGTTAGTTAATTTTACTTATAATTAGGTCCAGATGGAGTACATTTTATTTGGTAGTTTTTCTTACTTTTGTTTGGTCAAAGACGCCTCTTAGATGAAATAATACAATTATTAAGGCTCAACCCACAATTTTACTGTAACACTGATGTGGCGGCTTCACAGATTTTTGGGATTATTATATTGTAATTTATTTTAATTTTTTATTCGTTATTTTATTATTTTATGTTGTTTTTATTTTTAAAAATTTATTTTGCACTTTTTCTTTATTGGTTACTTGAGCATAAAGATATGCATTTATTATGATTGGACATTGGTCAATCGTTATTAAAATTATATCATTTTATTTAAATTAATAAAAAATTAATAAAAAATTAATAATATTTATATTATTAATAAATAAAATAGTTAATAAAATAATTATATTATTAATATAATTATTTTATTAATAAAAATTAGTAAATATCCATAAGGAAATTAATAAATAATCATATTATTAGGTATTAATATAATTATATCATTAGGTATTTATAAAAAAAACTTAATAAAAAAATAAACACACTTACGGAAATTGTATTTTCTACAAGTGACAAAAATTTTACATTTGCGGAAAAGCAGTTTCCGTAATTAAAATTAATAAAAAAAAAAGTAAAGTTAAAATTATATCGTTTTATTAAAACTAATAGTTTTTATATTATTAATAAATAATAAAAATATTTATATTATTAATAAAAACTAGTAAATATACTTAAAAAATTAATAAAAAAATAAACACACTTAGGGAAACTGGATTTTCCGCAAGTGAGCAAAATTTAACACTTGCGGAAAATCAATTTCCGTAATTATAGTTCATAAAAAATTATAATTAAAATTACATCGTTTTATTAAAATTAATAAAAAATTAATAATATTATATTATTACTAAATTTTATAATTAATAAAATAATTATATTATTAATATAATTATATTATTAATAAAAATTAGTAAATATCCTTAAAAAATTAAGAAATAATTATACTATTAAAAATTATTAATATATTTCGGATATTAATAATAAATAAATAAATAACTTAATAGAAAAAAGTAAACACACTTACGGAAACAATATTTTTTCCGTAAGTGATTAGAATTAATAAAAAATTAATATTAATAGTATATCGTTTTATTAAAATTATTAAAAAATTAATAATATTTATATTATTATTAAATAATATATTTAATAAAAATAATGATATTATTAATAAAAATTATTAAATATAATTAAAAAATTAATAAATAGTTTTAATTTTAATATAATTAATAATTATTAATATATTTGGCATATTAACAAAAAATAACAAAAAATAAACACGCTTACTGAAACAATATTTTCCGTAAGTGATTAGAATTAATAAAAAATTATTAAAAAAATAAATAAATAATAAACACACTTATTAGGATTAGATATGGTCACTGTTCATTACTTTGATATGCACATTTTTCCCCTTCCCTTTTCTTTTCTCATTTTTCTTTTCTTTTCTTCTTTCCTACTTCTTCTTCTCTCTCTCTCTCCCTCTTCCTTCTTCATCTTCTCCACGTTTATTCATCTTTCTTTTTCTCTCTTCTCTCTCCAACTTCTCTCTTATTTTCCGGCCACCCTTTACAAAATCAAACCCATATAAATACTCCCCGTCTTCAACTCTCCAATTCTAACCGAATATTTTCGCCAATGGGCAACATCGACGGCGGAGCCGCCGCCGCCGATTTGGTTGCATTCTTTTCAGGTATATCACTTATTACCATCATTTATATGCTTTTTTTTACCTAACATGTCATTTTCTCCACATGATCCTTTTATTGCACATGTTCCTTCTTTGTTTCTTTATTTACAGTTACTGTGAGTCAAGTTGAAGGCTTACTTGAACTCACTAAGAAGTTGAGTCATTCAGTTGTCGAAAATGGTGTTATTCATAGCCATAGGTAGGTATGTTTTTAGATTATGATTTTATTCTTTAATTCCATCAATAATTTAAGAGTGGGTGTGCCTGTATTTTTTCACTTTATATAATTTTTTTTCTAATTCAAAATACTTCACTTGAAAAGCGTAGGTTCCATTTGGAGCCTTTAATCTCCTATGGTAGATTCTTTATTTTTAGTTCATTTTTTTTACGGAAATTTGATCATAATGGTTTTGTTGCTATCTCTTACAGTCCCTTTTGTGTTTTCTTTAGTTTCATATTTTTATTTTATTTTTTTACTTTTTCCAGTGATGTTGGCAATGACACAATTGTAAATACTCTTTGGGACTGATATGAGAAAGTTGATGATATGCTTGGGTTTGTGCTTACTAGATAATTATTATATATTGAATTTTTGAAGCTTGATGAGCTTCATATGAGCTATTTATTGAGAATTTTGCATATCCATTTAAGTCACATATGGTATGCATTTTGTATGGTAAATTTATCTATATGTCTATTGTTAAAAATAAAAGAAGAAGCATATGTGCTTTCTAAATTTGTGTGTTGCTGAAGTTTTTAAGAATGATGTCAAATGCATTATTTCTTCCTCTTACAATAGCAGTTGTTTATTTATTAAATTTCCCATGTAATATAATGGACCTTATGTTATAGGTGGAGAATAAGAGGCTAGCTGCTTCATGTTTTCATCAAGTAATTTGTAGTTGCCTACAAGGATTGTGTCCATGTCTTAACCACAAGGTAAGCTTTGTGTCTTCACTTTCTTATCTACGTCCTAATAATTTCTATGCATTTTATGTTTCTAGAGAATCTAATTGGGATTGTGATATAACATTGGTTCAAATCATTTATGTTTAAATATGTTTAATGTTTATGTTGGTTTTTTATTTTATCTTCTTGATAAAGCACAATTATCTATTATTTATGGATGATTTTTATTATTTTTTACATGATATAGCAATTTACTGCCTTGGTCAGAAAAGTTATCCAATGAGATGATATTTTAATATTTCAATTATTGGATATTTTGTAATTACATTGACTTATATGATTTTCCTTCTAAAATTAATTGGACTTTGCATTTTTTAAGAACTTGAGGTTCATCACCTCTTGTGTTTTTCCCGACTCCTTTTCATTTTCTTTTTGGCACATTTTTTCCTTATATGATATCAAATTGTTATGGCTTTACACCTTTTTTCCCAATTTCCCAACAAGGTAGATTCCAAAGGTTTTTGTTTTTGTTTTTGTTTTTCCTATGTCACTTTGCTGTTTTCCTTCATTTTCTGGTTTTTATGTCATCTGGTAAATATTTTCTCATCTATTTTACTTCCTGCTTTCAATGAACTTTCATGTAAAAATTGCATCTTTTGAGATTTTTTTATTAATGTTAACATTCTTAGAAGCGTACATTTGTTTGGTTTGGTATTTTTGTTTGATTGGTTGTTTGGTTTCATTTTTTATTGGTTAATAGATTTCACAGTTTCTTTTTGATATTTCATTTTCTCATTTTGCAGTTTCCTTTCATTTACCCAGCTGTCTTACTTTCTATTTACAGTGAACTCTGATGTCATACATTGCATTCCTTGAGATTTGTTGTTTTTCCTTGAGATGCCATCAGTGTTGGCGACAACCCCAACAAGAAGGTATTCTTCTTTTAAATTATTAACTATTAATCCATATTGGTTGCTTGGGTCATCATCATACTATTTCAGTCTTTGTTATCTAGTGTATAAGATTTGATTTGGTGGTTGCCCTTCCAATTGAGTTGGTCTAAACAAGTTCAATTATATGTCAATGGTGTGTCTCCATCTATTTTATTCTTCATAATGAGTTGTGTTTTGTTCTTTCCATGGGAATATCTTTAATAATATGCAAATTATTAGAGTGATTGGGCCAAAAACCAATTCATGGTGGTAATGTCACCCATTATCTTGTGCCACCTTTCTATCAATATTTTCATTGCCAAAGTTACTGATCTATCAATATTCCAGGACAAGTTCAATGTGGTAGGTGTAGAAGAAACTCCATTTCAATATTAGTTAATCCATTTTTAAAATTCATCTATTTAGTGGAATGATTTACTATCCAAACTATTAAGTTTGCTTTCCAAAATAAATAAGTAGCTTTAATATAGTAATCTTTTATTTATTGTTTTCATTTACTCATGTTTATATTGTAGTTATGAAATTTTATAACTTGAATGCTGCCTCTGTTAGACATCAAATCAAATTATAAATAAGTGTCATGACTGGATTTTATCAATCACACAAATCATGGTGTGCAATACTATATTGGAGTTATGCATTGCTGCAAGAGATAGGAAAGGGATTATGATGAAGCATTATGCCCTGTTGATTATGAGTACCAGGGAAAGATAGTTGATGATGAGGTTAACCCTATAATTGTTAGGCCACTACCACATGGTGCTTGCATTGTTGATGCATGCCATATTAGGATTGTTCTTGATTTACCATTTTTGTGCAAGATGAACAGGTCAGTTTACCCATGCTTGCTTCATTTTATGAACACCTCATGTGTGTACTACTCTTTTATCAATTTATCAATGGATCTGTTCTTATGGTCTAGCAGGGAAGGGTATTATATATGGTAGCATCATGTATGTCACAAAGATAGATCTCATAAAGTTACAAAAGGATGGCTAGGAATTTGTATTTTGGCTTGTGATGATGGTCAAGTTTTTTTGAATACATCTGTTAGAGGTGCTTTTCCCCTTCTTCTAATGTTCATGTTGTGTTATTTATTGTAACTAATTGGAGATAATGTCTTATGAATTAAATGGGTTGGTTCGGATAGGCTTTAAGTGGCAAAGAAGTTACTCATGCCTTGACTTTTAGTTTCATCCTAATCGTTCAAAATGAATGTGGTTTGACTTATGATCACTTGATAAGTTCCATGTGTTCAACCATTTGTGGCACTAAAACAAGTATAGTTGGTCTCAGTGGCTCAATGGTGTTGTTGCTAGATAGATTTCTTGGTCTGGACATCAGACATGTATCACTCGAGCACACCCCTATGTTTCAAAAGGGAAAACTAACCATAAAGAATGAGGTTGATGCTACAAATTGTTTGGAATTGGATTTGCAGGAGCCACAACTATCCTCTTTGCAGATGTTTGGAATGTATACATAGTGGTTTGTTCTATAATATGGTATGTACTAAGACCCTCAAAAATAATATTTAGCCCATTGATATAAGGGGAAAAAAAGTGAGAGGGAAAGGTGGCTGTATCATGAATGTGATAAATTTCTTTAATGTTTTTTTGTTTAAATTTTTTTTCCTAAAGGGAGACTCATAAGACAATATATGAGGAGAATTGTTGGGTCCAGGCATTATTTATAAAGCCAAGGAACATAACATTGATACGCCAAATCTGCGAAGTAGATTTGCATTGATTGCTTAGAAGAAAAAATGGTTAGACAAAAAAGAGTAAAATTGTTCTCTCTGCTTCGTCTGCTACATGGGAGAAATTATTTGATTTTCTCTTTTAGTAATGACCTCATACTTAAAAAACATATGACCTCATTGATGGTTGTTGTTAGTTTCTCATGTATTGCCTTCCAAAATTATTTGATTTTCTCTTTTAGTAATGACATCAATGATGGTTGCTACTTCATGGATGATTTTTCCTTCTTATCTATATTTTCTCAATTTCATTGTTTCCCCGGACTTTTCATTCAAGTACCATTTTTAGGGTAGTGGAAAGAGTGAAGTGCTTACCATGATGTTGCTTTTGTCTATTCAATTATTTTATATTGTTTGGAAGTGTATTACTTGCTTATATGGTGCTAACTTTTTTTTATTTTTGAAATAAAGTTGCATTATGAGTGATATATAGGATGGATCATTTTACTGGAGGGATAGATCCTTCGAGTATGCATGATCAGGTTTGGGATGATCTAATTATTTCACTAACACTAAAGGGAAATCAAAACTAATTCAATATACTCAAATTTCTTAGTACATCAGTAACTAATATGGAATCCTAGAAATTTAGAATAGGATAATTAAATTACAATGTTGAAGGGGTTTATGATATTAGAATGTGTAACTGCAACTGGACTCCTAATTACTCATGGTAAAACTACTAAAAGATGTCATCATAGATAAGCATATGAATTGAATCATTGATTAGATTACTTAAGCTAGCCTAAAAAGAGTCATAGATACTCATTTATCAGTAAAAGTGTTGCAATTGGGAGTATAAAATCCAAATAAGAAAACTTCTTATCAATTCAGGTGAACTCCGTGATTTAGAAATGAGGAACTCACATTGTACCATAAAACTTGACAATTTAATGAATATCATGCCTTCTAACAACCCACATCAGCATGATGTCTGGTATATATTTGTCTACTTATACTCAGTGTTATCTAGATCAGTGAATTTTTTTGTAACTGTTATCATGAGGAAACCACGACTTCAATCTTCCCTTATAATCTGATGAATCATGAAGAGCGTCCGGTTCAGAAAGAATAATTCGGTGAGAAACTGCATGAATATGCTTGAACTGATTCTTCCCGAGAGAATAGCAGAATAACTCTGCATAAAGATGGAAGAAAACTTGATTTATGATCTCTGTTCACATCCATAGTTTTTTGGGCTGGAGTGCAACATAATTATTTGATTTTTAATTCATTTTCCTTTTGTGATTCATTTAAAATTTGAGTCTCATTTTTCTAATTAAATTATCATTAAAGTGTTCGATGGCTTTTGATTATATTCTTTGTATTCTTATGCAGCTTGGCTCTTGCAAGATTGTGACTAAATTTGTATCGTATATTTTAAAATCTATCTCTACTCATTTTTAGTTTGCTTATTTATAGTTTTAAAATTTACCTTCACTACTTTTAAGTACTTCATATTTGCTTGGTTATTCATTGGTTAGAAGAATGTTACTGGAAAAAATAAAATTAAATGTTCTAAGAATGAATACACATTTTTTTATGCACTGGTAGTTATGATAAAGGGAAGACCATGTGTAACACCCTCTTTTTCCAATGCTTTCTGTAGCAGTAAATACATATTTAAATGTGTTTATTTTAGATTAAACTCAGAGGATGATTTTAATTAAACTAAAATCATTTTCTTGTGTTGTTATATCATACGAATTTAGGGTAAAAATTTCGGTTGAAAATTCAAATGGAAACCGGTCTGCGTTTTCACCACCGTTACAAGTTTACTATGCAGAAAACCTAATTTTGACCCATGAACGAGATGATTAGTGTTTTTATTATGTGTCCTTCCACTTTGTTTATTTTGAAAATTTTCGTTCAAAAATAAAATAAAATATTTTATTCGGGTGAAAACGTCAGAAGAATTACGATCGGAAATGCAACCGGGTACGAAATGGAGCAGAATAGGAGACATAAAAGGCTTGAGGTGAGATGAGGGAGTGAGGTGACTCGCTAGAGGTATGAACTAAGCTACCTCCTAAAAAGTGGTCATGATGACACTTTTTGAAATATATCATATTATATTCTAAAAACCTATTTTTCTCTTTCCTCTTCAACCAAACAAGGCACAAGGCCAAAACTTGCTCTCCAAGCTCATTCCTCTCTCCTCAATTTCGTGTCACTCTCTCCCCTCTCTATATATACCCCTTTCATTTTCACTTCATCATCTTCCTCCTTCAAACTCAATTAAAGTTCATCTTCTTCTTTCTTCTAAAAGTTCAAGCTCTTAAATCTCTAGTTTTTATTCATCTTTTCTAATTCAATTCTTCATTAAAGTTCTTCCTTATACAAAGGGTAATGCTCTCATATGAATCTTTTTGCAAGTTTCATCTTTTATTTCTTAGTTTACTTTATGTGTTCTTTATATGCTTTAAACTTCTAAAATCTCTCTAAAATGGTAGAAAACTCCTTTTGAGTTGAAACCACGTTCTATAGTCTTGTATTAACTTATATTTTCACATACTAAGAGGTTGTGTACAACAAAAATATTTATCAATCTCTTCCAATGAAGGCTGAATGCTTGCATTTATGACCTAGGAAGTTTTTGTTTCAACTTTTGGAATATGATCATGTGTTTGAGTTTCTAACTATCCATTGATCTTGAATCTATAAATCTTGGAAGTTTTGATAGCTTGTTCCTATGATGGCCGAAAAATATGAATAAGTAGGCCTAGGATACTATGTTTCAACTTTCCAAGTATTGATCATGGATTTAGTACTCTTAATACCTTGTGATTCTAAACCTAAGAGTTATTGTTAAACAAAGAATATTTTCCTCATCATCCTATGATGCCCGAAACTTAGAGTTTAGGTGCTAGGATGTTTGAGTTTTTATTTTTCCAAAATGATCATGGACTTGAGCTCCATAAGATATTTGGATGCTAAGTCTAAGAGATTGGAAAGTTTAAGGATTTCTAACTTGTTTATTCTATGTTATTAAAGCTAGTATGTATTACTTTCATTTATCCAAGATGATCACGGACTTGATCTCCATAAGATATTTGGATGCTAAGTCTAAGAGATTGGAATGTTTAAGTTTCCATTGTTTTCCAAGATGATCATGGACTTGAGCTCCATAAGATATTTGGATGCTTAGTCTAAGAGATTGGAAAGTTTAAATATTTCTAGCCTATAAATCCTATGAAGGTCGAACCTAGAAGGTTATGGACCTAGGATACTTTGTTCTTATTTTTCCAAAATGACCATGGTTTTGAGCTCCTTAATACATATGGATGCTAAACCTAAAAGATTGGAAAGTTTAGTGAATGCTAACCTACTTTACTTGCCTTGGCCGAATACCCTAAGTTTATAACTTAGTGGGATTTCAATTCAACTTTGTTAAATGATCATTGTTTATGAACTCCTAACACTTAAGGATCATAAATCCATGAGTTGTATAATTTTCGGTAATCTCTAACCCTAAGAACTAGTCTTGGCCGAACCTATATCTTGTGGTTTAGTGTTCTTGTTTGATTTTAACTTGTGATTTTGTGTTCATAACCTTAGACTTCCATCGCGGAGGAAATAAGGACGTTCGTGGCATACCTCTTTGAGCATCTAATCTCCTTACTTTCACCGAAGGTAAGAGGGGATTGCCTAGGGATATTCAATGACTATATGCATGTGTGTATGTGTTTAACTTGAGTGATTTGAATATTATTATGATATGGAGCCAATACTTGAATGACTTGCTTACTTGAGCTATTGTGATTACTACTTGAATTTGATTATTACTTGCTTTACAGTATATCGAATTATATATATGTGATGAACTGTCATTAACTGTGCTATTACTGTTTGAGATATATTACTGTTGATTGAAGTTTGAGAAGCCGGACTTGAGTATGTGCACAATGATTGTAAGGATTAAAAGCCTTAATAAGCCTTGAATAGAACTTTGAAAGTATTGGTTTCATTTATAAAAGTTCCTTGTTTAAAACGTTTACTTCAAGAGACTGAGATTCTAGTTTTGAAAAGAAACGTTGAAGTGTTTTTAATTCAATAGAAATTACCTCTTTATGATCCAAAGTTTGGACTTGTAACATCCCAGGCTGCTTTATGGAGTGACGACTGTCCCCACAGACCAACACGGGTCTTTTCAGCGTGCTTTGTCCTCACTCACACGCTTCCTGGGAAAACTTCCCAGGAGGTCACCCATCGCAGAATTGCTCCAAGTCAAGCACGCTTAACTGTGGAGTTCTTAAGTGATGGGCTACCGAAAAGAAGATGCATCATGTTAGTATAGGTAGTACCAATCAATTCATATAAGCCTTCCTCAACTGTATAGTCCCATACCTACACAGTCTCAGGATCCCTCTCATTCGGGTATGTAATCGGTTCATTCATGTCTCCCTCCACCTAGAAGCCTGCCAGGAGCCGCTCCTTGTCCGTGCCTTCTTGCACCGGCGACCACTCTCCGCCCTCGTCGGCACCCGGGTGTTACATGCCCACCAGCTTCCGCTTGGTTCATCCCCGAACCACACCGTACTGGGAGAGGTACCGCTCTGATACCATTTGTAACATCCCAGGCTGGTTTATGGAGTGATGACTGTCCCCACAGACCAACACGGGTCTTTTCAGTATGCTTTGTCCTCACTCACACGCTTCCTGGGAAAACTTCCCAGGAGGTCACCCATCACAGAATTGCTCCAAGTCAAGCACGCTTAACTGTAGAGTTCTTAAGTGATGGGATACCGAAAAGAAGATGCATCATGTTAGTATAGGTAGTACCAATCAATTCATATAAGCCTTCCTCAACTGTATAGTCCCATACCTACACAGTCTCAGGATCCCTCTCATTCGGGTGTGTAATCGATTCATTCATGTCTCCCTCCACCTAGAAGCCTGCCAGGAGCCGCTCCTTGTCCGTGCCTTCTTGCACCGGCGACCACTCCCTGCCCTCGTCGGCACCCGGGTGTTACATGCCCACCAGCTTCCGCTTGGTTCATCCCCGAACCAAACCGTACTGGGAAAGATGCCGCTCTGATACCATTTGTAACATCCCAGGCTGCTTTATGGAGTGATGACTGTCCCCACAGACCAACACGGGTCTTTTCAGCATGCTTTGTCCTCACTCACACGCTTCCTGGGAAAACTTTCCAGGAGGTCACCCATCGCAGAATTGCTCCAAGTCAAGCATGCTTAACTGTGGAGTTCTTAAGTGATGGGTTACCGAAAAGAAGATGCATCATGTTAGTATAGGTAGTACCAATCAATTCATATAAGCCTTCCTCAACTGTATAGTCCCATACCTACACAGTCTCAGGATCCCTCTCATTCTGGTGTGTAATCGATTCATTCATGTCTCCCTCCACCTAGAAGCCTGCCAGGAGCCGTTCCTTGTTCGTGCCTTCTTGCACCGGCGACCACTCCCCGCCCTCGTCGGCACCCGGGTGTTCCAGGACGAGAGGAAACCCTTTTCAAACTATGTGTTTTATGGAGGAAAAATCCCTTTGATTATTTGACTTTATTCCATCAAGGATTTCAAAAGAAAACAAATTTCCAAATGTTTTATAAAAGACTTTGTAAAGGAATAGATTTTCTCCTAAATGATTTAGAAACGTTCCAGTTACTTGGATAAGTGACCGAGGTTTTGTTTTGGTTTTTGATTTTCACTGAGCGAAAAGTAAGCACATGTGAAAGAGAATACTAGTTTGCGAGACGTCGCCTCTAGCATTCATTTTATGCACATGATCTGGGATCTGTGTCAAGAATTATGGACCAAGGGTCCCAATCGTGATATTATGGGCTAGGAGTCCTAATTTTGGAATTGAGGACTGTGTGTTCTAATTTCGTTGTTATGGTCTAAGAGTCCTTATCATGTTGAAATAAAACATGGATAACATTATAATTGTTTCTACGACCACAACCTCGGACTGCGGCATCGGTCTAAGGTGTTGTGATTGAGCACTTGGATTGCGTGTCCTGTGTTATTGATTTTCAAGTAATGAAAATTATGAATAGTCGTTAGCTTTGGGCTTCAACAACGGAAAAGAGTGAACACAAAGAAAAGTCTCGATAATGAAAAGTCTTTATTCATATGCATTTCCCCTTAGCAGACGTGCTTGAGTTATCCGAATGCTCGCTTAAGATGTGGTATTCGATGAGGTTTACATCCGAATGGCCGTTATAAGGGATTCGTGATGATGTTGATCCGCGCGCATGTGGTGACGGAGACAACTTGACAAATGGGGTGTATGAGCCTGATCAACTCTTTCTTTCTTAATGATAAAACGGTGATGGAATATCATGAGATTAAGATTAGAGCCTGATGATAGAAGTGTCATGCATTATCTTTATAAGATTGATTGATTCGGTTATGAGACCCACTGAAATAATACTTGTTGTTTATCGGTGAGTAATGTTTAAAATGTTAATATGCCAAGGTGTTGTATGTATCATGTGTATGGTTGTTGTATGATATATCCATTTGTCGGTGTCTCACTCTTACAGTTATATCAGGTCTCTTCGGGTTTTACTGTAGTACCTTGGTACTCTAGTACCGATGTTGCAGAGGAGTCTTTCTAAGTCACTTGAGGACCTATGTTAGAGGTTGTGAAAGTATTTTGATTGGGGGTCTCTCCAACGAATATTTGATAGAATGACCAGCTTAGGAGTCTGAGATGGGTTGTATATCTAAAGAGGTCGGTAAATGTAGTGTTATATACATCCATCTGTAGTTTGAACTTTTTCTTTTGAAAGTGGAGGCTTAGAGAAATGTTGTATGTCATGGTAACTTTGTTACGAACGTGACTTTACGTTTTGAATGTATGAACGATGGATTTTAGAGTTATCCTTAAAGAAAAATTTTTATACCCCAGTTTTATGACTTGAAAGAAAACAATTTTCCAAAAGCAACCAGCAAATTATCTTTTAATTTACTTTCGCATGTGTTACGTGGTAATGCCCTAGGGGGTGGGTGTTACACCATGCTTTGATGAGAGTGGTTTAAATAAGGGATGTGTGTTTGCTGGCTAGGATGATGGATGCTAATTTGTACTTCTAATCAGAAAGAGGATTTCATACTTGAGGTATCAAATACGGTGGTCACTGCAGCACTATCTATGATTGGCTAACTCACTGGTATTAATCCTGTTAGTCATGGTGACATCCATGTTATGTACTATTTCAAGGTTCACTTTCTTAAGTCCTAACAACTCAGCTATTATAATTTAGTAACAATGCAAACAATGTCTTTTTTAATAGGTGGTTCGACTATATAGGTGGTTCAACTATACAAACATTCTTGAGTATCCTCACAAACGGATGATGAGGAGTGGACAAGATTTAGGATGATGAGGCTTTTTACTATTTACTTGTCTCTTTCTACGATGGGCCTGCTAATTTCTTCTTTTTTTTTCTATCACTAGGAGGATTGGTGTAATGGGAAGCTTCTAATTATATGGCCTTGGTGTTACCTGCATATTGATAGAGGGTATATCTCTACTCAATTTGTTACAAACCTATAGAAATTAAGTTTATAATTGATAAACAGGGATAAACAGAAAGCCTTATGATGTTTTTATTGAGGTAATTAGTTCAAGACTATAAAAAATGGAATTATATTGTTACAATCTTGACAAATCAATTGGAGAAATGAGATGAGTTACATAATGGACAGTAGGAAGTAGATTCAAAACTATCTCTTGAGGAACGCCTCCAAGAAGGTAGTGTTATATTTAATTGGTGTGGATCCAAACTTGGATGCTTAATTAGATCTTGGTCTAAGTGTTTAAATAGAAGAAGAGAGAGACAGACATGATGGAGAAACAAAAAAGATAAAATAAAATAAAATTAAACATACACATAGAAACCCCTTATAATACACGAATTTTGGGGACTTGAGCAATGATTTCTCTGAGTGAGGGTTGGATTTTGGGGACCTATACTTTAAATCCAAATAAATACACACAGGATACCCCATTTTTTTTCGCTTCATAAAGGTATTGGGGGTAAGGCTAGAAGACATACACCGTTTCAAGCAATAAGGGGCTCCCGACAGAGGAAAGGAAGAGAGGAGGAAGAAGGGGCAGGGGTGCACGTAAGAAGGGAGATCAAAGAGAAGAGGGGATTTGAAATTTATAAGGGGTAAAAATGTCATTTCATGCACCAAAATTATATGTGGGGATGGATGAAGCAATTATAAGGATACATGTAGCAGCTCCATTTTTTTATTACAAAATAAAAAAGATACATATACATGTCCAAACCACTTCTTAAACAATTACTTACATTATATATATTGAAATGCCATGCATTCGTACGGACTCTGGCACTAGTTATTTAGAAACAGGGCCCAAGATGCATGTATTCGCTTGAAGTCTTGACTCTTCTTCTGTCGGAGCTTTACCAAATTTGTTATTCGGTCAACAAAATTTAATTATTCAATGAGAATGTACTTAAGCTATCTATATATAAAAATGGGGTCCAATCTATCAAAGACTAAAAGTCTCTTTTTTTTTTTTTTTGACTCATAAGACTAAAAGTCTACAACTATTTTATTATTATTTTTTATTTCAGTTAGCAATCACGACCCTTGGTTTTTTCTTTCTAAATGGTATAAAATATAAATCAAGTTACTGGTCTTCTTATTTTTTTTAAAAAAATTCCTAAACACCTTCCTTTTCTAATGTTTAACATACATCGAATGTACCTTTCCAAAAAAAAAAAAAAACGTACATTGAATGTGCTTATATCACATCATATATTATGTATATGATAGAATTAGCGTAAATGTATAAAAAAAAAACAAAATAAACTAACTATAATCAATTATAAAGCTCTAAAAATATAGAATATTATATAGATAAATATATGTATATATTATGAATTTTTGTTTTCCAGGTATCCTCCGCGCGCAACTGCAGAAACTAATCCCTCAAGCCAATATGAATTTTTCTATCATATACAACTTTGCACCATTTAAGAAATCAAAAATAGAATATTATATTAAAAATTATGTATTTAATTCATTAAAAATTTAAAAATCAATTTTTTCAATACAATATTTCTATTTTTTTGATTGCTTAACATGTACGAGGTTGCATAACATTGAAAAATCGATATAACAAAAATTTCAATAATGTTGCACTGGAATTTCCTTTGTTGTACCAGGCATTTAACAAGTGATAAGCAAAAAAGAAACTAATACGAGAAGCAAGACTCGAAACTGATGCCTGCATTCAAATACTTTAGTGTTTAGTCATAAAGAGACTAGTTTATCAATACTCTGTAACAATTGTGACCTTTTTTTTTAAGGCTAAATTATTACGTTGGTCCTTATCTTTATTTTAGGTTTTATTTTATTCCATCTATTTTTTGTTCCTTTTTGATCCCTTATCTTTATTTTAGGTTTCATTTTAATCAATTCCGTTAGTTTTGCACTAACAGCGTTAGGTTTCCGCCGTTACTCGTTGGAAATTGCCACCGGAATCTGGGTTTAGAGAGAGAAAACACCAATTTTCACTTTTCTCTCTCTTCCTCCTTCTCTTCCTCACTTCATTCTTCCTCCTTTTTCCTTTTTCCTCCTTCTTCCAAACTGAGTTCTTTGCTCAAATCCATTGACATTTCAAACAAAAACCAAACTAAAATCATCAAAGATGTTTCACATAAACCCATATTGGAAGAAGGAGGAAGGAGGAAGGGGAGGGAGGAGGAAGGCGGAAGGGGAGGGAGGAGAGAGAAAAGTGAAAATTGAGTTTTCTCTCTCTAAACCCAGATTCCGGGGAGTGGCTACGTTTTTCGGCGAGTGGCGGCGGAAACCTAATTTCGTTAGTATAAAATAAACGGAAGTGACCAAAATAAAACCTAAAATAAAGATAAAAGACCAAAACGGAACAAAAAATAGATGAGAGGCCAAAATGAAATCTAAAATAAAGATAAGGGACCAAAAGAATAATCAACCTTTTTTACTGTTCATTGAATAGTAAAATAACATGTCAATCAATGAAATTTTTTGTATTATTTTAATATCAATATCAATCAACACTTATATATATATATATATATATATATATATATATATATATATATATAAATTTTTAACACTTAATATATATAAATATTTATGTATAATTTAATATTTTAATATATATTTTAATTTTTAGTATATTTTAATAGTTTGAAAGTTTAAAAAAAATTATATTTAAAATATTTTTTATTTATATATATTTAAATATTTTCGCATCCGAATAAAACCAAACCGAACCGGTCCAATTTTTATTGGTTTGACTTTGTATATTATTTTATTACAAACTTTTTAAAGTTTATAATTTATTTTGGTTTGAAATGTTTTTAGCCAGGAAAGGTAGCAAATTTACCGTGTTCTATGAAAAAGTTTCGGAGCGTAAAACGAAATCAATAATTTGATGAACTCGAAAATCCGAACCGAACCAATTAAATTGGTTCGTATTTTTTTGTTCAAGTCCGAACCGAACCGAACCAAACTCGATAGTCATCGGTTCGATTATTTGGTTCAAGGATTTTGGAACCGAACCTATTGCTATTTCTTAATAATATTATATATATATTTATTATATTTTAATATTTATATATAATTTAATATTTTAATTATCTTTATATTTTAATATATATTTTTAATATTTTTAGGTTCAAACCAAACAAAACCGAACCAATTTTGATTAGTTCTGATTTTTATATTATTTTATTATTGACTTTTTAAATTTTAAATTTTAAATTTTTATATGTTTTTAGCCAGAAAATGAAGTAAAGCTATGTGTTCTTCAAGAAAGTTTAGGAGCATAAATCCAAACCAATAATTTGATGAACCCGACAATCCGAACTGAACCAATTATATTAGTTTTTATTTTTTATTTTTTTTTGTGTTGGGTCCGATCGAACCGAACCTAACCAAACCGGATGGTCATTGGTTCGGTTATCAGGTTCAAGGATTTTGGAACCGAACCAATTACTATATTTTAATATTTCTATATACATATAAATTTAATATTTATATATAATTTAATATTTTAACTTTTGTATAGTTATATATATATTATTTTTGGGTCCGAACCAAACCAAGTCGAACCGAACCAATTTTGATTGGTTTGGATTTTTATATTATTTTATTATTGACATTTTAAACTTTATAATTTGTTTTGTTTTTAAATGTTTTTAGCTAGGAAAGGTAGCAAATCTACCATGTTCTTCGGGAAATTTTAGGGGCGTAAGACCCAAACCAATAATTTGGTGAACCCGAAAATTTGAACAGAACCAATAGTATATTTTAATATATATATATATATATATATATATATATATATATATATATATATGTATTAATATTTAATATTTATTAAATTTAAAATTTATATATAATTTAATAGTTTAATATTTTATTTTTATATTATATATATATATATATATATATATATATATATATATATATATATATTAATATTTGGCGTCTGAACCGAACCAAAACAAACCCAACCAATTTTGATTGGTTCGGATTTTTCTCCCACCTAAAACCAAACCAAATCAAACCGACCCGTTACACCCGTAGGAAAGTTTATCTTGATGGACATAAAGCCATTTTTCTTCTTTACATTATACTTTTCATAAAGTTGTGGTAGAGTAAGGAGTAGTTTAAATAGTATTATCTCTCAATCCCAATGTTCTTTTCTACATTACACATTATGTCTCTCATACATTCTACTCTCTAAAATAAATTCTGGTGCATTTCTTTTTTTTTTTCTTGATAGACAAATGTTAGTAGTTAGTTGTTTATGTTAATTTTTTCTCCTTTGAAAAGGTTTGAACCTTGGACCTCATACTCCTCCAACTCCTTATACTCTTAGCTCAAATCACTTGAGTTACCGAACCCCCCTAATTGCAGTGCATATCAGTTTTTCTCTCTCTCAATTTTTTCTCCCTGTTACACCCACGTTCGCACACTTTTCAATATTTCAATGGGAAACACTAACGCCAGAGAAGACAAAGTCAATGTCAGCGATGGTGATCCCTCCGCCGTAGATTCCGTCGTTCGTGCCTCTCACACGCCAGAGGAAAATATGGCATTGTGAAGTTTATAGGGATGAACTCTTCACTGTTTTTATCATAGTTATGGAATAAAGTATATTTTTATAGGATATGTAGAATGAATTTAGAGCTTTCACATTGTCATTTCATTTTTTTATGTATTGTTCTTCTCTGCCTTGGTATATGAGGATGTCTTTTCATTCACACACACATTCATTGCATCTTCAAGAAACCTGTTTAAGATTGACAACTACTAAATGCGTTATATTTTATTTGTTTACCATATTGTATTGGTTGCTTGCATGCAGGTACTAATAATGGACAAACTTAGCGAAAAGATAATGTCTCATTCTAGCAAGACGTCTGATTTCATTGATTCAGGTGTTTCATGTAAGGATGACAAGATTGATTTTTGTGTATTATTGGGCTATTACCCACTAGTGCAAAATATGCTTTTAACATCGGAGTTTCCACACCGGTTTCCTTAAAACCGATGTGTAAAACGAGGCGGTGGCATTTTTGAAATTAAAAGCAAATGATTCCACATCGGTTTTCAAAATAACCGATTTGTTAATATTTTCCACATCGGTTATTTGTTAACCGATGTATAAAATTAAAACAAAAACATTTTTAAAATTTATACTTTCCACATCGGTTGATTTTGAACCGATGTCTAATATAAAATTATCCACATCAGTTAATTTGTAACCGATGTAATAAATTAAAAAAATGGAATTTTAATTAAATTAAATCGTAAGTTCTACATCGGTTATTCGTAAACCGATGTGAAATATCGATAACCACATCGGTTTTTGCTAAACCGATGTGTAATATTTGACAAAACCCTACTTTTTGTCATTCCCTCCATCAGTTCCGCGCCCTCTTCCATTCCTTTTTGTTTTGTCATTCTCTCACTGCTCTTTCTTCCTTCATGCAAGCTCCCTCATCTCCTCTGCTAACGCGCGGCCTGTAACATTTATGGTCTCCAAAACCGCCTCTCATTCTCACCGCGAAGTTCACTCACTCCAGCCTCCAAGCTCCTTCCTTCAATCCTCTGGTTTCGCGACCTGTCTCCTTCCCACCATTGTTGAAGACGGTGGTAAAGACAATTGTGACAAGCCTCGTTAAGGTTATCTTCATCTCGTTTTTTTAAATCAGCTTATGGGTTTTTTATTTCAAGCTTGATTTTGTGTGTTTAGGGTTTCTTCTTTTTGGGTTTCTTTTACCATCTACAGAGCATTGCTGAATGTGTATGATGTGTGATAACTAATGTTTGCTATTATTTATCATTTAATAAAAAGATTTTTCTACAAAAATCAACTTGTGAAATCACTAATCAATCTTGTTCTCAGGTGTTGGCAGTTCAATATTTACCAGAGTATTAACTGCTACGGATTTGGTACATTGAATGGCAAAAAGAGATTGCATGTTTCTGTACATTAGACATAATTATGCATAGAGAAAATCACCCCTATAATGTGTGTTGAGTCCATGTTTTGTGTATACTTGTGTTGTTCACGCATCACGGTCGTGATGCCTGTCACGGTTAGGCCGTGACTGATTCTGCCTTGGATGGTTGGTCTGTTACGGCCGTGACCACCATCATGGCTAGGCCGTGATCAATTCTGCCTGTGAGGGTCTGGTTCAGTTGGCATGTCACGGCCGTGATGGACATCACGGACTGGCCGTGACCAGTTCTGCTTTTTCCATTCTTTCTTTTCAGCTCTACTCTATCATGGCCGTGATGGCTGTCACGGCTAGGCCATGATGGGCTCTGTTTGGATCATTTTCTTCACTTTTCAAGCCCCATCTTCATGCAAGCTACATAATTAGTGAAGCCTTAGTTTCCCGTTTGAGATGCAATACTAATGAGCACACGTGTACGTGCTTAATGTACCGCTCATTGTGTTGGATCTTGAATTGTCCAAAGTTGGATAGTTTGGGAAAAAACTTTTTCGTAATCCAGTTAAAATAGTTATTCATTGATTCTAATGTTATATACTTGATGAATGTTAGGATTGATACATTTCCTTTCATTCTCCGGGTGCATACTTTATCATGGTGGATGTCATCGCGTTCAAGTAGTGTATGTCGGAGACCGAAGGGAAATGCTGCCAAAATTTTGTCCAGTATGAGCATGAGAGTTAAGGACTAACTGTTAACCAAATGTTGAAAAAGTTTATTCTCGAATGGGATAGGGCCATACCCTGTCATAAGAAGTGGTTGATGCACATGTTGGACTAAGTACGAAGTTATTGGTTTAGTCATGGATCGCGGTTGGATGAATGCTAGACGGACAAGTGATGAGTATGAGAATAGAGTGGAAGATTTTCTATAGTTTGCAAAAACAAATGCTCCTGATAGTGGTAACGGAAGGTTTTATTGTCCTTGTGGTAACTGTTTGAATGAGAGACGACTAGAAGCTGAGGAGATACGTGATCATCTTATTTGTGAGGGGATTTGCAAGAGTTATACAACATGGATATGTCATGGTGAATCGTTAGACAGGTCGAGGGTGTCGGATAGATAGGAAGTTGATGACGTGGAAATGGACGATGGACTAGAGGACATGATCCGTGATGTTGGGCAAAAGTCTTTTCGGCGTACACATGTGTATGATACTTTGTGCAGTGATGCGGAAGTGGCTTTAAGATTGTCAGCGGTGTTAAGATTGTTCAATGTGAAGGCGAGAAATGGGTGGAGCGATAAAAGCTTTACCGAATTGCTTGAGTTGTTGAAAGACATGCTTCCAGAAGGCAACACATTGCCATCTCGAAACTATGAGGCGAAGAAGATATTGTGTCCGATGGGTATGGAGTATAAGAAAATACACGCTTGCCCCAATGATTGCATATTGTACAGGAAAGAGTTTGAAGAGATGCACGAGTGCCCCAGGTGTGGGGTATCACGCTACAAAGTGAAGGATGGTGATTCTAGTTGTGATGTGGTCACCAAAGGTCCTTCTGCGAAGGTGTTATGGTATCTTCCCGTGATTCCGCGGTTCAAGCGATTGTTTCCTAATGTAAATGATGCAAAGAACATTAGATGTCATGCAGATGAGAGGAAGTGTGATGGACAGCTTCGGCATCCGACCGATTCTTTGCAATGGAAGAGAATTGATAGCTTGTTTCCGGATTTCGTCAATGAGCCCAGAAACCTCAGGCTTGGACTTGCTACCGATAGAATGAATCCATATGGAAACTTAAGTAGTATTCATAGTTCATGGCCTGTTCTCCTGGTAATTTACAACCTGTCTCCTTGGTTGTACATGAAGCACAAATACATTATGTTAAGTACGATGATTTCGGGTCCTAAACAACCAGGAAATGATATTGATGTTTATTTGAGTTCTTGATTGAAGACTTGAGAATGTTGTGGGATGAAGGCGTTGATGTGATCGACGAGTATTGTTGTGAGACATTCAGATTGTGTGCCATGTTATTTTGCACCATCAATGACTTTCCAGCATACGGGAACCTGTGTGGGTATAGTGTTAAGGGGCACAAAGCATCTCCAATATGTGAAGAAGGCACATGTTACCATCAACTGCAACATGGAAGGAAGACAATTTACCTTGGGCATCGGAGATTTCTCCGATGTAATCATCCTTATCGTAGATTGAGAAAAGCTTTCAATGGACTTCCGGAGAATGGAATTGCTCCGGTGGCCTTGACTGGAGAGCAAGTTTATGAAAGGGTGAACAACACTAATGTTATCTATGGGAAGACCCAAAAGAAGGCTACCGAGAAGAAAATATGGAAGAAGAGGTCGATCTTCTTTGATCTTCCATACTGGTGCAAGCTTGATGTAAGACATTGTTTTGATGTGATGCATGTGGAGAAAAATGTGTGTGACAGTTTAATCGGACGGCTCCCCACCATAGAGGGAAGAAAAGGGGGGGGGGGGAGGCTCCGGCGGGAGTAGGTGTGGGGGGGGAGGGGGGGGGAGGCGGCTCGAGAAGAAGGGGGGAAGGGAGGTTTATTTTTGCAGATAGTTGTTAAAAAAAAAAAAAAAAAGGAGGGTGGGGTGTGTGGGGGGGGGAGTCAAAGTGCCACAGGTTTACTCTTCAAATATCAAAAGACTTGTGGTGTGCGCTACGGCGCGCGCGTGCGATTCCGGCAAGTGTACCGGACTGCCTTCAAGTAATAAAAGATATCGAACCCACAGAGACTGTGTTCTCGAATCGCAATCGGTTTTCGAATCGATTAGATCTGGACTTTTTAGAGGGATTTTTATATTTTGAGTGAAAAGGATTTTGAATTCGAAATTAAAAGTTAGATGAGCAGAAAACAAATGTTTTTGGGGTTTTGATCTAAACGGATTCCTAGGGATTTGGGTTACCTTTGAGGCTGTTTATGTTGCTAATCTGATTTACCTTTGTTGATTACCGAAATTGCCTTGAAGGCGATTTTATCCTCTGATAGCTTAAGCTCCCTCTCGGGTTACAAAAGCCGTGCCCAATTGACCCGACCCCTACTCTCGTGGTAGTCGATCCCAGATTGGACCCCTTGCGTTCCGTGACAACTCGTTGCTCCTCGAGGGACGGCTTCTAACTCTTGTGATTTCAGTCCCAAGTCTGACTTCTATAGGTCCGACACCTAAGTTCACCGCTAGGTTCCTCCTTAGAATGTCTCAGTCATGCAAATAACCTAAGTTCACCGCTAGGTTCCTCCTTGGATCATCCACATCTCACAAACCAGTGGCCGCCGAATTTTACGAGTGAAACACCCTAGAAATCCTAAGTTCACCGCTAGGTTCCTCCTTAGAATGTCTACGTCACGCAAATAACCGGTTGCCGAAATTTATGAGTGATTAACACACTAGAAATCAGATCTAAAACAATAACGAAATCAACAACGATTTTACATCAAATCAACATCATTTACAAACCTCGGGCAGAGCCCTAGTCCCTAGAAACAAACTACTACTCCAGTCTTGCCATGGAGATGACAAGCTGGGTTGACAACATAATAGAAAATCAGAAAAGAGATGAGAGGAGGAGAAGAGAAGAGAGATCTATGCCTAAGTCCTTGTGTACAAGTCTAGATGATAGATGATTCTTCCTATCCAATGTATATTGTATCTGATGCCTTGATCCTTATTTATAGAAATTGGGAAGTTAGAGTCCCAAACCAACTCAAAATCTGATCTATTTCGGTTTCTTCAGGTCCAAGTAATGCGCGTCACGGCCGTGATGGCCATCACGGCCAGGCCGTGACAGTCTCTACCGCTGGCACTTTTGGAAAATTCGGTTTCTCGCGACGCGAAATGTTGCTCGCGACGCGAGCCTTCCTTTCATGGCCCGTGATGAATTTCACGGCTGGGCCGTGATGTGCTCTGACTTGTGGTGGTTTTGGGTCCCGGCCGTGATGGCTATCACGGCCAGGCCGTGACAGACTCTGACTTCAACCTTTCTTCTTTTTCAGTTTTGCTCGATCATGGCCGTGATGGGCATCACGGCTAGGCCGTGATTGGCTCTGTTTGGCTCATTTCTCATTTTCTAGTTTTAAAGCTCCATCTTCATCCAAACTTCATCATGGTTGATCTTGAGCAATTTACCCTTGATATCTGCAAAACAACACACGAAAACCGCCTTACCCGTTCCAAAGGAAAATTAACCTAAAATCTAATAAAAATATGCCTAAACTACATGAAAATGCATGCAAAATGATGGACAAAGATGAGGTGAAATCACACTCATCAAATCACCCCAAGCTTAAAACTTTGCTTGTCCTCAAGCAATTACTCAGGCCATAAGATAAATCAATCAAAGCATGGATAATGAACCAAGAACCCTAGAAGCTAATCCAAGTGACAGGCAGTTTTAATAAGCACTCAAGAGATAATCAAGTTCAAGTCCAATTAGAAGCTTAGGTTCTTCAAGTTCATGTTCTCACTGATTTAGGCACTCGCCTCACCTCACTCAAGTGTTTTATGGTTTATGACAATTCACTCCATTTCCTCAAGGAAAATATTTTACCATAGGCTTGACTATTAACCAAATCTCCATTTTATTAATGAAAACACTTAAGAATCAAGAGGTCTTTTCCTTTGGTTGTAATATGGCCATGGGATTTATTGTAAGGTGGGAAAATCAAGGAAAAGGGAATTTCAAGAAGGCTAGACAGATTATCAAACATTACAAAGCATGACACCTTCTAAAATACCTTTTAGGGGACTTTGATTTACTTTTCCACCTTTCTTCCTTCTATTATTTTTATTCTTTTTCTTTTTCTTTTTCATTTCTCACTTTCTTTGTCATCCCCTTCTCCATTTTTTTTTGTGGTTTATTTCATGTTATTAGTTTAGAGAAGGGGAGATTTATAGCTCAAGAGAAATTACTTTCTAACCTTTTTTTTTTCATCCCATACTTTTTCCAACTACCATTTTGCCCTTTTTGTAATACTTTAAAAGGTGCCATACCAAGCATTATTTATCAAAGTAATTCAAGGTACCAAGAAAAGTATTTTATCTTTAAGCTCAAAATTGGGCAACTAAGGGGTAGCATTTATCATTCAAAGTTCGGGAGGCCAGAAAAATACCTAGTGCCTCAATCATATCCAAAAATGTTTTCAGAAATTTTTAAGTTTTGAAATGGTTTCAAGTCAAGTTCTAGAAAATACAGTCCAAGAGGAATTACAACACTCTAGCACAAGAAATGGGGTAGATTTAGTGAATACCCCTTTTGGCTCAAAATCTTACATTTAGTAGTTCAAAAATCAGTGAGGTACACAAGTCTAAGGAACCACATGCTAATTATCAACTATCAATTGACTACCTCAAGAAATTTTTATTTTTAGCCATATCACAAGAATAATGAAAAATTGGGTTCAACATTCACTATCTCAATTCATTTGGCTCCAAGTTCTCACAATCGGATGCATGTTCTAAGTGAGGGGCAATCTATAGAATGTGATCATACCAATCCATGCCTATGTGAATGCAATATGAATGCAACAATGCAAATGCAAAAATAAATACCCCTACCCCAAGCTTGATTACTTACATTGTCTCCAATGTAAATAATCAATCGGAGAGAGGAGAAAAATGGAACAACTTACCGAATCGGTAGCGGGTGTTGGCTTCACATTCCAGTCAAAACATGGGTGGAAATAGTATCACGGCCGTGAGGCTCTTCACGGGCAGGCCGTGATCGCTTCTGGTTCTCAGGAGTTGCCCTGTCACGGCCGTGATCTACATCACGGCTAGGCCGTGATGCTCTCTGGCCTTGGCATCCTACTCATCACGCCCGTGATGGTTGTCACGGCTAGGCCGTGATCCTTTTTGTGCTCTTGTTTAGTTCATCACGGCCGTGACCACTGTCACGGCCAGGGCGTGATGGCCTCTGACTTTATATTTTTTATGCTCTTCTTCTCTTTCTCAACCTGAAAACACTAGACAAACCTGTTAATGATATTTTTGCCTCTTGATCTTCTCAAATTATTCAAGAGGTTAAATCAAAAACAAAAGGAAAAAGGGAAAGAAAAACTTGGGTTGCCTCCCAAGAAGCGCTTGTTTACGGTCCTAAGCTTGACCATACTTCCTTAAATCAACCGGGGTCGGCTGGGCGTAGAAGTGCCGGAACACTTTTCTTCCATGGAGCTCCTTCAAATAGTCGTTTCTGCTCATACGGCCAGTAATGCTTCCGCTTCGCTCTTTTCTCTCGGAGCTTCCTAGCCTTCCTTCCTCCCGGCGGAAGTTTTGTTTCCGCATGGACAACAACTCCAACTCCATCACTGCTGGGTGCATCATTAACCTTGTATATCTTCGGAGTTGCTTCCAAGCTAAGTTCTTTCTCTACCGCTGGAGACGTTACATCAATTATGCACACATGGCTCTCCAAAGGAGGGTTGTTACAAGAGTTAGTCAACTGAAAATTTACCCTACTTTCCTCTACATTTAGAGAGAGTTTACCATTCCTTACGTCTATTACTGCTCCAGCGGTTGCCAAGAATGGCCTTCCTAAAATGATGGGGAATTTAGGATTCCCTTTCATATCCAATACCAGGAAGTCGGTAGGGATGAGAATTTTCCCTACCTTTACAGGAACATTCTCTAGTATGCCTAGAGGAGTCCTAGTTGAGCCATCCGCAATTTGTAAGGGGAATTTGAATGGTCTCAACTCTTTGCTTCCCAACCTTTCCATGATAGTGAGGGACATCAAGCTCGTGCTAGCCCCTAAGTCACATAAGGCTGGGTCTATTTGCACTTGTTCAATCGAGCAAGCGATGGAGAAACTACCTGGGTCTTACAGTTTAGAAGGCATTTTAGTCTCTACATCTACTTGCTTTTTCCTGACCAACCTTTGTGGGAAAGGTATCGGGGGTTGGTACGGTGGTGGAGGGACATACTTCGGTTCTGGCTCTTCTTTTTCGCTCGTGTCCTCCTCCGGTTCCACCTCCATTTCAGCTACCCCCACCCCAAGCTTATCATCCCTCAAGTGTATGACATTGCAATGCTCAATGGGATTTGCTTCGGGTTGCCCCGGGAATGCACCCTTAGGTCTCGAGTACGTACTGGCTTGTTGGGCAATTTGGGTTTCTAGCATCTTGTTATGAGTTGCTAAGTTGTCTACCTTAGATGCTAGCTCCTTTATTGCTTCACTCACTGCCCTTCCTTGTTGTCTAAACTCCTCATTCTGTTTTGTCTGAGTTTCAACAAAACTTTCAAATAAAGTCTCGAGTTTAGATCTTTGTACCTGAGGATACCCCGGTGCTGCTCTCTTATTACCTTGACCCTCTTGGAACTCATGGTTGAGCGTGTTGCTGTAGTTGCCGTATGAGAGGTAAGGGTTGTTCCTTCTTTGGTTGTAGGGATTTGGGGGAGCATAGTTGGGCAGCTTCGGGTTCGTATCGTAGAAGTTGTTACAAGAGTTCACTTGCTCACCCGAAGCGTCGGATCCATGTGGGCATTCCATCATGTCATATCCCTGCATTCCACAAATCTCACAAACAAGGTTAGTAGCACCTAATGCACTCACATTAGCTCTTTCCAGCCGATCAAAACGTTTATTAAGTGAGTCTATCTTTGACATAATAAGATATGTGCTATTTACCTCAAACTTACCCCCCGAAATCTTGTTCGGGTTATTACCTCTGTCGGATCCCCATTGGTGGTAGTTGGTGGCGACATTCTCGATGATGTTGAATGCCTCAGTGAGAGGCCTATTCATAAATGCTCCACCCGCTGCAGAATCTAGTGACACCTTCGAAGAGTAATCCAATCCGTTATAGAAGGTGTGCACTATTAACCACCTCTCGAGTCCATGGTGCGGGCAAGACTCCAGCAGTCCCTTGTAACGATCCCAAGCTTCCGATAATGATTCTCCGTCTTTCTGGAAGAAGCCGGTGATCTGGGTTCTTATGTAGGCCGTCTTGGATGGAGGGAAGAATTTCTCCAAGAACGCCTGCTCCAGTTGGTCCCAAGTGGTCAAAGTGTTAGCGGGGATTTGCTTAAGCCAGGCCTTCGCCTTTCCAGTGAGAGATGAGGGGAACAATCTCAAACGCACAACATCGACTGAGGCTCCATTAATCCTGATTGCATCAGTGAACTCTAAGAATGTTTCTATGTGATCGGTCGGGTCCTCCGAAGGCAATCCTCCGAATTGATGTTGCCTAATCATGTTGATTAGCATGGGCGGTATGGTATAGTTTTCCGCCTCAATCTCTGGCCTTGCAATCCCAGTTCGCAAGCCTCTCGCATTTGGGGCTGCGTAGTCCTTCAAAGGTTTTGTATCCGGTTGATTCGCCATGAGTGGAACGGGACTCAACCTTTCTCCCTCTCTTTGTAGTCTTCTACGTCTGTGGAAGGTCCTCTCGATCTCCGGATCAATCTCACTAAGGCTCCCAAGACTTAGGGATCTTTGCATATAACACACAGAGAGATGGATACAATAGAAGGAAAAGAATTTTTTTGATTTTTTTTATTATTATTATTTTTATTTATTTCAGAAATAAAAATCAAATAAAAAGAAAAGGTCCAGAAAAATCAATTCAAAATTTGAATTGAGATTCGAAAAGGCACAGTTCCCCGGCAACGGCGCCAAAAACTTGGTGTCGCGCTGCGGCGCCCGCGTGCGATTCCGGCAAGTGTACCGGACTGCCGTCAAGTAATAAAAGATATCGAACCCACAGAGACTGTGTTCTCGAATCGCAATCGGTTTTCGAAATGATTAAATCTGGACTTTTTAGAGGGATTTTTATGTTTTGAGTGAAAAGGATTTTGAATTCGAAATTAAAAGTTAGATGAGCAGAAAACAAATGTTTTTGGGGTTTTGATCTAAACGGATTCCTAGGGATTTGGGTTACCTTTGAGGCTGTTTATGTTGCTAATCTGATTTACCTTTGTTGATTACCGAAATTGCCTTGAAGGCGATTTTATCCTCTGATAGCTTAAGCTCCCTCTCGGGTTACAAAAGCCGTGCCCAATTGACCCGACCCCTACTCTCGTGGTAGTCGATCCCAGATTGGACCCCTTGCGTTCCGTGACAACTCGTTGCTCCTCGAGGGACGGCTTCTAACTCTCGTGATTTCAGTCCCAAGTCTGACTTCTATAGGTCCGACACCTAAGTTCACCGCTAGGTTCCTCCTTAGAATGTCTCAGTCATGCAAATAACCTAAGTTCACCGCTAGGTTCCTCCTTGGATCATCCACATCTCACAAACCAGTGGCCGCCGAATTTTACGAGTGAAACACCCTAGAAATCCTAAGTTCACCGCTAGGTTCCTCCTTAGAATGTCTACCTCATGCAAATAACCGGTTGCCGAAATTTATGAGTGATTAACACACTAGAAATCAGATCTAAAACAATAACGAAATCAACAACGATTTTACATCAAATCAACATCATTTACAAACCTCGGGCAGAGCCCTAGTCCCTAGAAACAAACTACTACTCCAGTCTTGCCATGGAGATGACAAGCTGGGTTGACAACATAATAGAAAATCAGAAAAGAGATGAGAGAAGGAGAAGAGAAGAGAGATCTATGCCTAAGTCCTTGTGTACAAGTCTAGATGATAGATGATTCTTCCTATCCAATGTATATTGTATCTGATGCCTTGATCCTTATTTATAGAAATTGGGAAGTTAGAGTCCCAAACCAACTCAAAATCTGATCTATTTCGGTTTCTTCAGGTCCAAGTAATGCGCGTCACGGCCGTGATGGCCATCACGGCCAGGCCGTGACGGTCTCTGCCGCTGGTACTTTTGGAAAATTCGGTTTCTCGCGACGTGAAATGTTGCTCGCGACGCGAGCCTTCCTTTCATGGCCCATGATGAATTTCACGGCTGGGCCGTGATGTGCTCTGACTTGTGGTGGTTTTGGGTCCCGGCCGTGATGGCTATCACGGCCAGGCCGTGACAGACTCTGACTTCAGCCTTTCTTATTTTTCAGTTTTGCTCGATCATGGCCGTGATGGGCATCACGGCTAGGCCGTGATGGGCTCTGTTTGGCTCATTTTCTTCAGTTTTAAAGCTCCATCTTCATCCAAACTTCATCATGGTTGATCTTGAGCAATTTACCCTTGATATCTGCAAAACAACACACGAAAACCGCCTTACCCGTTCCAAAGGAAAATTAACCTAAAATCTAATAAAAATATGCCTAAACTACATGAAAATGCATGCAAAATGATGGACAAAGATGAGGTGAAATCACACTCATCAACTTGTCTCAATGAAAGATCTCAAATTATTTGGCTTAAAGTCTCATGATTGTCATGTCTTGATGCAACAACTACTACCGGTGGCCATTCGTGACATATTACCTAAAAAAGTCAGACAGGCCATTACTAGGTTATGCTTATTCTTCAATTCTATATGTAGCAAGGTCATTGACACTAAAAAGTTGGATGACATGGAACATGAGGCAGCCATTATCTTGTGCCAATTGGAGATGTATTTTCCACCTTCATTTTTTGACATCATGGTTCATTTGATTGTTCGTCTAGTGAGGAAGATTAGATTGTGCAGCCCCGTTTATTTAAGGTGGATGTACCCGGTTGAGCGATACATGAAGATATTGAAAGGATATATGAAGAATCCACACCATCCCGAAGCATCTATTGTTGAAAGGTATGTTGCAGAAGAAGCTATTGAGTTTTGTACAGACTACATGTCAGAAACGGAACTTGTAGGGCTTCCGAAGTCTCGTCACGAAGGAAGATATGATGGTAAGGGTAAACGAGGTATCACTGTTTAGAGAATGGATCGGGAGGAAGTGCTTCAAGCACATTTGTATATATTGAATAACACTGATGAGGTTGAACCATACTTATGTGAGCACAAAAGCATCATCAATGAAACTTACCCTAGAATGAATGAAAAATGGTGTTTGAACAAGCATAACAAGACTTTCTTGAACTGGTTTAAAGAAAAAATTGCAAAGGATGGTATTGCTTATGATACATTAAAATGGCTAGCACAGGGGCCTAACTTTGATGTCATATGCTGGAGTGGGTACGATATCAATAAGTTTTCCTTCTATACAAAGTCCCAGGATGACAAAAGTACTATGCAAAACAGTGGAGTTATGGTCGTCGTTGAGTCCATGCATTTCTCTAGTTCGAAAGATAAAAACCCTGTTATGGCATTCGTTTCATACTTTGGAATCATTGAAGAGATATGGGAGGTTGATTACATGAAGTTTAGAGTACCTATTTTTAAATGTCAGTGGGTCGACAGTAAAAATGGTGTGCAAACCGATGAGTTAGGATTCAAACTGGTGGACCTTAACAAGGTAGGTAATAAAGAAGAGCCTTTCATCATGGCATCCAAAGCAAAACAAGTGTTTTATATCCGTGATCCTTCTAACAAAAGGTGGTCAGTGGTTCTCTAGGGAAAAAACATGTATAATGATAATGAGGGAAATCAAGATTCAACTCTTGATATTTCTGATACTCCTTCTTTATCAACACGAGTGCCTAATTTCAATGAGGAAAATGAAGTGGATGATGTACATGCTACTCGTAATGATCACCAAGAAGGGTTATGTGAGAACTTTACTAATTGACCACAAAGTAAGTTTAGTTTGAGTTTTGTTTAAAGGCATATTATATGTTTACGTTGATATTTATAAGTTATGTTTACGTATGTTGATCGATATTTATAAGTTATGTCCATGTACAACTGCATGTCTAGGCTCTGTCAGGAGTGTGTTAGTGCCTTGTTGTGATCCCTTTGATGAAGTTTGTGTGTTGAGTCCTTGTTTGATATTTATAAGTTATGTTTGATATTTATCCTGACATACTAACAAGTTTTTTTTTGTTTAAACAGGTATACATGGCTGATCCTGAGGATATCCCTCCTTCATGCAGCGGGTCGGAGGCCCCGTCTACGGGTAGAAAGGGTAGACGTGCCACACGAATGAGGAATTTGACTGCCAACCGTGGTTCAAATCAAAGGATAAGAATAGACTTTGATAATAACCTCAATCCTATTGGGCCAATGGCAGAGCAGTTTAACAGTTTTGTGGCGTCCCTTGCTAGGAGCAAGCCTAGTATACTCATTGATATTTGGAAAGATGTACCGGTGGACATGAAGAATCAGATATGGGAGAGTATTTTGGTATCTATACTTTTACGTCATGTGTTTGTCTGTATCTACTTTATTTTAATCTTAATAATATCATACAGTAATTCGTTGATTCTTTTGGTCTTAATGTAGCTTACCTTTGACATACTGGATATGTATGTTATGAAGAAGCATTTGCTAAAGTATGCTGGTGAGCGTTGGAGGGCTTTTAAGGCCGACCCGGGCAGATACTATGTATTCAATCCAACAAGTAAAAAGAACCCACTTGATGTGTACCCGTTTCTTGACCAGGCAACGTGGGATCGCTTTGTTCAGAGCTGACATGATCCCAGCTTTCAGGTTAATTTATTTGATTTGTCTCTAAATTTATGTAATTTCATTAATTTTATTTACTAATGTAATTTAATTGTCTTCTATTTATAACAGGAGAAGAGGAAAAAGGGGCAAAAAAACCAAAGCAAGAATGTCTACCCCATGTCATGTCTCGTGGGGGATATAAAAAGCTTGGTCAGATAATGGTGGAAGAGGAAAAGAAAGCACGTCAGGAAGCAGCATCTCAGGCGGATCCTAACGTTGAAAATCGTCCAGAGGTTGTTGATCCACCTCCTCCCCCACGCCATCGTAAATGGAAGAGGGCCCGACAAAGAAAAATGGGACAATATACATCTGAGGAGGCCCGTCAAGTAGCTTAGAAGATTGTAAGTATAGTTTGAATTGTAATTGTCATTTTAAGATTGTTACCGAATTTTAATGTGACCTGATATTTTATATGTGATAGGATGCCTTGGATGAGCAGGTAACCCAAGGAACCTTTGTTCCTAGAGGACGCGATGATATCTTAGCTGCTGCCATCGGTAAACCAGACCACCCGGGCCGTGTCATTGGTGTTGGATGGGGCGTCGGCATTCGCCAATACTATGGTTCATCTTCACACCAATGCCACAGGGATGTTGATGCAGATAGAGCACGGCTAAAATAGGAGATTGCAGCTGAGCTTAGACAGGAGATGGCCGAGCAGTTTGCCCAGCAGATGGAAATATTTACTTCTATGTCCTAGCAGATGACAACCGGTGTCCAACCCTCTGTCCAACCCTCTGTCCATGTGAGCACTAAGGGCTCATGTGATCCTCCTCATCAGCCTGAAAATGATGATGATGGTGATGATGATGATGATGATGATGATGATGACGACCCTGATAGGTGTGAGCTGTATGTTGATGATCATCATGATCGCCGCTTAGTGGCATTGGGCAGGGCACGTAATAACTTAGGTAATACCATACATCATCGTTTATTACCGGATGATCAGCTGAGGGTCGTTATTGAGATTATTCGAGATGTTGATGCTCGAGTCCCTGTGCCCACTGAGGAGGTTCAAACAGTGGGTCAGGCCCCCGGTAACTTCATCCTCTGGCCAAGAAGACTGGTCAGCTTTCTTGTTGCATCTGAGGTATTCAGTTAGTTGTGTTTTTCTATATTCATAGTTGAAATTATTTATTATTGTTTAAAGATAATTAATGCTTTATTTTTATTCGTTATAGTATGTTGGAAATGATATTCTGCCTAAAAGGTCGGATCCAGGAAGACCAGAGATGTATGCTCCTGCCAAGGTATTCATTTGACCATTTAGTTAATTACGAATGAAGTAACTTAATTATCTGTGATTACTAATATATATCTTTGTTTTTTAGGGGATCAACAAAGGGGAACCTGGTGATGTTTTTAAGCTTCTGGCTATACAGGTTGTTACCATGGAGAATGACGCAGCTTTGGTAAGGTTGGAACATGATGCCTGTCCAGGTGATGAACTGTATATCCCAAAGAAGGAACTTATAGAGATTGTACTCAATAAAGAAATGTCTAGTTCTGCACACCTATCGTTATGGTGCACGTAAGTACATTTTATTTATAAGTTAAGCAATTAATTTTTAAATACTATGATAATTAACATGTTTTTTCAATATATTAGGTATCTGCATCATATGTTAGTAGATCAGGGTAACCTCGCCCTTTATGGGTTCATTGACCCCATGTTCATTCAGGGTGATGTTCTCCTAGCATCAGAAGACCCGGTCACCACCATACGTGATATACTTGCCCGAGACGATCATCAATTCTACCTTGCACCTTATCTCAATAAGTAAGTACCGGTTATTTAACTATAACTATAAATGACTTAGTCACTAACTGTTCCCCAAATACAGCAAGCATTGGCAACTGTTGATCTTGTACCCCAGGATGAACGTCGTGGTCTTCTTCTGCTCAATTGGAAATAATCCGGCAAATGAACTGAAGACGATCATCGAAACGTAAGCATTAAAATACTTTATAATCATTAATGCATTTGTTTTAATTATCTGAAATATATTAGATATACTTTAATTAATGTTTATTTTGTCATGATAGTTCTATTAATGCTAACCACATGTTGCGTGGTGAAAGGCGTCGGGCTATCAGATGGATTATTCCTAGCGTAAGATATTTATTATTTCAAATGCATCAAATGCAGTGGGTATAATTATCGATTTCTATTCATTTCTCATATTCTAATTGGGTTTGATTTGTACGTAGTCACGTATACAACGTGGATCATGGGAATGTGGCTACTATGTGATGCAGTGGATGTTGGAAATTATCTCCTCCAGGATCACTGAAAGATGGCACGAGGCAAATGTTAATTGATAACAATTAGAAGTAACAGTTATAGATTCGTTATATGTTTTATGTTAGTTTATTACTTTAAAAATATAATCTTTTGTCCAATTAAACTTGAAGATATTCAACAATCCAACTCCATTATCTGATTCCGACATCAACAACATAAGGAGGCGTTGGGCAACTTTCTTTCTTGAAGTGTACCAACCATAGTTTGTATATATGTAGTTAGTTTAAAAACTTATCATGTACTAGCTATAGTGTACTTTTGACTGATCATATGTATTTTGATATGAAATCTATAATATATCATGTAGCTTTTTGGTTTCTAATTATCTTTGTTGTCTGAATGTAATTGAACGTACATATGTATTGTTTGTAATAAATTCAGTATATATTAGTTGTGTTTTTGTCGTACAAAAGTGATTGTGTTGAGAATATTTACAGTATGTTATTCTGGTATTGATTTGAATTACTGAAAAAGGGTAAAGAAATGATAGAAATGTAAATAGCAGTATAAAAAAATGAGACTTTACACATTGGTTTTGATAAAACCGATGTAAAAATTTCACTTTCCATATCGGTTTTTATAAAAACCGATGTGGAAATTTCACTTTCCACATCGGTTTTAAGTAAAACCGATGTGGAAAGTGAAATTTTCACATCGGTTTTAAATAAAACCGATGTGGAAAGTGAAATTCCCAATAGGTTACCAATTGACAAACTAATTTTCCACATCGGTTAATGTAAAAACCGCTGTTAAAAATATACTATAAACATCGGTTTTAAAACCGATGTGAAAAGTGGCAATAAACCACATCGGTCTTTTCAACATCAGTTTGAAAACCGATGTGAAAAGCCAAAAATAACCGATGTGGAATCCCTTTTCTGCACCAGTGACTAAACCAAAATCAAGCTGGTCCTTTTATACAAGCCGATCCTTTTAAAGATCCAAATAGGTTACATTTTAACAAAATGACGTCGATCCTTTTATTGGGCTTTCCTTAAACCAAAAACATGTCGGGCAAAGAAAGGGATTGAGGCCACAACATATTTTAGAAAGCCTTATATATTTATATATTTATTTATTTATATAAATATACATATATGTTATATTATATTTGTACTACACTGCTACCTATCAATACAATGTAACAATATAAATATAAGACTTTGTTGCAAATGTGTGTGTGTGTGTGTGTGTGTGTGTGTGTGTGTATATATATATATATATATATATATATATATATATATATATATATATATATATATATATATATATATGGTTTTGGACGTTTTCATCTAATTTTCCAATTCACTTGGTGTACAAATTGTAGCACCCCGTTTTTCGTATAAGTGCTTTTATGTATGCCTTGTTTGTTAGGAAGGTTTAGAATGAACTAAGTGGGGTTTTAGGTGGAAAATCCCTTTCTTAGGGTTGTGTCTTATGATTGTCTGAGTCATAAGCATGGTCGTGCTTAATAGAGAGAACGACCGTGCTAGTTGGGAAAGCGCGTCTCGCTGATGCTAAGTTGAGCACGCCCGTGCTCAATAGCAAACCACGCCTCGTAAGCGCTAAGTTGATGCTTTATATATAGAACAGTAACCGAGGGTTTTAGTTGAAAACCCTATTTTGGCACGTCAGTCACCTTAGTGCGGCTACTCCTTGTTTCTTCCCTACTTTCTCTTAATCCATCGCTTTCTTGGAGTTTTGGAGGTTCCTTGGGAAGCTTAGTTAGTCTGTGCCAATCTTAGAAGGCTTTGAAGCTGATCAAGCAGCTAAGAGGATCGCGTTGGTTGTCGTTTGGTCTATCGTTTGACGTTCTACTATCGGATTCTTCATACCAAGTATGGGGAGAAGAATAGTTTATGCATTAGGCAAGGGGGTAGTGTAACAACCTGATTTTCATTATACTGTATAATCAATTAAAATATAAGTAATTATATTTTAATATGAAAGTAGAAAATATTTTATTTTAATAAAATAAAATCATATTCCTAATCCACCATATCATATGAAGTCACAGTAAAATTTTCGGTTGCAAATTCAGACGAAAGTCGGTCTGCGTTTTCACTGCCAGTATAAGTTTACTGAGTAGAAAACCTAATTTTAACCCGTGAACGAGACGGTTAGTGTTTTTATCATGTTTCCTTCAACTTCGGTTATTTTAAAAAATTTCGTTCAAAAATAAAATAAAATAAAATAAAATAAAATATTTTATTCAGATGAACACGTCGGGAATATACGATCGGAACTGTAACCAGGTACGAAATGGAGCAGACTAAGGGACACAAAAGAGATGAGGTGACTTGTTAGGGAAAGGAGGCATGGTTGTAGAAGCTTTATGTCACATCCATAAAAGTATCATCATTACTTTTTTTCAAAATTTACTATTTTATAATCAATTAAGCCATTCCTTTCAACTTTTGCCAACCAAACATGACATAACTCAAAACTTGGCCTCAAAGCACTCATTTCTCTCCCTCAAAACCGTGGCCCTCTCTCTCTCCCTATATATCACACTTTCATTTTCTTCAACTCACTTTTTCTTCTCCAAAAACACTATTTCTTCATCTTCTTCCTTTCTCTTCAAACTTCATACTCATAAAGCATGCATTTTTATTCATCTTTTCAACTCAAGTTCTTCACAAAAGTTGATCCTTGTATCAAGCGTAATACTCTTATGTCAATATTTTTGCAAGTTTTTTCTTTTACCTTATGTTTTACTCTACTTTTTCTTTAAGTGTTTTTAATGGGTTTTCAACTTCGAAAATATCTAGAAAATTGTAGAAAAATCCTCTTGAGTTGAAACCACTTTCTATAGTCTTGTATTAACTTATATTTTCACATACTAAGAGTTTGTATAAAATAAAAATTTCTACCTCTTAGTTCCAAGGATGGCCGAAACCTATACATGGTGGCCTAGGAAGTTTTGTTTCAACTTTTTGAAAGATGATCATGTATTTGAGCTTCTAGATCCCTCTTGATCTTAAATCTAAAGTCTTGAAAGGTTTGAAAATCTCTAGCTGGCCAAACCTATATGGTTTTGGACCTAGGATGCTTGAGTTCAACTTTCTAACTATGATCATGGATTTAGACCTCTTAATACTTTATGATGCCAAACCTAAGAGTTTTCATCAAACAAAAGGCTTTTCCTCATTCTCCTAGGCTAGGATGAAACTCAATGTTTTGGAGCTAGGATGTTTGATTTTTCTTTTTCCAAAATGATCATGGACTTGAAGATCCTTAAGACATTAGGATGCTAAGTCTAAAAGATTGGAAAGTTTAGAGATTTCTAACCTAATTATCTTATGATGGCCGAACCTATGAGGTTTATGGACCTAGGATATTTTGTTTTCTTTTATTTTCAATATGATCATGGATTTGAGCTCCTAAATACATTGGGATGCAAAATCTAAGAGATTGGAAGGTTTAAAGTTTTCTAACCTATTTTACTATACAAGGCCGAAACCTAACCTAAGAGTTTGGATTATTTTATTCAATATTTTAAAGTTATAACAAATTATCTAAGTCACCTAGAACCTAAGAGTTAAGTATCAAAAATATTATAGTGTGAATTGAAACCTAACTCTCATTAGATTTAAATGGCCGAACCTACCTAATTAGAACATAGATGAGTTTATTTCATTTAGTTGTTTTTATGTTGTTTGGTTGAAGGTGGTGTTAACACCTCGTGGTCGGATAACGAGGAGCTTGGAATTTGAGCTTTCAGTGATAACTCAGGTGGGGGAAAGAATCAACCTATCGTCGGAATCGATAAGTAGTAGATTATGTAGTAATTATGTAGGGCGACCTAAACCTTACTAGAAGTCGAATAATCGACAAGACCAGAATCGCTTTAAATTGCTTTTATAAAACATCCATGGTGATTCGGGGATTGTAGGTTGATCGATATTAGGTTAATTTTTATATTGTTGATGGTTGATTTGAGTTTTATTACCTTTATGGAACTGATTTTGTGCTATGTTGATGTTTTGAAATATCTTTGATTGACTTGATGTTATGCATGATCTGTGTGGTGTTTAATTTATGCTTAGTGGATAAAGCGAAGATATATATATATATATATATATATATATATATATATATATATATATATATATATATATATATATATATATATATATATATATATATATGGTCTAAGAGATGAGTAGTTTTGGGCGTGAGGATCATGATGATTTTTAGAGGTGCCTAACCTACATGAAATATGGTAAAGAGGTGTTGTGACATAGAGCATGTGTTGAGGTCTTGATGAGAGGTTAAGGCACTAGGTTATGACCATAGGAGTCTGCGAGGTTCATAAGTTGTGTTGTTTCTATAACTGTATGTGGGTCACATACAAGACACGAAGTCCTTGTGGGACCGTCCAAAGGGTAAACTTAACTTGTGCAGCTATGAGTGTCATTGCTTTGCATGAGCACCTCTGGGAGTGGACGAGGTGTGCACCGGGATCATCGTGCAGCTGTAGTGTCACCATTTACATGAGCGTTCTTACCATGGTGAAGGTGTGCACCAGGATAATCGTGCAGCTATAGTGTCATTGCTTTGCATGAGCACCCACGGCCCGGGGTGTGCACCGGGTTTAATGTGCAGCTATAGTGTCATTGCTTTGCATGAGCATTTTCACCATGACAAAGGATGTGCCCCGGGAATGGGACATGTCACTTGGACGACTGACCGATAACCATAACTATGATAGGGAAACCATAGCCATTTTGAGTATCAAGTTTTAGTTGCAGGAGTAAGGGTAGGGTGGATATAAGAATTTTATGGAAGATGGATGACTTGACTGATGTTGTGTCTGTGATAATTACTGTATAGTTTACTATGACTTTTTTCCGCTTTTGATGATAGAACTGTTTCTTATCGCCTGTATATTTCTGTATGTTGTATTTTTTCTCCTTGTGGAACCGTACGAGAAGACCCTGTGGATGAACGTAACCAGGAGTAGTTGGATGTAACTCCCTACGAATCGGATGCCGGAGGACGAGCTGTGACCCATGGTGATTAGGGTCTAGTTAGTTATGGCCAGTGCATCTGTGTCATGAAGCTTTATCTTTTCGCTTATATTTTGTATAACTATGCACCAGTTCGGGATCCCATGGGTGGGATGCCCACAAAGCTGATGTGTTGATAACTCTGATGCTTTAAGTATGTTTAATATATTTATGATTTTCATATTCTGTTCTATATGAATCTATTTACTTAAGAAATTAAGTTTTAATTTTTACGTAATTTTCATGTTAAGCGTGTGATTAAGTAATTAAATAATGAGGTTTAAAACTAAATGACACAAAGGGGCACAACAGGGTGTCTCATTTGGTATCAGAGCAGTTTGATTCTGATCGGACTGCTAAAAGTGAGGGTGTTGTTACTGGCCGTGTCTAGTTGAATCCACATCGGATTTAGACTATGTTTAGAAGTGGGGTAGAGTGTCCAAACCCAATACAAAAGTTAGTATTAGTATGGCATATGGTGGTATTTATATACTTGCTTATGTAGTATTATATGACATACTAATTAGAGCGGATGATTTCTTTCACCAGAATCATGGCACGTGGAAGAGGACGTCCAACTAACAGTGGAGAAAGGACTCCAGAAAGGGTCATTGGAGCTGTCAATGACAATGCTGACATTGGAGGAAGATCATCTTTGACTCCCAACACCATGGAGACAATAGCTGCTGCTATGCTGTTGCAAACCCATCAGAATGCTGAGATACTGCAAATGAACAAAGAGCAGCTAGAGATCAAGAACCAGAGGAGGGCAAGAGTGCTTGGTGAGGATGCCAGATTGGCAACCTTTATGAATGGGAAGCCACCTAAATTCAAAGGAGAATACGATCCAGAGAAGGCAGAATGGTGGATACTGGATATTGAGAAGATATTTGATACTATGCGTTGCCGAGAGGATAGAAAGGTGACTTATGCCGCCTTTATGTTGACTGAGGGGGCAGAATTCTGGTGGAAGGGTAAGAGAAGGTTATTGGAGGCTGAAGGTAGTGTAGTTACCTGGAAATTATTCACTGATTGCTTCTTCGAGAAGTATTTTCCACGTATAGTTAGACGCGAGAAGGAAAAGGAATTCACAAACCTCAAGCTAGGCAATATGTCTATTGGTGAGTATGCATCGAGGTTTGAGGCGCTGATTAAGTTTTCAGAATACAATCAAAGGTTCCCTAATGAAGACTGGCAATGTCGAAGATTCGAGGAAGGGCTCAGAGATGAGCTGCAGAGGGCTGTAGTGTTTCTTGACATACAGTACTTCCCAGAGCTAGTCGAGAGATGCAGTGCCATCGAAAGCATAGATCTGAGGATAGCTAATGAGCAGAAACAAATGAGGATTGGAGGCCCTAACCGATCAAGTTTCCAGAGACGCGGGGGAAGTGGTTCCTAGTGGAGACAGAAACCATATGTTAGACCTGGGCAGAAACAGGGACCAGCACCAGCAACTAGAACTGGTCACCAATCGCAAAGTGTAGTTTGCTTCAGATGTGGGGGACCACATTATGCAAACAACTGTTCAAGTGGACCCAACTGTTTCAACTGTGGGAAATCAGGTCACATGGCACGAGACTGCATACAGAAGGTTATGCAACAACTAGCAGCTACGGGAAAAGGTTCCGGAGATAATAGAGGTGGAGCTGGAAAAGGTGTCCCAACAACTAGACCACAAGCCACTGGAAGGGTGTTTACCGTGAAGGGAGATGAATCCTCTCAATCTACTGAACTCATACAAGGTATGTGTTTGATAGCTGGTAGATTCTCTAACGTATTGTTTGACTCAGGCGCTACTCATTCTTTTATCTCGCATGAGTGTAAGGATCATTTGAACTTAATTGTCTCCAAATTGCCTTATACCCTTACGGTATCTACTCCAACTAGTAATCCTTTGATTACCATATCTGTGTGGTAAAGTGTCCTATAGTGATTGAAAATCGGACTTTTGTTGTAGACCTTATCTGTTTTCCTATGAAACAGATAGATGTTATCCTTGGCATGGATTGGCTTTCGGCTAACCATGTAATGCTAGATTGTTCTATTAAGACCTTATCATTTCTTGAACCTTCTAGTATAATGTCTGCCAATGAAGGAGTACCTCTGAGGAGTAACAACTCTCAGGAATTTGTGAGGCTTTGTGCAATGGAGGCTAATGAGATCCCCAACATAGATTCTATGCCTATTGTGAGAGAGTTTCCTGAAGTTTTCCCTCCAAACGTTCCAGGTTTGCCACCGGAAATAGAAGTGGAATTCATTATAGATCTAGTACCACAGATAGGGCCTATATCTATAGCACCTTATCGGATGTCACCGGTTGAGTTAGCCGAGTTGAAGGAACAATTGGACGATATGATGGGGAAAGAGTTCATCAGACCGAGTGTTTCTCCTTGGGGGGCACCGGTGTTGTTCGTTAAGAAAAAGGATGGAAGTGCGAGGTTGTGCACAGATTACAGACAATTGAATAAGGTGACAATTAAGAAAAAATATCCGTTGCCTCAGATCGATGACCTGATGGATCAGTTGAAGGGAGCAGCAATATTCTCGAAGATTGATTTAAGATCTGGGTATCATCAGATCAGGGTAAGGAAGGAAGATATACCCAAGACGGCTTTTAGGATGAGGTATGGGCACTATGAGTATTTAGTCATGCCTTTCGGTGTAACTCATGCGCCAGCCGTGTTCATGGATTACATGAACCGAATTTTTATTGTGTTTGTCGACGACATTCTTATCTATTCTCGTACGTGGGAAGAGCATGAGGAACATTTGAGTCTGGTATTGTGAGTCTTAAAGGATAGGCAACTTTATGCCAAACTTTGCAAGTGTGAGTTTTGGCTGGAAGAAGTGCAATTCCTAGGGTACGTGATTAATAAAGAAGGAATAGCCGTAGATCCAGCCAAGGTTGAGGCAGTTCTTAAATGGGAACAACCTAAGTCAGTGAGTGAAGTATGGAGTTTCTTAGGACTTACTGGATATTATCGAAGGTTCATAGAGGGATTCTCTAAGATTGCGTTGTCCATGATGCAGTTAACAAGAAAGGATATAACTTTTGTATGGACGGGAAAGTGTGAGCAGAGTTTTCAAAAGTTGAAGGAAAGGTTGACTACATCACCTGTGTTGATCTTACCAGACCCTCTAGGACAGTTTGATGTATACTGTGATGCATCATGCCAAGGTTTAGGTTGTGTTCTGATGCAAGAGGGAAGAGTTGTCGCTTATGCTTCCCGACAGTTGAGGATTCATGAGAGGAATTATTCGACTCATGATTTGGAGTTAGAAGCAATAGTGTTCGCATTAAAGATATGGTGACACTTTTTGTATGGAGCAAGGTTTAATGTTTTTAGTGACCATAAGAGCCCGAAGTACCTATCCGATCAAAAGGAATTGAATATGAGGCAGCGGAGGAGGATGGAGTTCATAAAAGATTACGATTTTGAGTTATTGTACCACCCTGGTAAGGCCAATGTGGTAGCAGATGCCTCAAGTAGGAAGTCCTTGCATGTATCCGCAATGATGGTTAAGGAGTTAGAGTTGCTTGAACAATTCAGAGATATGAGCTTAGGAATGGAATTACGGAAAGATAAAGTTTGCTTAAGTATGGTCACTATTAGTAGTGATTTCTTGAAAGATCTTAAAGATAAGCAATTTCAGGATCTATACCTTCGGGAGATTAGTAAGGGGATAGACGGGGGTAAAGTTTCTGAGTTCACTAGGGGAGCAGATGGTGTGTTAAGGTTTAAGGATAAGATATGTGTGCTAGAGGATGCAGAACTTAGGAAGATGATTTTGGAAGAAGCACACAAGAGTAAGTTGAGTTTTCATCATGGATCCACAAAGATGTATCACGATTTGAAGAAAATGTTTTGGTGGACCAGAATGAAGAAGGAAGTGGCAGAGTATGTTTTATCTTGCTTGGTGTGTCAAAAGGCGAAGATTGAACATCAGAAACCAGCAGTATTATTACAATGTTTAGATATCCCAGAATGGAAATTGGATAGTATAGCTATGGATTTCGTGGCCGGATTACCACGAACTCCTAAGAAGCATGATGCGATTTGGGTTATCATTGATAGGTTGACGAAGTGTGCTCACTTATTACCTATTAGAGAAAGTGATAAATTAGAAAAGTTAACCCAGATTTACATCAACGAAGTGATTAGATTGCATGGTGTGCCATCAAGCATTGTCTCAGATCGAGATCCTAGATTTACCTCTCAATTTTGGAAACAATTGCAACATGCCTTGGGAACGAAATTGAGAATGAGTTCTGCCTATCATCCCTAAACCGATGGGCAATCAGAGAGGACAATTCAATCATTGGAGGATTTATTGAGAGCTTGTGTGTTGGAACACACTGGCAGTTGGGATGAGTTCTTGCCATTGATTGAATTTACTTATAACAACATTTTCCACAGTAGTATCGGAATGGCACCGTATGAGGCTCTGTACGGAAAAAAGTGTAGGACCCCATTATGTTGGTATGAGACTGGTGAGAACCAAGTTTTGGGTCCGGATGTGGTACAACAGACTATGGAACAAGTCAGGAAGATAAGGGAAAAGATGAAGGAAGCACATGATAGGCAAAGGAGCTACAGTGACAAGAGGAGGAGACCATTAGAATTCCAGGAAGGTGATCACGTATTCTTGAGAGTTACTTGGAAAACTGGAATTGGCAGAGCTATCAAATCTAGAAAACTTACTCCTCGTTTCATGGGACCTTTTCAGATTCTTCGACGAATTGGTCCAGTAGCTTACCAAATTGCGTTGCCACCAAATCTTGCCAACATTCATGACGTCTTTCATGTTTCTCAGTTGAGAAAGTACTATCCTAATCCATCTCATGTGATTGAGTTTGAGTCGATACAACTGCGAGAGAACCTAGAGCATGAGGACTTACCTGTGAGGATCGTAGATAGACGGATTAAGGAGCTTCGTGGTAGAAAGATTCCTTTGGTTAAAGTCATATGGGATGAAACTACTGGAGATGCAACTTGGGAACGCGAGGCGGATATGCAACAACAATATCCACATCTTTTCTGAGGTATGTAAATTCCGAGGACGAAATTTTCTTTTAAGAGGGGTAGTAATGTAACAGCCTGATTTTCATTATACTGTTTAATCAATTAAAATATAAGTAATTATATTTTAATATGAAAGTAGAAAATATTTTGTTTTAATAAAATAAAATCATATTCCTAATCCACCTTATCATATGAAGTCAGTAAAATTTTCGGTTGAAAAATCAGACGAATGTCGGTCTGCGTTTTCACTGCTAGTATAAGTTTACTGAGCAGAAAACCTAATTTTGACCCGTGAACGAGACGGTTAGTGTTTTTATCATGTTTCCTTCAACTTTGGTTATTTTAAAAATTTTCGTTCAAAAATAAAATAAAATAAAATATTTTATTCGGGTGAACACGTCGGGAATATACGATCGGAACTGTAACCGGGTATGAAATGGAGCAGACTAAGGGACACAAAAGAGATGAGGTGACTTGTTAGGGAAAGGAGGCATGGTTGTAGAAGCTTTATGTCACATCCATAAAAGTACCATCATTACTTTTTTTCAAAATTTACTATTTTATAATCAATCAAGTCATTCCTTTCAACTTTTGCTAACCAAACATGACATAACTCAAAACTTGGCCTCCAAGCACTCATTTCTCTCCCTCAAAACCGTGGCCCTCTCTCTCTCCTTATATATCACACTCTCATTTTCTTCAACTCACTTTTTCTTCTCCAAAAACACTATTTCTTCATCTTCTTCCTTTCTCTTCAAACTTCATACTCATAAAGCTTGCATTTTTATTCATCTTTTCAACTCAAGTTCTTCACGAAAGTTGATCCTTGTATCAAGGGTAATACTCTTATGTCAATATTTTCGCAAGTTTCTTCTTTTACCTTATGGTTTACTCTACTTTTTCTTTAAGTGTTTTTAATGGGTTTTCAACTTCTAAAATATCTAGAAAATTGTAGAAAAATCCTTTTGAGTTGAAACCACTTTATATTAGTCTTGTATTAACTTATATTTTCACATACTAAGAGTTTGTATAAAATAAAAATTTCTACCTCTTGGTTCCAAGGATGGCCGAAACCTATACATGGTGGCCTAGGAAGTTTTGATTCAACATTTTGAAAGATGATAATGTATTTGAGCTTCTAGATCCCTCTTGATCTTAAATCTAAAGTCTTGAAAGGTTTGAAAATCCCTAGCTGGCCAAACCTATATGGTTTTGGACCTAGGATGCTTGAGTTCAACTTTCTAACTATGATCATGGATTTAGACCTCTTAATACTTTGTGATGCCAAACCGAAGAGTTTTCAACAAACAAAAGGCTTTTCCTCATTCTCCTAGGCTAGGCTGAAACTCAATGTTTTGGAGCTAGGATGTTTGAGTTTTCTTTTTCTAAAATGATCATGGACTTGAAGATCCTTGAGACATTAGGATGCTAAGTCTAAAAGATTGGAAAGTTTAGAGATTTCTAACCTAGTTATCTTATGATGGCCGAACCTATGAGGTATAGACCTAGGATATTTTATTTTCTTTTATTTTCAATATGATCATGGATTTGAGCTCCTAAATACATTGGGATGAAAAATCTAAGAGATTGGAAGGTTTAAAGTTTTCTAACCTATTTTACTATACAAGGCCGAAACCTATACTAAGAGTTTGGATGATTTTATTCAATATTTTCAAGTTATAACAAATTATCTAAGTCACCTAGAACCTAAGAGTTAAGTATCAAAAATCTTAGAGTGTGAAATGAAACCTAACTCTCATTAGATTTAAATGGCTGAACCTACCTAATGAGAACATAAATGAGTTTATTTGATTTAGTTGTTTTTATGTTGTTTGGTTGAAGATGGTGTTAACACCTCGTGGTCGGATAACGAGGAGCTGGGAATTCGAGCTTTCGGTGGTAACTCAGGTGGGGGAAATAATCAACCTATCGTCGGAATCGATAAGTAGTAGATTATGTAGTAATTATGTAGGGCGACCTAAATCTTACTGGAAGTCGAATAATCGACAAGACCAGAATCGCTTTAAATTGCTTTTATAAAACATCCATGGTGATTCGGGGATTGTAGGTTGATCGATATTAGGTTGATGTTTATACTGTTGATGGTTGATTTGAGTTTTATTACCTTTATTGAACTGGTTTAGTGCTATGTTGATGTTTTGAAATATCTTTGATTGACTTGATGTTATGCATGATCTGTGTGGTATTTAATTTATGCTTAGTGGATTAAGCGAAGATATATATGTGGTCTAAGAGATGAGTAGTTTTGGGCATGAGGATCATGATGATTTTTAGAGGTGCCTAACCTACATGAAATATGGTAAAGAGGTGTTGAGACATAGAGCATGTGTTGAGGTCTTGATGAGAGGTTAAGGCACTAGGTTATGACCATAGGAGTCTGCGAGGTTCATAAGTTGTGTTGTTTCTATAACCATATGTGGGACACATACAAGACCCGAAGTCCTTGTGGGACCGTCCAAAGGGTAAACTTAACTTGTGCAGCTACGAGTGTCATTGCTTTGCAAGAGCACCTCTGGGAGTGGACGAGGTGTGCACCGGGATCATCGTGCAGCTGTAGTGTCACGTTTTGCGTGAGCGTTCTTACCATGGTGAAGGTGTGCACCGGGATAATCATGCAGCTATAGTGTCATTGCTTTGCATGAGCACCCACGGTCCGGGGTGTGCACCGGGTTTAATGTGCAGTTATAGTGTCATTGCTTTGCATGAGCTTTCTCACCATGACTAAGGATGTGCACCGGGAATGGGACGTGTCGCTTGGACGACTGACCGATAACCATAACTATGATAGGGAAACCATAGCCATTTTCAATATCAAGTTTTAGTTGCAGGAGTGAGGGTACGATGGATATACGAATTTTATTGAAGATGGATGACTTAACTGATGTTGTGTCTGTGATAATTACTGTATTGTTTACTATGACTCTTTTCCGCTTTTGATGATAGAACTGTTTCTTATCCCCTGTATATTTCTGTATGTTGTATTTTGTCTCCTTGTGGAACCGTACGAGAAGACATTGCGGATGAACGTAACCAGGAGGAGTTGGAAGGAACTCCCTACGAACCGGATGCCGGAGGACGAGAGGTGACCCATGGTGATTAGGGTCTAGTTAGTTATGACCAGTGTGTCCGTGTCGTGAAGCTTTATCTTTCCGCTTATGTTTTGTATAACTATGCACCAGTTCGGGATCCCATGGGTGGGATGCCCTGAAACAGTGTGTTGATAACTCTGATGCTTTAAGTATGTTTAATATATTTATGATTTTCATATTCTGTTCTATATGAATGTATTTGCTTAATAAATTAAGTTTTAATTTTTACGTAATTTTCACGTTAAGCGTGCGATTAAGTAATTAAATAATGATGTTTTAAACTAAATGACACAAAGGGGCACAACGGGGTGTCTCGGGTAGCGTAAGATGAGGGGTTCCCATAGCCCCGTTGTATGTTTTTAATTGTTATTATTAATTGTTCAGTATGCCATGTTCTGTTTGACTATATGGTTAATTGCTATAGTTGCTAGTTGATTAATGGTATGCCTATTGTTTATAATTACTATGTTGTATGCCAATGATGTATAAATAGTCGAATCTGTTCATGATATGAATATGACTGTTATGTTGTTGTTGTTATGCATTGATTGGTTGAATGTTGATTAGCTGAGTTATGTTGTCGTTATGTTGAATATGTTAATATGACTCTAATTGACTAAATAGGACTCTTAATTAACAACAAAATTAATGGGTTAATCCCCCTAAAGTTTCATAAGACATGAACTGTTAGTGAGAGGTGAGGTTTGATGCCAATTGGATTAGTCAAAGGACCCAAGGCTCTGATTTGAGAGTGTTAGGGAGTTTTGGCTCCAAGAACACAAGTTGAATCTGCCCAGAATGGTACGGCTAGCCCAGGAGCACGACCGTGCTGAACACGGAGCACAGGCGTGCTCCCAGTTTGAATCTGGAAGATGGTCGTGCATTGAGCACTACCGTACAGGACAGTGAACACGACCGTGCTCCACTTAAGTGGCAGCACGACCGTGCTGGGGCCCTACTGGTCAGAATCCAAGATTTAAGGAACTAAGGGGTGTTTTATCCCAAATGCCCCCAATAATGTAATAACACACCAATCGAATGAAGAAGAGATAGATAACTTAATTAAAAGATTGACTAAGGTAATAAAGAATAATAAGTTGGTTAAACCGGTACCCATTGGGTTGCCGCATGTTGATATGCTTTGGTGCTTTTTGACCAAAGTGGCCTCGATGCTTTTTGGTCGAGGTGTTGATGAGTTGAACCTTCGTGCTTTTTGGTCAAGGGGGACTTGACCCCTATGGGTTAAGGTGTTGATGTTGACATTGACGTTGATGATGGTGATAAGTCTTGGGTGCTTATTGGCCAAAGCAAAGAAGGTGGTTGCCTTGTTTGTTGTTGTGTTCATGCATTCATACATTGAAGTTGTTAGTGGGGGAAGATCAACATAGGGGAGGTCGTCCTAGAGTACGACGATCTGGCCAAGTCTCGGGTGGTTTACCTAAGGTTTGGTGAACCATGCGCCCCCGCGATGGCGCATCCACGTTATGATGCGTCGATATCCAAGGGGTTCACCCATGGTTTGGTGGACTGTCGGCATTGCTGCTTTTTGGCCAATGTGAATATGTAACTCCGAAATTGCCTTCCTGAGATAGTTTGGATCCACATGCATAACGGAGTAGCAGAGTAGTGTTGCACCGCATAGCATATGTTGGTTGAGATGACATGTTGATATGACTGTATTGTGTTGATGTTATGTTGTATATTGCTATGTCATGTTATGATGTATGATCATCTTGCTTACTATCTCCATGCCGTTGCGTTTACATGTTTTCTTACTCCCCGTTTCTCTTTTCTGTTTTGGCATGTATCTCTTTATATAGAGGACGGTGAGCACACTAGTGCAATAAGTGCTTTTTACGTCAGTTAAAATTGATTTTTTACGTCAGAATCTTGATCGGCGTAAATACAATCGGCGTTAATAGTTAATATTTTAACGTCAGTTGAGAACTGACGTTAATTTTGTAAAGATTAACGTCAGTTTTTTCAACAACTGACGTTAATTTTGTAAAAATTAACGGCAGTTTTTTAAACAACTGACGTTAAACATAAAACTATTAACGTCAGTTCTTTAAGACAACGGACGTTAATTTTGTTAAAACTAACGTCAATGGTTATAAAGAACTGACGTTAAAGGTTTAATTTTAACGTCAATTGTAATAAACAACTGACGTTAATAGTGTACTGTATATTTTATAAAATACTATTAACGTCAGTTGTTTGATACAACTGACGTTAATAGGTTTTTTTTAATTCAGTTTTAAAATATCACTCCCCTCAGCTATCCCTGCATTCAGTAAATATCCCAGTAACACAGAATATCACACACATTACAGAATTGCAAAGGAAAAATGGAACAATGGGGGGACTTAAAACTAAAACCCATGTATATATATAAATAAATTTTAGTTCCAATGTCTAAAAAACAAAATTACCAATCTAAGGATATATATATACATGTTATTAATTAGTTTCTAAAGTCTAACAAAAAAACTATTTATCTAAGTATTGCGGAGGTATCTTGTCAATTCCTTTTTCAGCCGCATACTTGAAGAAGAATTCAGCGAAGCGCATCCTCAAGTCTCTTAACTCATCTTCTTGAATAGGTGATTGGTCGTTAAATGCCAACACACGTTCAAATAATAACATCAATGCAAGTCATCTTCAAAACTATAATATATAATTTAACAAGTTGTTTAAATATTACCTTAATCCATCCATCCGTAATAGATGTGGAGACTATGTTCAGCATATGAAGCATCACATAATAGCCGCACGACCACCCGTCATTTTGAAATCGAGACTACCAACAAAATTAATTTCAACGTCAGTTGAATATACATATAAATTAGTAATTATAATATTAATTATTTGATAAATAAATTACCAAACCTTGAGGATGTTCCATGCAAGATTTGCTTTAGCCTTAGAAGCCCTACTTCTCCCATTGGCGCAACTTATACTACTCGCCTTCAGCGCGCTATCATAAACAAATAATCATGTCAATCAATTAACAAATTCATATATCATGTGTGTAATAAACTAAAAACAACTGATATTAAAACTTAAATTAAATTTAAGATTAGTTACTCACTTATTTACGGCTTCCACCACCTTCGGTGGCAGATCTTGGTGGAGAGAGCAGAAGAATATGACAGTATGCCTAGACGGGTGAAGTACGAACAACTGCCAATGGTTTTTCATACAGTAGGTGTGACAACCCGTTGTGCCCCATTGTATTATTACATTAAATCCTCAATGATTTATTTAACTTAATCGCGCGCTTAACGTTGAAAATACGTAAATCTTAAAACTTAATTAATAATTATATACTTATGCAGATATAAAACACACCAAACTATTTTACATAAATACACACATGAGTATCCTTTATTTTATACAACACTGATTAGGGTATCCTCTCAGTAGGATCCCACACATGTACTTATTTAAAACAAATTGCTTATAACAAATGGAAAACAAAAACATCATATATGACTCACTGGACCTAAACTTACTACACTATATCATTAGGATCAGTCGGTTGTTCTCCAGCGTCAGCTTCATACGGAATGTCATTCAACTCCTCCACCCCTCCATCTCGTACAGGGTTCCATCCATCTCCTCCGCAACATATTCGTCCATCTGGTCTTCTAACGTAACAAAGTAGACATACACAAAAATACAGAAATAGGGAGATAAGAAACAGTTCTATCATCATAAGTGGAAAAGATTCATAGCATATAATACAATAATAGTCACAGACACGCATCACTCAAACTCAACAATCATCCTCAATTCACTATATCATCCTCTACCCTCCAACTCATGCAACTAGACCTTTATGCTGACGTGGCCACTGCAAATCCTGTCACACATTCCTCGGTAGGAATGTCAGTCAGTCGTCCAAGTGACACGTTCCCAATGCCGGTGCACATTCACATCCATGGTGTACATCCAGGGTGAAAATGCTCATGCAAAGCAATGACACTATAGATGCACAGTACCGCCGGTGCACACCCGGTTCTCTCTCTCAACTCAGTCAAGGGTGCTCATGCAAAGCAATGACACTATAGTTGCACAACTTAAATTCTAATTTGGAACGGTCCACGAGAACTTCGGACCTCGTGTATCTCAAATACACGGTTATGAACAACAATGCAACATATGATTCTCACTGACTTTTATCAATAACAACCTAGTACCTCAAGCTTTTCCTCATAACCTCCACTTACATTCTATATCACATCACTTCTATACAATAATAGCGAGGCACTTCTAATTCATATTCAAAACTCTCACCCAAACAAAATACCTCCGAGCAATATATATATCTTTCCTTAAAATCATCTAAGCATAGTATTAAACCCAAGCAGATCATGCATAACACATTAATCAACAGAATATTCCAACATCTCAATATCATATAAGGCAATTTATCACAACCAAATAATTAACAAAGTCAGACTCTGTCACGGCCTGGCCGTGATAGCCATCACGGTCGTGACAGACAACAAAGACAAGAATCCTACAACACAAAACCTGTCACGGCCTGGCCATGACAACCATCACGGCCGTGACAGATACCAAACATCATCACTATCATAATTATTGAAACACCGAAACAATACGTCACATGCAGATGGAGTACCTCAACCAGCGTATCACAAACAGTCAAAATTAAACAATTCAAACATCCTCAAATATGAATAATCAACCTAAGGCGATAAACCTACAATTCCCAAATCGTCATTGGTTTTACGGAAAAGATTCCAATACGATTTTGGTATTGTCGATTACTCGACCACTAGTAGGGTTTAGGTCGCCCTACACCATCATTATAAATTATATACTACTTATCAGTTCCGACGATGGAATGGTTCTTTCCCCCACCTGAGTTTTCACCGGAAACACGTACACGACGATCCTAGTTATCCAGCCACGAGTTAACACCACCACCTTCATTCAAACAACATAACTATAATTAATCAACTAACAACCATCTAGGACACTTTAGGTCTAGGTTCGACCAAGACTTAGAAATAGGTTTAGGATTATCTTCTTAATGTCATCTTTTGGATCCTAATTACTAGAGTCTTAACTATCATAGATTACTTATTACAAAACTAAAATTTGAAACAAAATCCTCTAACCTTTATGGTTAGGGTTTCGGCTTCAACCAATTATCTAGGTTAGGAAGTTGAAAATTTGATTAACTTAAGGATTAATGATCCATAAGTTACTTAAGCATGATTATTCACTTAAACCAAGATTATGAACCAAGAACATGAACTAAAACTCAACTAGTTCTAAGAACTAGGGTTTCGGCCAAGGGCTGAGTTTGGGGTTAGAAATCTCTAAAATTTCTAAACTCTTGGATTTAATCAACATACAAAACCTAGAGTTGGATTCAAGTGTCACAAACAACTTTTGAATCACAAAACCATTAAGTGCTCATTCCTAGGGTTTCTGTTTTGATGAGATCAAATAGGCTTAAGTTTGATTTTTGATCTTCTATATAATTTAATACAAGAACTATCAAGATATAATCATGAATTAAGACATGAAAATGAAACAAAACCTAAGAACACAACTTTACCCTAGGTTCGGCCATGACCAGAAATCAAGGAAAGAAATTTCTCATGATCTTATGCTTTTAGATGATGAAAATAGAGATGATTATAAGATCATAGCAATTGGTTTCATGTCAAAAGGATTTTTCTAGAATTAGTTATGAATTTTTGAATCTAGTTCCATGAACTTTAAGGTAAATGATGAACATATGAATCTTAGCCAAGAATCTACAAAAGTTGTGAAGAGAAATGATTTTAATGACAAGAGAAGAAGTTGCTACCTCTTGATGATTCAAATAAAGCAATATTTGGATGATGTTCTTCACAAATTTCTCATGGTGTTCTTGAGAAACTTAAGGAAGAAGATGAACATAGTTAGGGTTCAGAACAGTTTTAGTATTTTGGGTATATCTCTCAACATACTTATCCGTTTTGGATGATCTTTATGTCGTTGGAAAGAAGAGAGAAAGATGAACAACTTTTATGTTGAAAGTTTTTCGATATTCAAAATAGAAACTGGTCAGAATTTCTAGGCAAAATCGGACGAATTATGAACTCTTTGGAGAAAAGAACATGAAAATGGAAAAATGGCTTAAGGAAGAAGACAACCTATTTAAATGAAGAAGAAACCAAACTTAATGAAGAAGAAGCCAATACTTGATGAAGAAGAAACCAATACTTGATGAAGAAGAATTGGAAGCCGTGGGTTTTGGGTAAGTTTTAGTCAACTTTTCCAATGGCATTTGCTTGCAATTGTCATATAAAGACAAGGGCAAAATGGTCATTTCATAGGAAAAATTAACTTTGTCATAAATGTGCCATTATGGCCATTATGACTCAGATAAGCTCGTCATAAATACTCGGCAAGTCGGTCAAATCCATCATCTCTGCTACGTTGCCGACTCCTCGATTCATCTGGCGCAAGCTTTTCCTAGAGACATCTCGACGTATACGCCCGCAACAAATATGATATTTTAATTTTTTTATCAAAATTTTCAAAACTTCCAGTATCGTAGTAAATACGATAAAAACATTTTTCATCTCGTTCACGACTCAAAATTAGGTCTTCTGAGCAGTAAACTTTTACTGTCAATGAAAACACGGAAAACAGCAGACCGGCTTCCGTCTGAATTTTCAACCAAAAACTTCCCCGTAGCCTTATAAAAATAAGTATAACAAGGAAATGACCTTAGTTCATCCAAAATCATTTTCCAAGTCTCGGATAAAAATATATATTTATATATTTATTACCGATATTACAAAACAGCGAAAATCGGGGTGTTACAGTAGGGAGCCAGATTTAATTCTTCCCGATTGTCTCCCAACAAGTTCCCTATGTATTTACTTAATCCATCACCATCAAAGAATTGGGGCAGAAGGACTGATGGATCTAAGAAGTCGTAAACTGATGCAACGCCCTTATCAAGCTGAAGACGATGGAGATACCTATGATATGAAAAGGTGTGGATGTTAATTACATAATATATATTGAAATTAAAATAAATTATTAAATGGAAAAATACCAAAAATAAATAAGTTATAAAATTAAAATTAACTTACGTGCACCAGAGACTCAAAACATTGCTGTTCATCTAGACGTTATTTCTGCAGGCGTTCCCGAGATCGTCACCACAGAAGGTAAATATCATCCGTTGATCTGGGCGTGCCACCCATCCATCGTTCTCCAATGGACATTCAAAAATCTCAAACGCATAATCCTCACCAAGTGAGAACAAACGAGTGATAGGTGACAGCAACACCGACGTCGACTTGGCCTTCAGTTTAGGAAAAATAAATTAGATAAGTTGATGATAATTAAAAAAAACACAAGTAATTATTTGACTAGTTTGGACATTAATAATGAATACATACCTTTGTTAACATTTCGAGATCACGTCGTTTGGAGTCCAACTCAAGCTCACGCCTTTTCATTTCCAACTCATGCTCATGGCGTTGGACTTTGAACTCCCGCTCCCTAGCTGCCAACTCATCGTCCTCCACATGTGCCCTACTAAAACTCTCTTTTGTGCTCACATGTGAAGGGTTGGCATGCCCTGCGGTGTCCTGGGATGTACCGACGGAGGAAAGCTCTTTGGCAAGCGCCTGCTTGAATTCCGGGTTGGATATTAAGCCTTGCATCAGATGTGTTGTAATAGCTGGGTTGGACATGAGGTGCTGAGTAATGTCAGTGAAAATTGATGCATCATTGACCACCCGCTTTCGTGAAGCAGACTTGCCATAATATTCTTTGATGGTCACGTTCCCAGGAACACCGAGAACCCGACCAGGATGGTCTTTCTTGCCTAGAGCAGTCATCAAGACGTCCCACCGTCCAGAAGGGATGAATGCGCCCTGGGAGGATTGTGCTTTAAGATGCATCTACAATGAAAAAAAATGAAAAAACGTGCAAGTGAAAAGTGTTGCAAATATCTATACAAATATCAATTGAAATCAAGTTAATTATTTACTTACAATCTTATCTGCCACTTCGCGAGTGGCATCAACTTTAAAAAATCCCGTCTTTGTCATGCGACCGGCTAACCAGACATCCTCGCGGTCGATGTCCGACGGAGGACTTAATGGTGTGCCCTCAGGCACCTCTCCTCTTTCAATCCTAGCAGAGTGCTCTTCCTGCTTCGCCCTCAGTCTATCCGCCATCATCTGCTCGATCTGAGTCTGGTACCCACCCTGAGACATGGTGTGGCGGTGGACGTTCTTCGCCTGATTCTGCCAACCCTTATTTGCCTTAGGCTATTCAAACAAAAACACATAATTAAATACAGTTAAATGATCTATAATAAGCATACAAAATTAACTTAATCAACCAACCTGAAATTCTCCATCCTATTGACTCCTGGCAAACATATCCCAAGTATCCTGATCAATCTAGGGATAATCCGAGAATATTTTATCAAGCCTCTTATTCCCAGATACATAGTACCTGGTAAGATCATGCTTGAACCCATTCCAACGCTTTGATGCCATTTTCATACATTTATGACGATGATCCTCGTCATTTGGCACAGTCCAAGCTACCTACACATTAAATACATAACAACTGGATGGATTATAACTCGGATAATTATCTAATAATGTAAATCAAACGAATGTAAAGGTAAAATACCGTGTTAGCCTCCCAAATCTGATCCTTAACGTTCTGTGGAACATCATTCCAGTGGTTGTAGCTGATGCTTACGTGCTGCTTTGCTTGTAGAAACACCCACTTATTAAATTCTTTAGCACGGGGTCCCTGGGCATTTAGATTAGCATCGAAGGACACCTCAAGCTTCTGTCCGCTCTGCCTGTCCTTCTCTAGTTTCATCAACGAGGTGGTTCCTCTACCCCGTTTCCTATGAGCCTGTGATGTCTGTATGGACAAAAAAAATGATAAAATAGAGGGTTGTAACATTATAAACTTACATTAAAAAGAAGGACTAAATATAGTATATAACATGTAAACTTACACTAGAATCAGGCGTAGGCGTGATCGGGTCCTGCGAAGCCGCCACAGTGTCCTCCCGTGCATGCGGGCTATCCGATTGATCCATATGTTTGCCCGTTCAGAAACAATATATATGTATTAACATAGGTTATAACTCAAAATAAATACAGAAGTATAAATAAAAATAACTAGATAGGTCCTGTAGATATACAAAACATCTATCCAATATAAGGACAATACGGGAGATTGAAAACTATAGTTTTTGAAGATTGCCAAGCACTGGTCACGGCCGTAACGTGCCAACTGAACCAGAACCTCAAGGGCAGAACTGATCACGGCCTAGCTGTGATGAGCATCACGGCCGTGACAGATCAACCAGCAGAGCAACATGCATGCACTCAAAACAAAAAATAGAGACATTCCAAACAACTCAAACTCACGGTTTCAAGTTTCAACTACTGAGACTACAGTTTCAACATACACTCAAAACCAAAAATAGAAACATTCCAAACAACTCAAACTCACAGTTTCAAGTTTCAACTACCGAGACTACATTTTCAACATACACTCAAAACCAAAAATAAAAAAATGTGCCCTAAAGACTCACCAGAAATAGGCGCTCGCGTGGTAGTGGGTGGGAAGCTCGAGTGGTGGCCAGTATTCGATGTGGTTACTGAGAGCAGAGGGACAAGGAGAGTTAGTGCGCGGGAAGGGGAAAGAGAGATGTCAAGTTATTGCAAAGAATGAGCGGGAAAGACAGAGTTAGGGGTTAAGAGTGTACCTCACGGTGGTGGTGAAGAAGCCCTCGCGGTGGTTGCGGTAGAGATGAGCTCGCGATTAGGGCAGAGTGAGAGTGAGAGTGAGAGTGAGGGTTGAGAGTGAGAGTTGAGCATGATGAAAAGAGAAAAGAGACGTACAGAGAAGTGCAGAAGCCGCACGGGTGTAAACGTTATAATTAAAAAAAACAACATTTTACGTCAATTGTTAGTAAAAACTGACGTTAAAAGGTCATATATTTAACGTCAGTTGTCTTAAGAAAATGACGTTAAAAACACTCACACTTCTTACGTCAGTTGTATTACACAACGGACGTTAAAAGTTTATTAGTTTCTGCAAAAACTAATAAACACTCACACTTCTAACATCAATTTTCTTAAGAAACTGACATTAAAAACACTCACACTTCTGACGTCAGTTGTATCACACAACGGACGTTAAAAGTTTAATAGTTTCTGCAAAAACATTCATTCCTTTGACTACTGTGCTATTTACCCATTCACCTTGTAACCTAATCCTCTTAATGAGCATTAAGTTTTTAGATAAGTTTTCAAGAAAATCAGAATAGCTTAGTAACTTCATCCCCTGCTCCTATAAATAGCTTCCTTCCATCCTTTTAATTTTCTGCTTCACAATATGGCTCTGCCATGGAGATTAACTTCATCACTCTTTCTTCCTATTCCTAGACTCAAAGATCTTTGTCTTAATGGTCAAACAACTTCTGAGGTTGTGTAAATCATATAACATGGATGGTAAGGTTGGGTGAATCACGTAATGTGATTCTCTCACTTTATTTCATCCCCGTCATCCCTTTCACTTTGCTTTGGAAGCAAGTGACTGTGGATTCAAGACGATGCATCAAGGAATTCTAGTGAAGAAGAAAGATGCAAAGATCCATTTCACTTTGCTTTCTCTACTAGTGACTGAGGATTTACATTGCATCATGGAATTCAAGTGAGGGAGGTGATGCATCCATTGGAGTTTCTGATGACAGGACTGAGAAGAAAATGGTGTTGAAGCAGAAACTTTTTTATATTTTAGGGCTATGTTGCAGAAATTTTTTATCTTTTAATCATGTAATTTTAACTTATGAATCGCTTCAATGAGATACAATTTGATTATACATATAACTTGTTTTATGTTAAGTGTTTATTTATTTTAATTTGCACAAGAATTTGTTTACTAATTCAAGCTAATTAATAAAAATTAAAAATAAACTTGTTTAAAAAAAAGGTTTAGAAATAGACTGCACTATATGGAGTGATCTGCGTTAAGAGGGACAACAGGGACATGACAACCAATGAAATGAGTTTCATAATTATTTACGTCAGTTATTTATATAACTGACGCAAACAGTGATTTAATATTTACAAACTGCCACCACCTCATTGTTAACGTCAACTTAATTTATGACTGCCAAGTTCCCGTATATTAATTACATTATTTCCAATAATCATTCTGCACGTTTATAATATATAGGATTATTTACGTCAGCTATTTATTTAACTGAAGTAAAAATCACACTTTTAACGTCAGCTGTATAAAAAACTGACGTTAACAATAAATATTTTTATTTTAAAAACACTTTTAACGTCAGTTTTTTTAAACAACTGACGTTAAAAGTGTATAGATATCTGCAAAAACATTCATTCCTTTGACTACTGTGCTACTTACCCATGCACCTTGTAACTTAATCCTCTTAATGAGCATTAAGTTTATAGATAAGTTTTGAAGAAAATCAGAATAACTTAGTAACTTCATCCCCTGCTCCTATAAATAGCTTCCTTCCATCCTTTTAATTTTTGGCTTCACAATATGGCTCTGCCATGGAGATTAACTTCATCACTCTTTCTTCCTATTCCTAGACTCAAAGATCTTTGTCTTAATGGTCAAACAACTTCTGAGGTTGTGTAAATCACATTACATGAGTGATAAGCTTGTGTAAACCACATTATGTGAGTTGCTCACCTTATCATCCTTCCGGAGAATCAGGCTTTGGAGGGCAAATCAGGTGCTCGGGCGTCACAGTTCCAAAACCTCAGCTTTGGCAGCAAGTGACCGTCATGGAAGTCTCTAGAACCACTGCCTTTGCTTGAAACAGATCTAGTGCACCTGTTTTTGCCTCTCTTGAGCTCTCTCATGCCCCTCAGTTTTCTGAGGTCTTCGGAGTATAGTTTTCCCTTTGGCATATTTCATAAAACTCTCTGATGGGATGTAGTTTTAATGTTTAGGATTTTAAACCCTTTCAATGTAACTTTTTATAGGATTTTAAACCCTTTCAATCTTCTCATATCGATCAGTATTACACTTCATGAATGAGATCCGGTTTGGGTTATTGATTCAACTTATACTTCGTACATATATTTTAGTTTTCAAAACAGAAACAGAAAACATCAAAGCAATTGTGAAACTGAAACTTTGAGGAAGGCAATGCGGAAGGGTACGTATACTAGATAAAAAAATTATTAAAATAACCTTTAACGTCTGTTGATGTAAGGACCGACGTTAAAAGTGAAGTGACTCACTTTTAACGTCGATTCGATCTGAAGCAGCGTTAAAACATTCCGTTAACGTCGATTTGTTTATTGAACTGACGTTAAAAGTGAGTCACTTCACTTTTAACGTCAGTCCTTAAAACAACTGACGTTAAAATTGAATTAATGAAGTCTGATATTTACAAAACTGCCACCGCCCCTTTTTTAACGTCTAGTTTTTGGTTAACTGACGTAAACCTTTACCGTCTAATGTATATTTTCCACTAGTGGCAGTCAGTGAAGGAGTGACTCTGTGGAGCAGAGACTGTAGTTAGGATGCTTAGTTTTATAGTTGTTAGTTTGTTTTCAGTTTCTATGTATTCTGTGGATTTTATTCCGGAACGGTTATACTAACTATGTATATGACATTGGGGTTCACTACAAGAATAATGATGATTTGTGATGGATTTTTTGCAACGGCCTCAATGCCGTCGGTAAAATTGTCAGGAACGGTTGTATTTCCCAGATTTACGACGGCCTTGGGCGTTTTGTGACAGCATCTGTCTTCGCTATTGTTGAGCGCATTTCCGCGAAAATTTGGCGCCAGTTCGAGTGGAGAAATATTCAAGTTTGTGACGACTTGACCGTCGCTAATGTACCAAAAGTTTGCGACAGCCTCTTGGCCATCAGTAATGATGATGGTCCATTGGAAACCCTTTAATAAGGCCCAACCAGCCCCACTTCTCTCTAGTCCCTTCTTCAACCTGTAACTCCACTTCTCCCTTCTTCCAAAACCCTCATGCCGACGTCCCCCACGCTACTGCTGTCGCACCGCCATTGTGGTCCTCCACTGGTCGTCCGTCTGCCTGCAGTCCGTCGCCCACCCCATTCCCATCCGGCCTCCCCCATCCGTCGCCCGCCCCATTCTCTTTCTCTTTCCCTGTTCTTTGTTGTTCCAACTTCCAACCCAGAGAGAGACGAAGAAGACCCTTTCTTCTTCGGATTCAAGTGTCGATGCTACCATTAAGGGACTCGACGATGACAATGTCATTGATGCAAACTCAACCACTCATGACACAAGTTCAACAATGATCAACAAAATGGAGACCCTTTTGTTCACGACATCTATTCATATCTTCAAGCAATGGAGGTATTTATCTGATTCAATATTGTGCCCTTTTAAGTTTTTATAATGAATGGTGTGTGATTTTATGATTGTTTGTGTTTTTTAGAGGGAGAGAAAGAGAATACCAATGTTTTACTACATGGAGAAAGTTCACTATGATGTGAATCTTGAAGCATGCCAACTGTTCGGTGAATTGCTCAACGTACACAAAAGTTACCAGATTTGCAGCTTCAAGCTGCTCGACGAAATGCCTAAAAATATATGTATTGTAGTTCACGACGGCCAACCCGTTGCCACTTTCTGGTTATTTGCGACGGCCAGGCCATCGCTGATGTCTGTTTATTTGCGACTGCCAATTATAAAAAGCTGTCACAAACGATTTGCGACGACCCTATATGGCTGGGTTATATTTATATGTTGTTTATATTTTACCTTTTAAAACTATGTTTCTTTCCGCGTTGATGAGATGTTACAGTGTGGTACCTTTTTACCCAGTTTTTATTTTTACAAAATAAATGCATGTTTTTATTTTACCTCTTTTAAGTAAATGTTTTATAAATAATATGCGGGATAGAGGGCATCACACAAATACCTTTCACACCTATTAAAATTATTAAATATTTATTCAATTTGTTTTAAAAAAAATTTATCTATGCGCACTCACGGTTGAAAAATACTAGTTTTAAACACTAGGGGAGCATCCCCTGAGATATATAGTACACGACTTAATAAGTGCGATACAAATATAATAATCATTGTATAAATTGTGCTCAACAGAACATATAAGGTCTCTTTGTTTTGTTTCCAGTTTCCTATTTTTTATTTTCACTTTTCAGAAATAATTACAAACTTGTCATCTTGTTTTCATTTTGTTTTCTGTCTTCAGAAATTTGTACAGAAAACACTGAAAACAACTTTTTTTCTGTTTTCACTGTTTCCTTGGAAACAGGAAACATAATGAAAATAAGGTGACATTTTTCTAAATAGTTCTGAAAACAGAAATCAGGAAACAAAACAAACATGCCCATAATTTGGGTCTAAAATAGAACAGAGAAAGAAAAATATTGGAATAACTATTTTTCATATATCAAGAATAAATCGATTTAATTAACTGCATTCCAAAAGTTATTAATTTTATCTTTTAGAATAATTATACTAAACTTATTTGATATTTTTAATGTTCAGTAAAAAAACTAAAGGAGCTCAGCGCCTCATAGTCATAAAAAAAGAAAAATTTAACTTGTAACAAAGTTCATAGAGCTGATTTAATAAATGAAGAGTGACTTCGTTATGCATTCGGGTGCATTTGATGTATAAAAAGTATTAGGACAACACAGAATAGATATGACAAATCCTTGAGTCACAGGACAATTCTTTGTCTTATAGATTGTTTGATAGATAATTGACATCACAATAAAATAATATTAAATTTATCGGAATACCCTTTATAATATATATAATTATTTAATATATAAATATACACAATATATTTTATTTTATATATATATATATATATATATATATATATATATATATATATATATATAAACTTGAGTTATGTGTGAGTTGTGTCATTTAAGAGAGAGAGGAGAGAGACGGAGGGAGGGAGGGAGGAAAGAAAGGGGAGGGAGGGAGGGAGGAGAAAGAGAGGAAGAAGAGAGAAAGGAGGAAGAGAGGATATATATATATATATATATAGAGGGAGGGAGGGAGGAGGGAGGAGGGAGGAGAGGAGAGAGAGAGGAGAGAGAGGAGATATAAAAGAGAGAGACATGTAAGGATAATTTTGTCTTTTGTTAATCTGTCCATGGGATAAAAAGTTGTCCGGTTTGGTGGGGACAAAAATTTAGGTTTTTGTCCTGTCCCTCAGCCCTTTTTTGTCCTGTCCCTTAACCACTTTTCAAATCAAACTGGGGACAAAAAGTTTTGTATTGTCAAGTCCCCTGAATTTTTGCAAATCAAACATATTATCGGAAACAAATCTCAGTATTTCTTGTAAATATTTAGTACCCACGTTAAAACAAATTGCACAACTTGGAAAAAAAAGACACATAATTGAGTTTGAGAAATGCTAAGTAGTATGAAGAGCATTTCGTATAATCGAGTAAAAAAGATATCAATTCAAAAATTGATGCGTTTTTTAAAATGTTATAATTGAACCAGAACTACAAAAGCAAATTAACCTATTAATAGATAGATAGATATTCACGAAAGCAGGTTCGTGACAAAATAGCATTGCATTGAACACAAACCCACCACCTCATCCTTAGGTACATCAAATAGTAAAGTGAGAACTCATCATACATTAATCCTTTTATTTTTTATTTATTTTTTAAATACACTTCTGACTTTTGCTGTCTCTTCTCTCTCCCCTTATCACCTTCCTCTCTCACTCTCCTTCTTCCCGACTCTGACATTGACGGGCAGCACCACCACCACCACAAAACCTTCTCCACAAAAGCCATCATTCAGAATGCCTTGTCAGGCTATTTGTATCACCAAAAGAAAAAAAAAACTAAGATTGGTAATGCCATTAAAGAAATTGGCAATAAAATGGCACCTCCCTGCATCGCTTACTTTACAAGGTTTGAAGTTGAAGTTACAATGGAGGTTGAAGGTAAGAGGAAAACCCGTTACAATGGAACTTTTCAATGAAATTTTCCTAGGATGTTATTGCATTTTTATCAGTTACACATCCTCCAAACACACCCAAAACCTTTAGAATTCCAGAAAAACTCCGAGACACAAGATCTGGAATGGAATTTTTCTGGTTAACCCATTCTAGAATTTTTCAATGCAAATTTTCATTATTCCTAGTTAACCCATTACTCAGTAATCGAATGGCTTAACTCAATATGCTCCGGATCATCTGAATATTTTCATTCATTCTCACTTTTGAATTTATTTTTTCATGTCTCAAAAATATTTTCCACATGTCTATTAGGGAGTTCGAATATCACAGTTTGAAGAATAGGGAATGAGAGAATAATTGAGTCTGAGTTTGAAATTCTTGAAATGATGGAGTTTGAGTTTGAAGGTCTGAAAACAATGGAGTTTGAGTTTTAAAGTGGGAGAGTCAGAAACACAAAGTCAAGTGAGAGAGAGAAACATTTTTATCTTTTTTTTTTAATATTATTATTTTAAAATAAACAAATTATTTTTTGATGTGTTATAATATTATAATTGGGTGTGCTTAAAGACGTGGCGTTGTGTTTGTGTCCACCCAAGACTTTCTCTTTTCAGTAATCAACAATGTTTACACCTTACAATTGAAGCAATCAAGGAAACTGGGGAAACAGAGGAAATCAAGAGGCGAAGAAAAACTCAAAAAACACAAAGAAAAAAGGCTCACACTGTGAAGAGAGTGAATGCGCACGTGAGGCAGAAAAATGGAGATTCACATGTTTTTTTCTAACGAGTCTTTCAATCCAAGCCGTTAATTTTGATTCTCATCTTATGTGATCAATAGATTTTCTCAGATACAATGAACAATAGATTTTCTATCAGCGTTAACGGAACCAGTAATGATATTCTAATACCTGATTTGGATACCTCCAGTGACACTTTGGTTAATTACGTTTAAATTTTTGGTTAATTCAGTTTATTATATGGTTAATGGGGTCATCTGAAGCTTATTTTTCATAACCATGTAAATATTTGGTTAATCACATGGAAATATCTGGTTAATTCAATTCTTTATATGATTAGTGGGTCATCATGAATTAACCATATATTTGCACGTGATTAACCATATAATGAACTGAATTAACCAAATATGTGTAGCGGTAAACTAAGGTGTCAAAAGTTGGTGTCAACTTTTGGTGTCATAATATCTTTTACGTAGCAGAACAGACTGAACATTACAACATCTGGTTGGTCCGAGTGGTAACTGGCTCGAGTCCCTTAAGCAAGTGGTTAGAGGTTCCATCGCTGACTCTTGTATATGGAGAAAACCTGGTTGTAAGAGGTCAACCCTTCAATACAATCTATAACCTCGAGAGATTAATCTCCACAATTGCGCGTGGAGATACCATGTGAAACCAAAACAAAAAAAGAAGAAGAGCAGACTCTTCTGCAGTTTATATGCTTGAGAAATAGCATTTTCTATGGGAGTGTTGGATTCGGCAAGCTTGGAATCCATTCTAAAAACGTGCATTGAAGGGTTGGAGCGATAAGGAGGTTGTGGGTTCAACTCATCCATTAACATAACAAATACTAACAATCTAATATTTGCTTCAAAAAAAAAAACATTTACTAATAAAAAAAATTTCCTCCTTAACTAATTTTTTGGCCAATAAAAATATACGAAATAGATCTCCAAAATCCAAATAAGAGCGGTAGAAAGAATTTCTTAATTTGCTAAACTTGTTCCCTTCCTCATCGATCTAAATACAAAGAGTTTAGAAGTAAATATACAAATATTTCTAAAATAAAAAATTTATATGAAATTGATCTCCACTATCTTTTTTTTTTTTTTGACAAGCGATCTCCACTACCATTAGTTCATTACCATAAAAATTGTCAAAAAAAAGTTCATTACTATAAAAAAATAAGAAGAAATCCACTACACGTGTACCTCTTAATATTATGGTTACTATTCATATTTTGAAATTCAATCACGAATTCGTTAACCATAAACTGCATTTAATTAAAATATAATAAACCCAATAATTAAAGTAAATTGTGGATCACACCATTATTAAGGCTGAAATGTCAAAATATGAACTATAACATAAGCCTTTTTTCCCATCCAGTAGGGTTGACTATATAGATTAGATGATGTCGTAATATTCTACTTTAAATTATGTCTATAGACATACTATTCAAAACACAAAGACAGGAGGGGAGAGAAAATAGAGACCCAAGAGATAATGATGGAAAAAAGTGAGAAAGGAGGAGAGAAATAGAGAGGATGGAGAGGATCCAAATCGGATTTGGATTCATGCATTCACGAAGTCATCAGATATACCATTGGATCAATCTTGTTTTATTTTTTAAATTTCTTTAAATGCACATTCAAATATATTTAATGGTCTATATCAGTGGATGTGTGAATGCGTTGAAATAATGAACGCAGAGAATCCAAATCCTTCCAAACATACTATTTATATGTAATCCTTCTTAATAGTACTTTTGCCTATAGTTTTTGTTGTTGTTCTTTGTCTTTTCGTGATGGTTGGGTACCCTCCATCAAATATTCAAATGTATTCTCCTAATCAAAGCTACTTAAATATAAAACTATGAAGATGGAACAAAATCCTATACTTCATTAACATGTAATAATTTTTCTTTGATGCTTGTTTAGTGTGAGATAACTGTACTAGGGACGATCTAATTTCATGTCTCTAATTTAGAATGGTTTGCAAAACTAAGGAATATTATAAGTGGAACCTGAAAAGGAAAAGGGCATAATCAAATGTGATTCCTCTGGGAGTTAACTTATAGGCTGTTGTGCACTAATCTACCAAACCCATCTAACAAAATTCTGTGGGGAATATATATGAAGGCTCACATCCATTTACTGGGACTCATTTCCAAACTCCTTTTTGGCTCACAGTTCAAACCTTGTTTAGGTCCACACCAATACGATATTTAAGTCCTCTTTCTCTTTCATTGCTCTGCCACCCACCACAGACCACACAACATAGCACCTAGTTTTGTATTCTCTTACTATCTTGCATACTCCACAAGGACAGCAAGCTATGTCCACAATTACAAAGAGAGACTTGTGTTCCAATGAAGAAGAGTGTGAGCTGAGAAGAGGTCCTTGGACTGTTGAAGAAGACAGTTTACTTACACACTATATTGCTCATCATGGTGAAGGTCGTTGGGATATCTTAACCACGAGTGCAGGTACATATTCTTTGAAATTAGGGGAATATAAGTTCATTCTCATAGCTTTCAATTAGTTTTAATTTCAGAAATCTCAGTTCTCATTCAACATTTCACGGCTGAAGAGGACTGGAAAGAGCTGCAGGCTCAGGTGGCTGAATTACTTGAAACCTGATCTCAAGAGAGGGAACCTTACTCCTCAAGAACGGTTCTTGATCCATGAACTCCATTCCAAGTGGGGTAACAGGTAATGATCTGTAGGATGTGTGCACTCAATACGGACTTGTTGAATCATAGTTACCGGGTTCTTTCATTAACCTTGTGTACCACATACCACGTACTGAATTTAACTTAAAGAAAGTCTCATAATAATAATGCAAAAAGTGACGAATTGTGTACCAAAATGAATCGTGTACTTGTATTACGTTCCCCTAACTATGGTTGAATCACAACCAAGTTAACATATTTTGTTTGTTTATTTGTGGTTTAGGTGGTCAAAAATTGCTCAACATCTACCAGGAAGAACAAACAATGAGGTTAAGAACTACTGGAGAACAAGGGTGCAAAAACAGGGACGCCAACTTAACATTGAGTCTGGTAGCAACAAGGGATTCATTGATGCTGTCATGTGTTTTTGGACACCAAGATTGCTTCAAAAGATGGAACAGGACACTTCCCCCATCTCTTACTCTTAGCTTACAAACATGAATTTTGTGAATTCTGTAGAAGGGTCAGTGTCAACCAGCTCTAATTTTCCTTCTCTGTCTGCATCATCTCCTCAACAAAGCCAAATTATAGATGCAGCAAATCATTTTAGCACTATGTCCAGCCCCATCAATCCTTCCTATGGTTGCTTACAACAATTTTCACATGTCCTTGAGCTGTCAGGACACCCAACTAGTCCTCCCCATGTGTTTGAGAACAATGTTCACAACAATCAAATCCAAGACAGCTGATATGTAATTAATACCAATAACAGTGGCATGGAAGGTCTAAACCTGGAAAATCCCATGTCAATAATTGAAACTTATGACATTTCACAGTTAGATGTTCAGACAACACAGAGTGACTGGCTGTTAGACAACATGGCTGATACTTTATGGAACATGGGTGAAATGTGACAGTGTACAGACACAGTTGCAAGAGGAGGGCATGCATCTCAAGATCTTTTTATTATTGGATGCTCAAACAGATATTAAAAAAAATGATTTTTATGCTATACTTATTCTTAGCCTTTAAAATCTACAAATTTTCATCTCAATGGATTACTACCATAATGTAATATTAATTATTAGTTAATTGAAATACAGCAGGGGATATTGAGTGGTCTCCTATCATGTTTATTAAAGTTGGAAAAGATTATAACTTGACTAACACAAATTATCTTGGTTGTCATGAGTGCAATTTCTACATCATGCATAATTGAGAAATTTTTCTGCTTGAGCACTCCAATTAAAAACTAAATGAAATCAAATGGGCAACCTATTTTTTTATTTTTAAAATGGTATAAGACGTGACAACAAACAAAGGAGGAGTTCTCATGAAGTTGGGATACTTGCAAAATATGGTCATACATAGAAATGGGAAGGTAGTAAAAAAATGCTAGTATGCTACTCTTACAGCTACTTGCTATAAGTAATGTTTAACTTATAAAGTTCTTATCTCATCATCTTTAGTGTTAGACTTAATTGTTTGGTTCTCAATTTTCTTTATTCTTTATACGGAAATGGAAACTCTAAAGTATACATGATAGAAAAAAGTCTTTCTTGACAGCCCTAGGATCTACATCATGCCAAATTACTAAAGATAACTATCGATCACTTATTTGGATGTGGCAAACCTTATAGCAATAAATCACAAACAATAATGGTGTCCATGTGGTTCTTCCTCAACCAAAACTCCACACTTCCTCTTGGGACCTTAGTTCTCTCTTCAGATGGGGAGAAGGGAGAGAGTATTATGATTTGGTGTATTGGCGATCGTAACCGTTTCCCTTCCTATAATGGGGCAACACTAGCATCTACTCATTAAGCCTATTTCAAGTTACTTGATATTTTAACATACACACTTAATTTAACAACATAGAGTAAGCCCCTTAATGATAAATAGATGATATAGAAGTTATTTACAATATAAGCCCACATAATTATTGGAAATATAATTTTTCAACATTTAGGTCTTGAAAGATGGCGGAATCTTAAACACACTTTGATAAAATGGTTTAGATTTTCCCACCATAAACGGGGAAGAATCAAGTCACAAAACAAGACTTTCAAAAGCTACATGATATAATCTTTCATTTAATAGGATTTTGAAATGTGTTTCTATGGGAGGGAAATCTAAAAAAAAGGCATGCTTAACTCAAAGGCATACACATCTGGGTTTTTATTCGACTCAATTGCATCCTTTGACTCCATTAAAAGAAGCTATGTATGGATTTTTTTCATTTTTGGTTTCCAAATCATGATTCTGAAAGAATTTCCATTTTTGTTTCTATAACGCCCTTCTCAAGCATTACATCGTACGTGCCATTTTAAGACCGAAAAGTAGGTTGATTAAAATTGGCAATAAAAGAATTGGGTAATTTTTTTCTTTTTCTCAAGTCATAAATGTAACTACTTTGATTTAAAGGAATGGATAATAAAATATTCCAGTATCACAATTAAGGTCATGAGTTCGAAAATCATTTACATAATACCCAACCGACTCATAAACAGAAAGCATAGAAATGTACACAGACACTACATAAAGAAATGGAGACGCAGCTACTAAAATATAAGATACTTGGAGTCATGACTCCATAGGCAGTTACATTAACTCCCAAACATGCCCAACTGGCCAAACTAACACGGAAAAGACAATCCTTTGTGACCAGCTTACCAAGGACTCGGAAGGGACATGAGGCTATATGGGTAATTGTGGATCGACTGACCAAGTCAGCTCACTTTGTACCTATCAACATGAAGTACCCGATGAAAAGGTTGTCTCGGTTGTACATCGACGAGATTGTCAGGTTGCACGGTATACCCTCGAGTATCATTTCGGATCGTGATCCAAGGTTTACGTCAGAATTTTGGAAGGGACTACAAAACTCGTTGGGAACAAAACTCAAATTGAGTTCTGCATATCATCCACAAACTGACGGACAGTCAGAGAGGACAATCCAATCACTCGAAGATTTACTAAGAGCGTGCGTGATGGAAGACACTGGGAGCTGGGACGAGTTCCTACCGGTGATAGAATTCATCTACAACAACAGTTTTCATTCAAGTATAGGAATGGCACCCTATGAGGCTTTGTATGGTCGACGATGCCGAACACCTTTGTGTTGGTACCAGGATGGTGAGGGTCTGCTGTTAGGACCAGAGATCGTACAACAAACGACTGAGAAGGTGAAGATGATCCAGGAGAAAATGCGGACGGCCCAAAGTCGATAGAAAAGTTACGCTGAAAAGAGATGATGACCTCTTGAGTTTGAGGAAGGCGAGCATGTGTTCTTGAGAGTCACACCAATGACTAGGATTGGCAGAGTGATAAAATCCAGAAAGCTTACTCCTAAATTCATTGGACCCTACCAAATTCTTCTTCGCGTAGGTCCAATAGCGTACAAGATATCTTTACCTCCTTTTCTTTCCAACATCCATGATGTTTTCCATGTCTCTCAGTTGAGAAAGTATACTCCTGATCCATCACTTGTTATTAAACCTGATAAAGTACAGTTAAAAGAGAACCTGTCTTTTGAGACTTCGTCGGTATGAATCGCGGATAAGATGATGAAGCAGCTCAGAGGTAAATAAATTCCTTTAGTCAAAGTCATATGGAACGAGACAACCGGAGAAGCTACATGGGAAGCGGAGGACAATATGAAATTGCAATACCCTGAGTTATTTCAAGGTGCATAATTTCGAGGACGAAATTCTTTTTAGAGGGGTAGTATTGTAACACCCTGTTTTTCCTATGTTTTCTGTAGCAGTAAATACATATTTAAATGTGTTTGTTTTAGATTAAACCCGGGATGATTTTAATTAAACTAAAATCATTTTTTTTGTGTTGTTATATCATACGAAGTCACGGTAAAAATTTTGGTTGAAAATTCAGACAGAAGTCGTTCTGCGTTTTCACTGCCAGTACAAGTTTACTGTGCAGAAAACCTAAATTTTACCCATGAACGAGACAGTTAGTGTTTTTATTATGTTTCCTTCCACTTTGGTTATTTTGAAAATTTTCGTTCAAAAATAAAATATAATACTTTATTCGGGCGAAAACGTCGGAAGAATTACGATCGGAAATGCAACCGAGTACGAAATGGAGCAGATTAGGGACCATAAAAGAAGTAAAGCGAGATGATGGAAGAGGCCATGACACACTCTAAAAGTGTAATCATCACACTTTTCAAATTATAATATTATTCTAATCCAAAAAGTCATTTCTCTCTCTTCTTCCATCCAATCAAGCATTAAACCACCAAGCTTGCACAACAAGCTCTGCCTTACTCCCCTTTGGCCGTGGAACTCTCCCCCTTTCCCTTTATATACCCCTTTCATTTTCATTTCATCTTCTTCCTCCTTCAACCTCCATTAAACTTTCATCTTCTTCTTTCTTCTAAAAGTTCAAGCTCTTAAAGCTTTAGTTTTTATTAATCTTTTCTACTTAAGTTCTGCATTAAAGTTCTTCCTTATACTAAAGGTAATGATCTCATATGAATCTTTTTGCAACTTTCATATTTTATTTCTTAGTTTACTTTATGTGTTCTTTTTATGCTTTAAACTTCTAAAATCTCTCTAAAATGGTAGAAAACTCCTTTTGAGTTGAAACCACTTGCTATAGTCTTGTATTAACTTATATTTTCACATACTAAGAGGTTGTACAAAACAAAAAACTCTACCCCTCTCTTCCAATGAAGGCCGAATGCTTGCATTTGTGACCTAGGAAGTTTTTGTTTCAACTTTTGTAATATGATCATGTGTTTGAGTTTCTAACTATCCTTTGATCTTGAATCTATAAATCTTGGAAGTTTTGATAGCTTGTTCCTATGATGGACAAAAATATGAATAAGTAGGCCTAGGATACTATGTTTCATTTTTCCAAGTATGATAATGGATTTATAACTCTTAATACATTGTGATTCTAAACCTAAGAGTTGTTGTTAAAAAAAGAATATTTTCCTCATCATCCTATGATGGCTGAAACTTAGAGTTTAGGTGCTAGGATGTTTGAGTTTTTATTTTTTCAAAATGATCATGGACTTGAGCTCCATAAGATATTTGGATGTTAAGTCTAAGAGATTGGAAAGTTTAAGGATTTCTAACTTGTTTATTCTATGTTATTAAAGCTAGTATGTATTACTTTCATTTTTCCAAGATGATCATGGACTTGAGCTCCATAAGATATTTGGATGCTAGGTCTAAGAGATTGGAATGTTTAAGTTTCCATTGTTTTCCAAGATGATCATGGACTTGAGCTCCATAAAATATTTGGACGCTAAGTCTAAGAGATTGGAATGTTTAAGTTTCCATTGTTTTCCAAAATGATCATGCACTTGAGCTCCATAAGATATTTGGATGATAAGTCTAAGAGATTGGAAAGTTTAAAGATTTTTAGCCTATAAATCCTATGAAGGCCGAACATAGAAGGTTATAGACCTAGGATACTTTGTTCTCGTTTTTCCAAAATGATCATGTTTTTGAGCTCCTTAATACATATGGATGCTAAACCTAAGAGAATGGAAAGTTTAGTGAATCAGAGCCTATTTTACTAGCCTTGACCGAATACCCTAAGTTTATAACTTAGGGGGATTTTAATTCAACATTGTTAAATGATCGTTGATTTTGAACTCCCAACACTTAAGGATCATAAACCCATGAGTTGTATAATTTTCGGGAATCTCTAAACCTAAGAACTAGTCTTGGCCGAACCTATACCTTGTGGTTAGTGTTCTTGGTTGATGTTAACTTGTGATCTTGTGTTTATAACCTTAGACTTCTATCACGTAGAATGCAAAGGCGTTCGTGGTATACCTCTTCAAGCATCTAATCTCCTTACCTTCATAGAAGGTAAGAGGGGATTGCCTAGGGATATTCAATGACTATATGCATGTGTATATGTGTTTACTTGAGTGATTTGAATATTATTATTATATGGAGCAAATACTTGAATGACTTGTTTACTTGAACTATTGTGATTATTACTTGGCTTAAAGTATTGTGACTTGTATATTTGTGATGAACTGTCGTTAACTGTGATATTATTGTTGAGAATGTATTACTGTTGATTGAAGTTTGAGAAGCCAGACTTGAGTCTGTGCTCAATGATTATAAGGATTGAAAGCCTTAATAAGCCTTGAATAGAACTTTGAAAGTATTGATTTCATTTATAAAAGTTCCTTATTTAAAATGATTACTTCAAGAGAATGAGATTCTAGTTTTGAAAAGAAACATTGAAGTGTTTTTAAGTCAATAGAAACTACCTTTTTATGATCCAAAGTTTGTACGAGAGAAAACCTTTTTAGAACTATGTGTCTCATGAAGAAAAAACCCCTTTGAAAATATATTTGACCTTATTCCATCAAGGATTTTAAAAGCAAACAAATTTCCAAATGTTTTATAAAAGACTTTGTAAAGGAAAATATTATCTCTTGAATGATTCAGAAATATTCCGGTTACTTGGATAAGTAACCGAGGTTTTGTTTTGGTTTTTGATTTTCAATGAGCGAAAAGTAAGCACATGTGAAAGAGAATACTAGTTCGCATGACGTCGCCTCTAGCATTCAGTTTATGCACATTATCTGGGATCCGTGTCAAGAATTATGGACCAAGGGTCCTAATCGTGATATTATGGGCTAGGAGTCCTAATTTTGGAATTAAGGACCGTGTGTCCTAATTTCGTTATTATAGGCTAGGAGTCCTTATCATGTTGAAATAAAACATGGATAAAATTATAATTGTTTCTACGACCACAACCTTGGACCGCGGCATCGGTCTAAGGTGTTGTGATTGAGCACTCGGACTGCGTGTCCTGTGTTATTGAATTTCAAGTAATGAAAATTGTGAATAGTCGTTAGCTTTGGGCTTCGACAACGGAAAAGTGTGAACACAAAGAAAAGTATCAAAAATGAAAAGTCTTTTGTTCATATGGATTTCCCCTTAGCAGACGTGCTTGATTTAACCGAATACTCACTTAAGATGTGGTATTCGATGAGGTATACATCCGAATGGCCGTTATAAGGGATTCGTGTTGATGTTGATCCGGGTGCATGAGATGACGGAGACAACTTGCCAAATGTGGCGTATGAGCCTGATCAAATCTTTCTTTCTTAATGATAAAACGATGATGGTATCTCATGATATTAAGATTAGAGCCTGATGATTGAAGTGTCATACATTATCTTTATAAAATTGATTGATTCGGGTATGAGACCCACTGAAATAAAACTTGTTGTTTACCTATGAGCAATGTTTAAAATTTTAATATGTCAAGGTGTTGTATGTATCATGTGTATGGTTGTTGTGCAATATATCCGTTGTCGGTATCTCACTCTTTCATGTCTACTTGTTATTCTCTCTTCCCTTTTGGTACCGCCGTATACGTATAAGTTTAGATGGATCCCAATATCCCACTTGTGCCGACAATGTCAAAGACTGAGGTCTTCGACGACGCAGGGAATGACGGGGCATGGCTGATACATCTAGGGGCGACATTCCACATACCACGGAGCAATCACTACAACCGATTTAAATGCTGGTGGAGACCTAATCCGTAGGAGCCATACCGTGGAGACTATATGGGTAGCTCTGCCTCCGACTTGGTATTACCTTCACACACTGCGAGCTAACGGACTACTACATGAGCCACCACCTCTAGACGTAGAGCCTGCATCACCAATTGAGGAGGATCCAGAGGAGGACCCTGAGGAGGACCTTGAGGAAGACTTCTATGAGATCATGGAGGAGGATGAACCAGAGTATCACGTTATGGATCATGACGACGATGACGATTCCGTAGATGAGGGCGGCGACGTCATTGATCCATTACCTGATGTCTCGTCTCGTGGGAGAATTTGTGGAGACCCTGCTTGCAGCCCGTGTCAGTAACCAGTACGGAGCATTTTGTGGAGAGTCTTCCATCGTCTGACTTTTTAGAGTTACCTTTTTGGATGTGGTTCTGGTCCCTCTTTCGTTGTGTGTGTACTTACTCTCTTTTAAGTTGTATCTTCTAGATGTCTAATTCTGTTGCAATGGCCGTTGAAAATGCCCTATCTTATGTACTTGAACTTGGATCTCATTGGGACATATTATATATATATATATATATATATATATATATATATATATATATATATATATATATATATATATATATATATATATGTTGTCTTCATTTCATGTAGAGTGTTCATCACCTTTATCTTGTTTCATCCTTTCCAAAAAAAAAAAAACTACCGTTTTTAGTGTACTCATCTATCGAGAAAATGATATTTTCCGAAAGCAACCAGCATTGTAAATTAGAAATATTTCCGCAATTGGGTAAACAGGAGGAGCACGCGGGCGTGGCAGTCGTGGCCGAGGCAATGGCGGGATGGACTTCGCTGCCCAAGCTTTTGGCTGACGTTGCCGCTGCCATAGCTCTTTAGACTGCCAACGCGGCTACCCAGAATCAACAGGAGCAGCAAAGAGCTGAACAGACTGCAGAGGGGAAGAATTTGAATGCCTTATGACGCCAGAATCCGTCACAGTTTGACGGGGACGTATACCCGACTAAAGCCGATCTTTGGATCCAAGAGCTGGAAAAGATCTTTGAGCTGGTGCACACCCCAGAGGAAGCAAAGGTGCCTTATGCAACATTCCAACTAATTGGAGATGCTAAATACTGGTGGACGGGCACCAGACAACTGCTAGTAGCTGAGCTTCAAGCAATTACCTGGGGAGTATTTCGCATCAAATTTTTGGACAAGTATTTTCCCCAAAGTGTTCGGACAGAGAAAGAGCAGGAATTCCTGAGGCTGAGTCAGCATGACATGACAGTGGGGGAATATGCGGCAAGGTTTGAGTCCCTTGCCAAATACTTCCAATTTTTCTAGAACAACCCCGACGAGGAGTGGAAATGCGAAAAGTTTGAAGCCGGTCTGCGCTTCGAGATCAAGGAATCTTTGATGCCCTTGGAAATCAAGAATTTCCACGCACTGGTAGAGAAATGCCGAAAAGTAGAGGGGAGATGGCAAGGGAAATGTCGGAGGACCCGTTCATCCCAAGAGTCAATATCAGGGACAGAACCAAAATTGGAAGCAGAACCAGAGGAAGCCATATTACCAATCACCCATTAACAACCAGAAACAACAGCAACAACATCGTTCCGGTACTTCGGGAACGGGAAGTAGAGGCCAGAGAAACAATAATCAAGGCCAAGAGAGGAAATGTTACTGGTGAGAGGATCCCGGCTAATACGTGCCGAAACAAAGAGATAAAGTGCTTCAACTGCGATCGTATGGGGCACATAGCCAGGGACTGCAGAGCACCGAAAAGAGAACCAGCTGTCTATATTGCCAAAGCAAGCAAGCCGACTGCTAAAGGACGAGTGTATATGATGAATGGTGCTAAAGCATCGAATTCCGCCGATCTGGTGCAGGGTAAGTATGATTCAGTCAATAATCTTTTATCTGTACTTTTATATTCAGGTGCAACTCATTCTTTTATCTCGATGGATCGTGTGAAACTTCTAGACTTGCCTATTTCTTCCTTACCATATAACTTGATTGTTTCTACTCCAACTGCTGAGCCAGTAAATGTTAATTATGTTTGCTTAAATTGTCCTATCATTGTTTAGGATAGGCACTTTCTTGTAGATTTAATATGTTTACCTTTAATACAACTAGATGAGGGTGGCGACGTCATAGATCCATTACCTGATGTCTCATTGATAAGCCTCTGGCTCATCTAGTTTTATGGCTAGTATGACCAGGGTTTTGTGCTAATTATATCTTATTTTCACCCAAATTAGATTAGATTGTCCTCAAGCAAGGTTTTGAGTCTCTAAAGTAGTTTTAGGATAATTTAGCCAGTTTTGAGTCAAATAAAGCACTTATGGCTATTTTATTGTTTTCAGGTTAAGTTAGAAGTCAAGGGAATAAAGAAACAGAGGAAATTTCAAGTCTGGAGGTGTTCGCCTCGCGAACCTGAAAGCCAGCTGAACAGTAAAAATGTCATCCTCTCTGGTTCGCCCCGCGAACAACACCTCGCCTCGCGACCCTGATAGCTGACTGTTCCAGAGAAATGCAACCCGTTCTGTGTCGCCTCGCGGATCCATGTCTCGCCTCGCGAGACTGAAGACCAGAAGCCATGACTTTTCCATTCCTCGCCACGCGAGCAGTACTTCGCCCCTCGAGAAGACCAAACGTTGCAGACTCTTCATGATATTCGCCTTGCGAATGAGGGTTCGCCTCGCGAGTGGGCTCAGTTTCTGAATAGTATAAATTGTTGTTCTTGACAGATTGGAAGAACTTTTGCTTCTCCATTGTTTTTACATTTTTTGTGTGTTTCGTTTTTTTTACATGGAGAACTATTTTTCTTAGATTAATCTATTGTAATCGATTTCCACTACACTTGAGGTTATTGTAATTCCTGTTTTGTATGCTTTTCCCTTTTCAATGCCATGCTATATATTTCTGTTTGCTTAGTTCAGGAGTATATTGTGTTGTGTTGATTTATTTTCGGTGATGTTATGTTCCTATATTTAATCGCGTTTGCTTAATTCGCGTGTGTTCAATTCGTGTTCGCTTAGTTCACGAAGGGCTTAACCCCTTTTGCTTAATTCGGGAATAGGAACATATATCTGTAGTAGTGATTTCGCTTGTAAATTGTTGCTACAACCGGAAGGGGATTAGAATCTGCTTAGGGCTTGGAATTTGCATGAACCGATGATAGTTGGGAAATCGAGAACAGTAGATTAATCGTTTTTAGCTATTTGATAATCTTTTTAAACTGCTCTATTTTATTGTTCTGTTATTGCTTGTTTTCTTAGTTGCATTCAAATCCAAACCCCCCCCCCCCCCCCCCCAAAAATGAATTTTGTGGTAAATAACAAGTCTAGAGTCCTTGTGAGACGACATCCGAGTTGTCGCCCTAAACTGCATTTTTATAAACCGCTCGTTCTTTTTGGCGCGTGCGCGACAGCGCGACCAAAAAATTGGCACCGCTGCCGGGGACTCTTGTTTGTTATTTTTCGCATTTTATTTTTTTTTCTTTTCTTTCTTTTACTTTCGTTTTTTTTTTGTTTGAATTGGTCTGGCTACTAGGTCTACTTTCCATGAATTGTGTGATTTTGATCCTGAAATTGAAAGAACACTGCACACACGCCGTAGAGAAATTCGGGCTAGCACTAGTGGTGATTCTAATTCTAAAACTGTTTTTGAAAACATGGGTGACCAAAGGACATTAAGACGACTTCTTGCCCCGATGTTAATTATAATGGCTTGTGTATTGCATATCCTGGTGCTGATACTCCTTTTGAATTAAAATATGGTTTCATTCACTTGTTGCCAAAGTTTAGTGGTCTTGCAGGTGAGGATCCACACAATCACTTGAAGGAATTCCAGGTCGTCTGCTCCACAACCTTGAGATCAGAGGGAGTAACTGAGGATAACATCAAGCTGAAAGCTTTTCCGTTCTCACTCCAGGGCGCTGCAAAGGATTGGCTGTTATATCTTGAGCCAAACTCTATTACCACCTGAAACGATTTGAAGAAGGTTTTCTTAGAGAAATATTTTCCTGCCTCCAGAGCTGCGTCAATCAGGAAAGAAATATGTGGCATCAGACAAGGAAATGAGTCATTGGCTGAATATTGGGAGAGATTCAAGCATTTGGTATCCAGTTGCCCTCAGCATCAGATTTCTGAGAAACTTCTTATCCAGTATTTTTATGAGGGGTTACTACCGATGGATAGGAATATTTTGGATTCTGCTAGTGGGGGAGCACTTGTTGATAAGACTCCAGTTGCTGCCAAGAAACTAATTGAAAATATGTCACTGAATTCCCAGCAGTTTACAACCAGAAGAATTTCTGTTGAGACAAGAGGTGTGCATGAGGTCCACAGCTCTTCGTCCAACCAGGCCCTTGAGAATAGAATGGATGAGCTCACTTATTTTGTAAGGCAATTGGCAATAGATAGGGTTCAGCCTGCAAGGTTGTGTGGCATGTGCAACTCTCCTGAGCACCCGTATGATGCATGCCCCATTCCGAATGAAGAGTTCGTCACCGATTTGTCTCAGGCTTATGCAGTCCATCCTTACAATCAAGGCAACATGTCGAAGCCAGCACAGCACTCCAGACCTCTCCACAAATAGGTATCATCCCAACTGGAGGAATCATCCTAACCTTTGGTATGGGAACTCATCACAACAACAACCGATGGCAGTACCACAGAACCCTCCTCAAGTGACCACTTCTGCACCTTCCGGACCTTCACTTGAGGACATGTTCAAACAAATGACTGTACAAATGACTACACTTTTCCAGCAGCAAGTCGGACAGTTCCAGGCCTCACAGGCACAGTTTCAGCAACGAACCGATGCTAGCATTCAGGCTTTGCAGACACAGGTTGGACAGCTTGCCACTTCCATAAATAACATACAGCAAGCTCAAGGGACAACCCAGCTGCCTGCACAAACAGCGATGAATCCCAATGCCTCCAATCCTAATGTGAGTGCCATTTCTCTGAGATCTAGAAAAGTTGTTGAGGCAGCCTCTGGAAAAATTGAAGAAAATGTTGAGGTAACTCCTGATCCTTCAGTTGATGTTGAAGCTGAGAAAGTGTACATACCACCGATCCCCTTCCCACACATAGTATAGAAAAATAAGAAGATTGGTGGTGAAGACAAGGCGAAGGAAATTCTAGATGTGTTCAGAAAGGTGACTGTAAATATTCCTCTTCTAGATGTGATCAAGCAGGTGCCCAAGTATGCTAAATTTCTGAAGGAGCTATGCACCAACAAGAGGAAGTTGAAGGGTAATGAGAGAGTTAATTTGGGAAGGAATGTTTCAGCTCTTATCCAATCTAAGCCTGCACCAGAAAGAGTCACTGTCTCAGCCCATACTCAGGCACTACCACAGAAGTGCAAGGATCCGGGCACTTTTACTATTCCATGCACTATTGGGGACAAAAAGTTTGAAAATTGCATGTTGGATTTGGGAGCCTCCATAAATGTCATGCCCACCTCTGTTTTCAATAACCTTGATCTTGGTCCCTTGCAGTATACAGGTCTCACCATCCAGTTGGCCAACAGGACCAGTGCCCGCCCCATGGGAATGGTAGAAGATGTACTGGTACAAGTTGATGATTTGATTTTCCCTGCTGACTTCTACATCCTGGACTTGGCAGGAGAGACACATTCCAGTAGATCACCAATAATCCTGGGCAGACCATTCATGAAGACAGCCAAGACTAAGATTGATGTTAATGATGGGACCATGTCTATGGAGTTTGGTGATATTGTGGCAAAGTTCAACATCTTTGATGCTATGAAACATCCATTGGAGGAGCACTCTGTTTTCCAATTAGAGTTGCTTTTTGAGATTATTGAGGACACCCATGAGGACTTGATTTCTGATTTTCCATTTATTTCTGGATTTGATAATATATATTCATGTACTGACTGTACTGACACTAACCCGTGTGTTGTTTGTGCTGAGTTTCTTGATTCAACTTTGCAGGGTGATAGTGAGAGTGAAGCTGTCTGTTCAGCAGAAGTCCTTGACATCATGGCTACTCCAAATGTACCATCCATTGAGCAGCCACCCTCCTTAGAGCTCAAGCCACTTCCTGGGAACCTGAAGTATGCTTACCTGGAGACGAATGAAAAACTTCCAGTCATTATTTCCTCCAGCCTTGACTCGACCAGGAAGCAAAACTATTGGAGGTTACGAAGAAGCACAAGAAGGCTATTAGGTGGACCTTGACCGACATCCCCGGGAATTAGCCCCTCCGGATGTATGCACGAGTGTTGGAGGATGGGGCTAAACCAGTTAGACAGGTCCAAAGGCGGCTCAATCCATTGATTATGGATATGGTGAACAAAGAGGTGACTAAACTTCTGCAGTCAGGTATCATATACCCCATCTCTGATAGTACTTGGGTAAGTCCAGTGCAAGTTGTACCCATGAAGTCCGGCCTCACTGTGGTAAGAAATGATAATAATGAGCTTGTACCCACTAGAGTCTAGAATAGCTGGCAAGTCTGTATAGATTATAGGAAGTTGAACCAGGCCACCAGAAGGGATCACTTTCCATTGCCGTTCATAGATCGAGATCTTTGGAGCGGCTGTTTGGTAAATCTCATTCATTCTTGTTTTCTTGATGGCTTTTCCGGGTATTTCCAGATCCATATTGCCCCTGAGGATCAGGAAAAAACCACTTTCATGTGCCCCTTCGGCACGTTTGCCTATAGGAGGATGCCATTTGGCCTTTGTAATGCTCCTGGCACCTTCCAAAGATGCATGCTTAGCAATTTTACTGAATTTATTGAAAATTGCATGGAGGTGTTCATGGATGATTTCACTGTATATGGCTCCTCATTTGATGCATGTCTGCATAGTTTGAGTTTAGTTCTAGAAAGATGCATTGAGACTGATCTGATTCTGAACTATGAAAAATGTCACTTTATGGTAGAGCAGGGGATTGTTTTGGGTCATGTTATTTCTAAAGAGGGTATTTCAGTAGATCCTGCAAAAATTGATGTGATTTCTTCATTGCCTTATCCATCTTGCGTACGCGAGATCCGTTCTTTTCTTGGCCATGCAGGTTTCTACAGGCGCTTTATTAAGGACTTCAGCAAGATAGCTCTGCCATTGTCAAACTTGCTGAAGAATGATGCCTTGTTCCATTTTGATGACAACTGCAAGAAGGCATTTGACTACCTGAAAAGAGCATTGACCTCTACCCCCGTCATCCAGCCCCCTGACTGGACCCTCCCTTTTGAACTCATGTGTGATGCTTCTAATTTTGCTGTGGGAGCGGTTCTAGTACAAAGGATGGGCAAGGCTGCCCATGTCATTCATTATGCTTCTAGGACATTAGATGCTGCACAATCAAATTACACCACCACTGAGAAAGAACTGCTAGCTGTTGTTTTTGCACTTGATAAATTTAGGTTATATTTGCTAGGTTCAAGAGTTATTGTTTTCACTGACCATGCAGCTTTGAAGTACCTGTTAAAGAAACCAGAAGCGAAGCCAAGATTGATCCGGTGGATGCTTTTGCTCCAAGAGTTCAATGTGGAGATAAAAGACAGGAGTGGAGCTGAAAATTTGGTAGCCGATCACTTGAGCCGAATAGCAAGGGATGAGGATCCTTCTCCCATCCAAGATGATTTTCATGATGAGCGACTTCTACATCTGTATGGGGTAACACCATGGTTTGCTGACATTGTTAACTTTCTTGTTGCTGGTGTTGTTCCTGCAGGTACAAGTAGATCCAAGTTCCACAAGCTCAAGAGTGATTCAAAGTACTATGTGTGGGATGATCCGTACCTTTGGAAGTTTTGCAGTGATCAGGTGATTCGGAGGTGTGTCCCCGATTATGAGACAGAGTCCATCTTGCACTTCTCTCATGCCTCTCAAGTTGGAGGACACTTTGGACCACAAAGGACGGCAAGAAAAGTCCTGGATTCTGGGTTCTACTGGCCCACAATTTTTAGAGATGCCTATGAGGTCTACAGGAATTGCAAGGAATGTCAAATAGCAGGCCCTGCCATCACTCGTAGGAGTGAGATGCCTCAGCAGCCCATGCTTTTTTGTGAGGTTTTTGATGTGTGTGGAATCGACTTTATGGGTCATTTCCCTGCTTCTTTTGGTTTTATGTACATTCTTTTGGCTGTTGACTATGTTTCAAAGTGGGTGGAAGCAATCCCCACTAGGACTAATGATGCTAAAGTTGTTTCAAAATTTGTTAGGTCCAACATTTTTTTGCAGGTTTGGCATACCTCGGGCTATTATCAGTGACCAGGGTACTCACTTCTGCAACCGGACCATGGAAGCCTTACTCAGGAAATATGGAGTTGTGCATAGAGTTTCCATCGCTTATCATCCCCGGACCAATGGGCAGGTGAGATATCAAACAGGGGAGATCAAGCAGATTTTAGAGAAAATGGTTCAGTCGAATAGAAAGGAATGGAGCCGCCAATCTGGAAGACGACTTTGTGGGCTCGCAGAGATTTGCTTTCAAGACGCCAATAGGAATGTCCCCCTTGGCTTGTATTTGGTAAGGCATGTCATCTCCCGGTGGAAGTTGAACACCGTGCATATTGGGCAGTCAAGTGCTGTAACTTGGAAATGAAGAAAGCTGGTATTGAAAGGAAACTTCAGTTGCAACAGCTTGAGGAGCTTAGGCTAGAAGCCTATGAAAGCTCCCGGATTTACAAAGAGAAAACAAAACTTTTTCATGATAGGATGATTGCCAAAAAAGAATTTTCTGTGGGTCAACATGTCTTACTGTTTAATTCCCGCCTGAAATTGATGGTTGGGAAACTTAGGTCCAAATGGGATGGCCCCTTTGTTGTTACTAACGTTTTTCCTTATGGTGCAGTAGAGATTAAAAGTGCAGGTACCAACAAGTCCTTCAAGGTTAACGGGCAGAGGCTGAAGTCATTCCATGGTGTGGTTGCTGGTGTTCCTGCGGATGCTAATGTTGAGGAGCTCTCCTTGGAAGCTCCCACCTACACTGCTACCTGATCAGGGAGTACCCTTTCCTTTCCCTCACTCTGATTTTATAGTTATGTTGTTCATTGGGGACAATGTATGTTTTAAGTGTGGGGGAGGGAACTAGTTGTAGTTTTGTTTTGTCTTGTTTTTTTCTTTTAGCTCTTGAATAAATTGTGTTGAGTCTTATGTTGACAAGTTTGATTGATTTTTATGATTTTGCACAGATTGATTGCATGATTTATGTGATGATTCCCCCTAGGTAGAAAAAAATTTTGCATTTGAAAATTGATCCCCATGTGATTGAAAACTGAACTTTGAGATTTTGTTGTGATGGCATGATTTATGATAAGTTTGGGGTGAAGGGAAGCACACACTAGGGATAGAATCTCTGTCAAACAATTTGCATGAATGTCCAGGTGAGGATTTGAGCCTCCAACATGTTTTTGACTGTGAGAATCACTTTTGGATTGCACTTTCCTGAATTTGCTTGAATCTCTTTATGGTTTGCATGTTTATGTGTGTGTAGCAAATGATTTAGGCATTTTCTTTGTAAATAACTACTTAGCCTTAAAATAACCATCCCTAATGCACGTTCCCTAGTTAGCCCCTTTGAGCCTAATTAGACTGTTAATTCTTGTTAACCTTATGTTATAAGCTAAAATCTGGAAAACCATGTTAACCCGATCTTAGAATTAGGAGAGCATGGAATCTTAGCAAGAGATTGGTTGCAAGAAACTAAGTTTGGGGTGGCTACAAGGTGTAATGTGCTGTTTGGGATTGAAAATAAAAAATAAAAAAAATATATAGGTTGGAGCCAAAGGCAAGGAAAAAAAATGAAAAAAAAAGAAAAAAGTACAAAAATTTCAAAAAGGCTATCTGAATAAAAAGGCTGTAGTCACCCAAGGCAAATGAAAAATGAAAAAAGGAACTTGAGTTTAAATTCAAAGTGTAAAAAGCTCATGCTCTCTTAGTTCCTAGTGTCTTCAGCCTAGTACCCTTGTATATCCTACCCTTAGCCAGGCCCCATTACAACCTTAAAAGACCTTTTGATGTTGCATGCATGTTTTCTGTGGGAACCATTTTGAGATGAAAATCAAATTTATGGGAAGTGCTTCTGAAAGGTGAATTGGGTGAAATGTTGTTAGCCTGACAAACTGAGCGATTGAGTGAAACACTAAATGCCCTTGTGAGGAAGGCGATTGTTTGAATTTGGTGATCTCCCTCTTGTGTGTAACTTAGATCCCTTGCTTAGATTACTGATTGTTTGAATGACTAATTTCTCAATTGTTCAGAATAAAGGATTGTGGGGTTTGCTTTGTTTGGAGGGGGGAACATTGAAAGAAAAACTGTTTTGATGAAATAGCTTGAATTTGTGCAAAGTTGATTGAATCTTTTAAGCTTGCCATGTCTTGAGTCTTTTTGATTTTGAGTTGTAGTTTGCTTGGGTACAAGCAAAGTTTAAGTTTGGGGTATTTTGATAAGCCTCTGGCTCATCTAGTTTTATGGCTAGTATGACCAGGGTTTTGTGCTAATTATATCTCATTTTCACCCAAATTAGATTAGATTGTCCTCAAGCAAGGTTTTGAGTCTCTAAAGTAGTTTTAGGATAATTTAGCCAGTTTTGAGTCAAATAAAGCACTTATGGCTATTTTATTGTTTTCAGGTTAAGTTAGAAGTCAAGGGAATAAAGAAACAGAGGAAATTTCAAGTCTGGAGGTGTTCGCCTCGCGAACTCGAAAGCCACCTGAGCGATAAAAATGTCATCCTCTCTGGTTCGCCCCGCGAACAACACCTCGCCTCGCGACCCTGATAGCTGACTGTTCCAGAGAAATGCAACCCGTTCTGTGTCGCCTCGCGGATCCATGTCTCGCCTCGCGAGACTGAAGACCAGAAGCCATGACTTTTCCATTCCTCGCGACGCGAGTAGTACTTCACCCCGCGAGAAGACCAAACGTTGCAGACTCTTCATGATATTCGCCTCGTGAATGAGGGTTCGCCTCGCGAGTGGGCTCAGTTTCTAAATAGTATAAATTGCTGTTCTGGACAGATTGGAAGAACTTTTGCTTCTCCATTGTTTTTACATTTTTTTGTGTGTTTCGTTTTTTTACATGGAGAACTAATTTTCTTAGATTAATCTATTGTAATCGATTTCCACTACACTTGAGGTTCTTGTAATTCCTGTTTTGTATGCTTTTCCCTTTTCAATGCCATGCCATATATTTCTGTTTGCTTAATTCAGGAGTATATTGTGTTGTGTTGATTTATTTTCGGTGATGTCATGTTCCTATATTTAATCGCGTTTGCTTAATTCGCGTGTGTTCAATTCGTGTTCGCTTAGTTCACAAAGGGCTTAACCCCGTTTGCTTAATTCGGGAATAGGAACATATATCTGTAGTAGTGATTTCGCTTGTAAATTGTTGCTACAACCGGGAGGGGATTAGAATCTGCTTAGGGCTTGGAATTTGCATGAACCGATGATAGTTGGGAAATCGAGAACAGTAGATTAATTGTTTTTAGCTATTTGATAATCTTTTTAAACTACTCTGTTTTATTGTTTTGTTATTGCTTGTTTTCTTAGTGGCATTCAAATCCAACCCCCCCCAAAAAAAATGAATTTTGTGGTAAATAACAAGTCTAGAGTCCTTGTGAGACGACATCCGAGTTGTCGCCCTAAACTACATTTGGCGCGTGCGCGACAGCGCGACCACTCATCTCGTGGGAGCATTTATGGAGACCATACTTACAGCCAGTGTCAGTAACCAGTACGGAGCATTTTGTGGAGAGTCTTCCCTCATCTGACTTTTTAGAATTACCTTTTTGGATGTGGTTCTGGTCCTTCTTTCGTTGTGTCTGTACTTACTCTCTTTTAAGTTGTATCTTCTAGATGTCTAATTCTGTTGCAATGGCCGTTGAAAAGGCCCTATCTTATGTACTGGAACTTGGCTCTCATTGGGACATGTTATATATATATATATATATATATATATATATATATATATATATATATGTTGTCTTCAATTCATGTTGAGTGTTCATCACCTTTATCTTGTTTCTTCCTTTAAAAAAAAACTATCATTTTTATTGCACTCATCCATCGAGAAAATGATACTTTCCGAAAGCAACCAGCATTGTAAATCAGAAATATTTTCGCAATTGGGTAACCATGTGCTACCGGGTTTAGGTGTCACATTAGTGGTATCAGAGCGAGTCGAGTCTTTCGGGAATGTTTGGGATTAGGTCTATTGTGTCGATGTTGTGTATTCTCTGATCGAGTCTTGTTTGAATTACTTCTAAGAAGTAGTGTGTGTTATCCGACGATTTACCTTTTATTTAATGGTTACCATCTCACTGATTGTGTCTTATAGGTTAGTATGGAACCAGGAGGAGCACGTGGGCGTGGCGGTCGTGGTCGAGGAAATGGCGGGATAGACTTCGCTACCCAAGCTTTGGATGACGTTGTCGCTGCCATAGCTCTCCAGACTGCCAACGCGGCTGCCTAGAATCAACAGGAGCAGCAAAGAGCTGAACAGGCTGCAGAGGGGAAGAATCTGAATGCCTTCCGACGCCAGAATCCGTCGTAGTTTGACGGGGACGTAGACCCGACTAAAGCCGATCTTTGGATCCAAGAGATGGAAAAGATCTTTGAGCTGGTGCACACCCCAGAGGAAGCAAAGGTGCCTTACACAACATTTCAACTGATTGGAGATGCTAAATACTGGTGGAAGGGCACCAGACAACTGCTAGTAGCTGAGCATCAAGCAATTACCTGGGGAGTATTTCGCCACAAATTTCTGGACAAATATTTTCCCCAGAGTGTTCGGACAGAGAAAGAGCAGGAATTCCTAAGGCTGAGTCAGCAGGACATGACGGTGGGGGAATATGCGGCAAGGTTTGAGTCCCTTGCCAAATACTTCCACTTTTTCCAGAACAACCCCGACGAGGAGTGGAAATGCGAAAAGTTTGAAGCCGGTCTGAGCTTCGAGATCAAGGAATCTGTGATGCCCTTGGAAATCAGGAATTTCCAAGCACTGGTAGAGAAATGCCGAAAGGTAGAGGGGAGATGGCAAGGGAAATGTCGGAGGACCCGTTCGTCCCAAGAGTCAATATCAGGGACAGAACCAAAATTGGAAGCAGAACCAGAGGAAGCCATATTACCAATCACCCATTAACAACCAGAAACAACAGCAACAACATCGTTCCGGTACTTCGGGAACGGGAAGTGGAAGCCAGAGAAACAATAATCAAGGGCAAGAGAGGAAGTGTTACCGGTGCGGGGATCCCAGCTAATACGTGCCCAAACAAATAGATAAAGTGCTTCAACTGCGATCGTATGGGGCACATAGCCAGGGACTGCAGAGCACCGAAAAGAGAACCAGCTGTCAATCATGCCAAAGCAAGCAAGCCGACTGCTAAAGGACGAGTGTATATGATGAATGGTGCTGAAGCATCGAAATTCGCCGATCTGGTGCAGGGTACGTATGATTCAGTCAGTAATCTTTTATCTGTACTTTTCGATTTAGGTGCAACTCATTCTTTTTATCTCGATGGATCGTGCGAAACATCTAGACTTGCCTATTTCTTCCTTACCATATAACTTGATTGTTTCTACCCCAACTACTGAGCTAGTAACTGTTAATTATGTTTGCTTAAATTGTCCTATCATTGTTTAGGATAGGAACTTTCTTGTAGATTTAATATGTTTACCTTTAATACAACTAGATGAGGGTGGAAACGTCATAGATCCATTACCTGATGTCTCGTCTCGTGGGAGCATTTGTGGAGACCCTGCTTGCAGCCAGTGTCAGTAACCAGTACGGAGCATTTTGTGGAGAGTCTTCCCTCATCTGACTTTTTAGAGTTACCTTTTTGGATGTGGTTCTGGTCCCTCTTTCGTTGTGTCTGTACTTACTTTCTTTTAAGTTGTATCTTCTAGATGTCTAATTCTGTTGCAATGGCCGTTGAAAAGGCCATATCTTATGTACTGGAACTTGGCTCTCATTGGGACATATTATATATATATGTTGTCTTCAATTCATGTTGAGTGTTCATCACCTTTATCTTGTTTCATCCTTTCAAAAAAAAAAAAACTACCATTTTTATTGTACTCATCCATCGAGAAAATGATACTTTCCGAAAGCAACCAGCATTGTAAATCAGAAATATTTCCGCAATTGGGTAACCATGTGATGTCGGGTTCAGGGTGTCACATTAGTGGTATCATAGCGAGTCGAGTCTTTTGGGAATGTTTGGGTTTAGGTCTGTTGTGTCGACGTTGTGTATTATCTGATCGAGTCTTGTTTGAATTACTTCTAAGAAGTAATGTGTGTTATCCGACGAGTTACCTTTTATTTTCTGGTTACCATCTCACTGATTGTGTCTTACAGGTTAGTATGGAACTAGGAGGAGCACGTGGGTGTGACGGTCATGGCTGAGGCAATGACGGGATGGACTTCGCTGCCCAAGCTTTGACTGACGTTGCTGCTGCCATAGCTCTCCAGACTGCCAACGTGGCTGCCCAGAATCAACAGGAGCAACAAAGAGCTGAATAGGTTGCAGAGGGGAAGAATCTACATGCCTTCCGACGCCAGAATCCGTCGCAGCATTGTAAATCAAAAATATTTCCATAATTGGGTAAACATGTGATGCCGGGTTTAGGGTGTCACATAATCCATTGCTGAGGTCGTCACAAAAGACTCTACTAGAGACACTACAAAAGTAACTCTCATACTAAGCCATTTCCCTTTTAAAGGAAAAACCATAACCTACGAACTATTGACTATCATGCCTATCTCAAGAAAAGAAATATTTAGGCATAACTGAAACCTTAATACCATCGCCTTGAACACTCTGAAGTCTGGAAGACGTCCAATAAAAGTTCCACCATAACGTTCGCATGCTCGAACCTCGATCTCTATGATGAATCAGTCAAGCGTCATCTTGACGTCTCAATCTTCTCGACGGAATACAAAAAGCACATAGCCAGCCGACATAGGCAAAATAAAATAAGGAGGTGAGATTCCATTTATCTTACACATAAGGCAGACATGCAGTGGTACGACTCACATGTACATAATACAACAATTCTATATTTCTTTTATCTCCCATTTTAATTCTGCAACTCAAAACTCCAAGAATATAATATACGAAACTTGACGGTAAGCTTATCAAGCATACCAGACACGGTTTGTCCATCGAAGGACATGAATCGAGAGAAACTGATTGAAACGGTATAGTCCCATTCCTACACAGCCTCAAGGAATATCCGATTCTAACATCAGAGCTAATTTGATATTTTGGAAATGAATTGTTAGTACAGGTTTCATCTACGCCCACCTTCAGGCACCATGTGTGGCTATCATGGCACACAAGGCTCAAATCATAATCATAATGTACGTACTGTCATAATCACATGTGATCTCAAACTCTCTATGGAACAAAGGGCTCTTTATGAAACCTCTACTACTGGGAAGCTTGGCTTCCTTGGCACAACGACCTTTCTGAACATAGTATCAACTATGTAGTTGGGCAAAATTGCCGGAATACGTCCAATTGGTCTATCCATTGGATTACCTCGTGATTCCACCAGAATCCATTTGCTGTCAATCTCTGACGGACAATATTCTCGGGTACATATCATTGGCTCTTCACTAATCCACAGTTCTCAAATTGATGTGTCATGTTTGTGTAAAGATGTTTTAAGGCACTTTCTTACAAGTCCTAACACATTAGGAAATTGGATGGGCAATCTAATCATTTATTTCTTTACACTTTTCTAATGGAGCTTTTCTCTTGGCTTCCAAGAAATCAAGTAACTCTTAGTCCATTAAATCTTATGGAGGTATGGATAATGAATTATCCACACTTTACGAAAAATGGTCCTGCTTCACCATAAATCATAAATCGTTAAGTTCATATTTTCACTAAGTCATTTATGACTTAGGTTTTGCTCTTTAATGTAAATACTAGTCTTTGAAGATTAAAAATTCTCTTTTTGTCTTAAAACCAAAACCTTTGGTTAAAACCAACCCATTTTGAAATCAGATTCCATTAAAGTACATAAGTACTAAATTCCTCAAAACCGTTTCTTGAAAAACGTTGAAACTCTTAAAATACCGTTTTACTGCTTTTTACTGTATTTCAACTTAAATTCCCTATTTTCACAAATATAATCATTTTTCTCAAATCCTTCACTTTCCTAAGTTATCATACTTATGTTAAAGTATTAAAATACTGATCTCAAACTTTAAATCATTGTTTTCTCAAAAGTCTTTAAAAACGCTTGACGACGGTTTGACCACTTTTTACCGGTTTTAGGCCCAAAAGCCATACTTTTGAAAATATGGTTATTCACCTCAAATCTATACTCACCTAGGTTATAATAGTCATATTAAGATGTTGAAACACTTATTTTACAGTTTCCTTTCCATGTATACAAAATTCATAAAAATTTGACCGAATATCGTTAAGTTTGTAAATCGCGTAAATCATTTTTCAACAATTTTAAACTCTTATGGCCCAAAACTCATTTTGGAGTTTTAGAACAATTAGATAGGGATGAAAAACAGTCTCTAACTGTCCAATTACATTTATTTTTGAAAATTTTAGTTTAGTTCCTAAACTTTCATTAATTGCAAAAAGATCATTATTCACTTAAAACCATATAACGTTTTATTTATAACTTCAAATCACACCAAACCAACTTATATAGAATTATTTTTCAGTTACCATCAAATTTAAAGAAATTACATTTCTGCCCCAAATATTTTGCAATAATTGCAAAAAGGTCCTTGTTTACAAAAAAAACTTTTAAAACTTTTTATGTATTAATCCAATTAACACCAAACCAATTTCTATGGTTCTGTCTCATCAAGGACTACAATCTTAACACACAAGAATATGAATTTCAGTGCAGCCATTGAAATTCTCAGAATTTACATTTTAGTCGCTCATGACTCATAAATTCATATCTTTCAATATACATATCCAAATCAATCCAAACCAATTTCTATACTCTTGTATATTCATTCAATCCTTATAAAAATTATTCAAACAAATTAATACAACTTGAAACCCCATTAACCAGTTATGGTTGAATGGCCTAAAATAATTATATTAGGCATTTTTCTAACAAATCAAGCAAACAACAATCATGGTTCCAACTTAAGGTTATTGGAACCAAAACAACCATATGACATATCATACCACAACCAAGCATCAAATCAAATCCTCCAAGAGGATCACACACATATAAATCAACAATTTACACTTATGAGTTACAAAACCATATACACTAAATAAACCATCAACATATCTACATTAAGGTATGAAAGTAGTAATCTCCCCCCTTACCTCTTGTAGATCACTTAAAAGTCAAATAGTATCAGGATGTTGTTCACCTAAAGCCTCAAGGTTTGAACCAACCAAACCTAGCCATGAACAACCAACAAGAAATCAAGTTAAAGATTAAAGAAAATCATCATAGCCCACTTGAACATAGTTTCGGCCAAGTCAAGAAGAAATATCTAGGGATCTCTAAATTTTTCAAGCTCTTGGATAATGAAAATAGAAGTCATATGGAGATCATAGAAATTGATCTCACATTAAAATGATTTTTCTATGATTTTAGAATTATTTGAAAAACTAGATCTAGGAATTGGATCTTGAGCAAAACATGGATTTAAGAAGAAAACTTGTGATGAGAAGTGAAGGTATGATCATGGATCATAAGGCTATACCTTTGGAATCTCAAGAAATGATCAAGATTTAAGACTTCCTTTGCAAATCAAGAGAAAGAACTTTGTGTTTTTGTGTAGGAAAGTATAAGAAATGAAGTGAAATGAAGAGTGGTATTGGAGGGGGAAAGGCTGCACGAAATTGACTAATAGAAGGTGGTCATGATGATAACTAATGAGTACTTGTCTCTATATAATGAAAGAAGTGAAAGAAGTTGAAGAACTTTGCAACATCATCAAGGATGTTCTTTAGATTTTTTGTATAAGATTTGGTAAAAGACATGAAATAAAATGAATGGAGTGTTGGGGGAGGGGCTGCCATGAACATGTGGAAGTGAGGAGGTTATTTTGCTTTGTTTAATATTAAATGACAACTATGGTTGAAGCTTACCAAAGCTTGGTTAGGTTAGTAAGTTAAATATCTAGATATTTTTGGCTTAGCATTTATGAGCATTGAAGAGGAAGGTGAGTCACTAACATGACTCAACATGGTGACTCATCCCCTATGAGTCATCATGGATGACTCGCCGTTCGGTCTCCCGGTGTATCTCTGAGCATTCGTGTCTGATTTTGTTGTTTACCCGATTAGGGTTTTTGAGAGGAAATGATGAAATAAAAGCAAAATGAAACGAGTTTGGTCTAGTGGAGGGTCTGCACGAAATTGAGTAGATGAGAGGGTATTTTGGTCAAAATTTCACTTAGAGACACTTTGAGTTACACTTAAAGACTAGGGGCATTTTGGTCTTTTTACTAGAATAAATATTATGACATTTTGGTGTAATCATTATGCTATGAAAATTTTTGTGGTGAAGGTGCTCCTAGGGTGATGTGGCCGTGTTCTACACCACATGAAGGAATGCCAGTCATATTGAAATGGTCTTCTGAACCATGGTTGAAATAACCAAACATAGGTTTGGTTAACTTAGGGGTAAATTGGTCATTTCACTTGAAGTCATCATAATAAATGAGTGGTGATGATGAGTAGGAGGTGTGCCTGAATCACCTGTGAGGAATAAGAAGCAAATTTGATAATGTCTTGCCTTAACCGTGGTTGTTGTTTAACTAGGATAGGTTAGGTTAGGGGCATTTTAGTGTTTTCACCTTAACCATCATTATTTGTCATAAATGCAAAGTGAGTCCCCCCTTTGACTCACCAGCCTAGGTGGCAAGATGTCCCATCATCCGGAATCCAATTTTGTCTCTGACAGTCCGTTCCCGACTTTGTCAATTACCTGTTTATTGATGATGCACCCGAATAAAGTATACTATCTTATTTATTTTGAGAAATTTCAAAAATAACCAATATCGTTGGAAAAATAATATAAACCTAAACCGTTTCGTTCACAAGTCTAAATTAGGTTTTCTGATCAGTAAACTTTTACTGTCAGTGAAAACACAGACCGGGTTTCGCCTGAATTCTAAACCTAAAATTTCACCGCAACTTCCTTCGACATAGAAGGTCTCAAATATGATTTTGTTATCTTCAAAATTATTTTCTAGATCCCCGGTAATAATATAAAATATAATTACCGGTCAAGACGCGAGAAAATGAGGTGTTACAGTTTCCGAATCCAAAGAGACAAAGTCTAGGGTTTCTAAGAGGAATATCGCGATTTATTTTCATTCCTATGTCTTTGTTTGACGAATGTGAGTATGAATTCTTTCCTTTTTAATTTTCAAATCACAGTCTTGCCCAAAGATTTGAGTTCTTTAATTTGTTGAGTATCATTTTCTTACATTGAAATTCTTCTTGAATCCACGTATTTGAATACTGAATGCAGGAAATTATGTGTTTTTTTAAAATGAGAAAAGATAGCGCTTCCTCAAAGAGTTAGGAAATGCTATTAAAGGGATACTATTACGTACTCGGCAAGTGTATCGGGTCGTTGTAAGTTATAAAACGGTAAGACCGGTTATCGTCCTCAGGGATCGTGGACAATTACCACTTCGCAAATTGAACTACTATCTAGGCGATCAAGTTTGGAGTGAAGGTAGCTCTATCATCTAACAAAACAAACAAGAATAAAATGTTTTTGTTCTTTTTGGAATTTTATCAAACAGTTAAAAGGCAGACAGAAATGTGAATAACAATTAGACAGAATTGTTAGGGTTAGACTAAGCTAATCCTCCCTTGATTGTTATGAAATGATAACTAACACAGTTCCTACTTCAATTATGACAATCGAATCTTCTCATATACCCAAACCCTAATGTCTTAGGTGGAATGAGCCTAAAATCCCGAATTAAACCCTAATGTCTTAGGTGGATTAATCAGAGAAATTGCATTAATAATAAAGATTCATAAGATTGCAAGCAGCCAACACCTATGTCTAGATTTTTGGACTACTTGGCATATGATTCATGAGCATGCCTTAACATCAACCTTTCAATTGTCTATCAAAGCAACTAATCATTCCTAAGATGATCAAGCCTAGGAAAGCATTAAGCATGGAATCATACACTCATAAAGAAGAAGGAAACTGCATTACAATCAAGTCATGTTACAATCAAGTTCAGAGAAGCAATCATCTAACCCCAACAAAGGGGAATTTAGCTACACATATTTGAAGATAGAATCAAAGAAAGAGTTACAGAGATGAACAAGGGAAGGGGCTCCATAGAAGGTTGCACAGCAGCCACAGCAGCAGAGGGTCTATTTTTAGGTTTTTCTCAGTGCGTCTTCTGTTCTGCCCAGAGGTTCTTTTATAACTCGTGGCCCGTCACGGCCGTGATATCCATCACGGCCAGGCCGTGACGGATTCCGTTTCTGGCAGATTTTGTGACTTCAGGACTCTCGCGTGGGGAGCTAACATTCATGTCGCGAGCCCTCTTTTTCATGCCCGTGATCTCCATCACGGCCAAGCCGTGATGAATTCTGACTTGTGGTGATTTTGGGTCACGGCCGTGATGTACATCACGGCTAGGCCGTGACAGGCTCTGACTTCAGCCTTTCTTCCTTTTCAGTTTTGCTCGATCATGGCCGTGATGGGCATCACGGCTAGGCCGTGATGGGCTCTGTTTGGCTCATTTTCTTCACTTTTAAGGCTCTAAATCATCCAAGCTTCATCATGGCCGTTCCTTGGGCATTTAAACATGAATTCCTGCAAAACAACACACAAGACCACCTTATCCGTTCCAAAGGAAAAACTAAACAAAATCCAACTAAAATGGCCTAACTATATGCAAATGCATGCAGAAATGTACATGGAGAATGAGGTGAAATCACACTCATCAAATCACCCCAAGCTGAAGACTTTGCTTGTCCTCAAGCAAAAACCAAGGCCAAAAGATTTAAATAACCAGAGCAATGATAGTGAACTAAGAACCCGAGTAAAATGATCCAAGTAACATGCATTCAATTATTTCAGCAAGAGACAATCAATTCAAGTCCAATTAGGGGCTTAGGTTTCCTAGACTCACATTCTCACTGATTCGGGCACTCTATCTCACTTGAAGCTCACCCCAAGCTTGTTCATTTGCTTGGCTCTCTTTCTTGCCTCATTCACTCAAGTGTTCAAGTATATATAACAATTCGCTCCATTTTCCTCAAGGAATGAGTCCTACCATATGCTTGACTATCAACCAAATCTTTACTTTATTAATGAAAACATCTAAGAATCAAGAGGTCTTATTCTTTGGTTGCAATGGGGCCATGGGATCAATTTTCAGGTGGGAAATTCAAGAACAGGAAATTTCAAAAGGCTATACAAACAATCAAACATTGCAAAGCACGACCTTCTAAAATACCTTTTGGGTTTCAGTTCATTTTCCACCATTCTTTCCTTTTATTTTTGTCTTTTATTTCTCCCTTTCTTTTGTCATACCCTTCTCCATATACTCTTCTTTTCCTTTTATGTTTTTTTTCTTTTATTTGGAGAAGGGAGGATTTTCAACTCAAGAGAAATAAATTTTTTTTCCAGATTCATTAATTTTTTTTTTCTTTTCATCATCCCATACTTTCAACTACATTTTTCACCCTTTTGTCACTACTTTAGAAGGTCCCTCATAAGCTTAATTAACCAAACATTTCAGGGTACCAAGAAAAGCATGCTATTCATTAAGGCTCAAAATGGGGCAACTACGGGTAGCATTATTCATTCAAAGCTCAGAAGGCCGGAAAAAATACCTATTGCCTCAATCCTTTTCAAAAAATGTTTTCAAAAATTTTCACGCTTTGAAATGGTTTCAAGTCAAGTTCTAGAGAAAAACAATCCAAGAGGAACAACACTCTACACAAAGAACGGGGGCAGATTTAGTGAGTACCCCCTAATGGCTCAAAAGCTCACATTTATCGGTTCAAAAACCAGTGAGAAACACAAGTCTATAGAAACACATGCTAATCATCAACTATCCAAGACCATCTCAAGAATAATTATTTGAAGCCATATCACAAGAATAGAAAAATCAGGGTCCAAAAATTCACTAACACAGATAAATTGGCACTCAGTTCTCACAATCATAAGCTCAATCTAAGCAGGGGTAACCGAATCATGCGATCATGAAAACTTAAGCCTATATGAATGCAATATTTACAATGCAAGCAAAAAGATTACCCCTACCCCAAGCTTAAAGACTTACATTGTCCTCAATGTAAATAATTAAGTTTAGAGAGGGGAGAAAACTGGAACAACTCACCAAGGTGGTAGTGGTGCTGCATCACATGCTTTCTGGTTTTGTTTCCTCCTGCCCTTCTTCTCCTCCTTCCTTCAAAATCTGAAAGCACTCAACAAAACTATTAACAAACCTCTTGATCTTCTCAAATTATTCAAGAGGAGAAATCAAAAACAAAAGAGAAAATGAAAATAAAATTTGGGTTGCCTCCCAATAAGCGCTTCTTTAACGTCACTAGCTTGACAGATGATTTCTAAGATGGTGCCTGAAGAGTGACGGAGACTGCCTGACGATCGAATTTGCCTCCAAGGTAGTGCTTTAGCCTTTGTCCATTAACAGTGAAAGTATCACCGGATGATGTATCTTCCAATTTAACTGAACCAAATGGAGAGACAGACTTGACATAGAATGGGCCTGACCATCTTGATCTCAATTTATCCAGAAAGAGCTTGAGTCTTGAGTTAAACAGCAAAACTGACTGGCCTTCTTCAAATTTCTTGGGAAGAATGTACTTATCATGCCAGAACTTTGTTCTTTCCTTGTATATCCTGGCACTCTCATAAGCCAAGAGTCGGAACTCATCCAACTCATTCAATTGAAGCATCCTCTTGTCCATGGCCAGCCTTGTATCAAAGTTTAGGGCCTTCACTGCCCAAAAGGCACGATGTTGGAGCTCTACCGGAAGGTGACATGATTTTCCGAACACTAATTCGTAAGGTGACATACCAATAGGTGTTTTGTATGCAGTCCGATAGGCCCAAAGTGCATCATCCAACTTCTTAGCCCAATCCTTCCTAGCATTGTTGACAGTTTTCTCCATAATTCTTGATGAGTGTGATTTCACCTCATCTTTGTCTATCATTTTGCATGCATTTTTCATGTAGTTTAGGCATATTTTTATTAGATTTTAGGTTAATTTTCCTTTGGAACGGGTAAGGCGGTTTTCGTGTGTTGTTTTGCAGATATCAAGGGTAAAATGCTCAAGATCAACCATGATGGAGTTTGGATGAAGATGGAGCTTTAAAACTGAAGAAAATGAGCCAAACAGAGCCCATCACGGCCTAGCCGTGATGCCCATCACGGCCATGATCGAGCAAAACTGAAAAAGGACAAAGGCTGAAGTCAGAGTCTATCACGGCCTGGCCGTGATAGCCATCACGGCCGTGACCCAAAACCACCACAAGTCAGAGCACATCACGGCCCAGCCGTGAAATTCAGAACACGGCCATAACAGAGGGCTCGCGATGTGAGCATAGTCTCGCCTCGCGAGAGACTAGGATTTTGCAAAACTTCCAGAATCAGAGACCGTCATGGCCAGCCCGTGATGGCCATCACGGCCATGACGCGCATTACTTGGACCTGAAGAAACCGAATTTGGATCAGAATTTGAGTTAGATTGGGACTCTAACTTCCCACATCTATAAATAAGGACCAGGCAGATCACATCAGGGACACATTGGATGAGGAGGATCACATCCATAACAACAAGGACTTAGGCATAGATCTCTTCTCTTCTTCTCCTCTCTTCTCTTTTCTGATTTTCACTATGTTGTCAACCCAGCTTGTCATCTCCATGGCAAGACTGGAGTAGTAGTTTGTTTCTAGGGACTAGGGCTCTGCCCGAGTTTTGTAAATGTTGTTGATTTGATGTAAAATCGTTGTTGATTTCGTTATTGTTTTAGATCTGATTTCTAGTGTGTTAACCACTCGTAAATTCGGCAACCGCTTATTTGCGTGACGTAGACGTTCTAAGGAGGAACCTAGCGGTGAACTTAGGATTTCTAGGGTAGTTCACTCGTAAAATTCGGCGGCCACTGGTTTGTGAGATGTGGATGATCCAAGGAGGAACCTAGCGGTGAACTTATGTTATTTGCATGACTGAGACATTCTAAGGAGGAACCTAGCGGTGAACTTAGGTGTCGGACCTATAGAAGTCAGACTTGGGACTGAAATTACGAGAGTTAGAAGCAATCCCTCGAGGAGCAACGAGTTGTCACGAAGCGCAAAGGGTCTAATCTGGGATCGACTACCACGAGAGTAGGGGTCGGGTCAATTGGGCACGACTTTTATAACCCGAGAGGGAGCTTAAGCTATCAGAGGATAAACTCGCCTTCAAGGCAATTTCGGTAATCACCAAAGGTAAATCAGATTAGCAACATAAACAGCCTCAAAGGTAACCCAAATCCCTAGGAATCCGTTTAAATCTAAAACCCCATAAACAATTGTTTTCTGTTTGTTTATCTTTTTAATTTCAAATTTAAAAACCAATTTCAAAACCCTCTAAAAAGTCCAGATTCACTCATTTCGAAATTAATTGCGATTCGGGAACACAGTCTCTGTGGGTTCGATATCTTTTATTACTTGACGGCAATCCGGTACACTTGCCGGAATCGCACGCGCGCGCCGCAGTGCACATCAATTCTCTTCAATTCCCGATTGGATAATTCCACTTGCCCACTGGTTTGGGGGTGGTATGGTGTGGTAACTTTATGGTTCACCCCAAACTTGGCAAGCACTGCATTGAACTCCTTATTGCAAAGGTGAGTACCCCCATCACTAATGATGGCTCTAGGAGTCCCAAACCGGGTAAAAATATTCTTCCTCACAAAACTGATCACAGTCTTTGCATCATCTTTCAGAGTTGGTACGGCTTCTACCCATTTGCTCACATAATCAACTGCCACCAGAATGTACTTGTTGTTGTAAGATGACGGGAAAGGACCCATGAAGTCGATCCCCCACACATCAAAAAGCTCCACCTCTAATATACCCTTCAAGGGCATCTCATTTCTCTTGGAACTACTGCCGGTCCTCTGGCATTTATCACATTTCATCACCCAAGCTCTGGAGTCCTTGAAAATAGTGGGCCAAAATAGCCCACATTGCAAAATCTTCATGGCGGTCCTCTCACCACCAAAGTGTCCTCCATAGGGTGAGTTGTGGCAGTGGGTCAACACCCCATTAATCTCTTCTTCCGGAATGCACCTTCTCAGAATTCCATCCAAACCTCTTTTGAAAAGATACGGCTCATCCCATACATAAAATTTGGCATCATGGATGAGCTTCTTCCTTTGTTGTGCATTGAAGTCCTTCGGAATCTTGTTGGCGGCCTTGTAATTTGCAATGTCCGCAAACCAAGGTGCCACTTGCACCACCAACAACTGTTCATCAGGGAATTCCTCTTGAATTGGCAACTCAGCTTCTGCTTGAACATCTGCTTGTGGAAGCCTAGACAAATGGTCGGCTACCACATTCTCCACCCCTTTTTTATCTTTTATCTCCAGATCAAATTCTTGGAGCAGTAGTATCCACCTAATGAGCCTTGGCTTGGCATCCTGTTTAGTCATAAGATACCTCAAAGCAGAATGATCGGTGTAGACAGATAGTTTTCTGACCCAATCAAGTAGGATCTAAACTTATCAAATGCAAATACCACAACAAGCAATTCTTTTTCAGTCGTGGTGTAATTCAATTGAGCATTATTAAGCACACGACTGGCATAGCAAATGACATGCAACACTTTATTTTTTCTTTGGCCCAAAATGGCTCCCACCGCATAGTCACTTGCATCACACATTAGCTCAAATGGTAAACTCCAATCTGGAGGTGCAATGACCGGTGCGGTGGTGAGTTTTTCTTTCAAAATTTGGAAAGCATGCATGCAATCATCATCAAATATAAAAGGAGCATCAACTACCAAAAGCTTGCATAGGGGTTTCACAATCTTTGAAAAATCTTTTATAAACCTCCTATAGAAACCCGCATGCCTTAGGAAGCTTCTAACACCTTTCACATTTATGGGAGGGGGAAGTTTTTCAATCACTTCAATTTTTGCTCTATCAACCTCCATCCCCCGTGATGAAATTTTATGCCCAAGAACTATACCTTCCCTAACCATGAAATGACATTTTTCCCAATTTAAAACAAGGTTAGTTTCTTGGCATCTTTTCAGAACACATGCAAGATTATTCAGACAGTTATCAAAAGAATCACCAAACATAGAAAAATCATCCATGAATACCTCAATAAATTTTTCACTCATATCAGAGAATATGGACAGCATGCACCTTTGAAAAGTGGCGGGTGCATTACACAACTCGAATGGCATCCTCCGGTATGCATAGACGCCATAGGGACAAGTGAAGGCGGTCTTCTCTTGGTCCTCTGGGTCAACCACAATCTGGTTATACCCGGAGTACCCATCAAGGAAACAATAGAAAGCATGGCCCTCCAACCTCTCTAACATCTCATCAATGAATGGCAATGGAAAATGATCTTTTCTGGTGGCCTCATTAAGTCTTCTGTAATCAATGCATACCCTCCATCCAGACACGGTCCTTGAGGGAATAAGTTCATTCTTTTCATTTGCCACCACTGTCATCCCCCCTTTCTTCGGAACAACTTGGACCGGACTCACCCATGGACTATCGGAGATGGGATAGATAATGCCCGCATCTAAAGCTTCACAATCTCCTTCCTCACAACTTCCTTCATATTCGGGTTGAGCCTTCTTTGGGGTTGTCTAACCGGCTTGAAATTTTCCTCCACAAGGATTTTGTGCATACAAAATGAGGGACTTATCCCTTTCAAGTCGGACATAGACCACCCAATTGCAGATTTGTGCTCCCTTAGCACCCTCAACAGCTTCTCTTCCTCCAATGAATTCAACCCACTACTAATGATCACTGGGAATGAAGAGTTCATCCCAAGGAAAGCATAACGGAGATGGGATGGCAATTCTTTCAACTCTAGCACCGGTGGTTCACCCTTGTCTTCAATCCTCACATCTTCCACCACTTTGTCTTCATCAGTATTCACAACCAGACAAGCCTCCAGAGATTTAATCATGAGATCAACTTCTTCTGCACATACTTCTTCTTCTGTATCCTCCACCATTAGAGCTGCTTCCAACGAATCTTCAAACTTTTGGTGTACACTCTTGTCAGATAATGAATCAATGAGGTCCACACTCATGCATGTGTCCTTGTCGCTTGGGTGCCTCATTGCTTCAAACACATTAAAGGTAACGTTTTCGTCTTGTACCCGAAGCACCAATTCCCCTTGATTGACATCGATCAAGGCTATACCTGTTGCTAGGAATGGTCTCCCAAGAATCAGTGGAGTCTCCCCATCTTCAGCTATATCCAAAACCACAAAATCAGCTGGAAAAATGAATTTATCTACCTTCACCAACAAATCCTCCACTACACCATAGGGATATGTAATGGAGCGATCTGCCAGTTGAAGCGAAATCCCTGTTGGTTTTACCTCACCAATTCCTAGCTTCTTCAACATGGAGAGCGGCATAAGGTTGATACTTGCGCCTAGATCGCACAATGCTCTCCCGATGCTCAGATGACCAATCGTGCATGGGATAGTGAAGCTACCCGGGTCCTTCATCTTTACCGGAAGCTTCCTTTGAAGTAAAGCACTGCACTCTTCAGTAAGCATAACTGTCTCCTCCTTCCACCTCCTCTTGTTTGTAAGAATCTCTTTCATGAACTTTGCGTAGGAGGGCATCTGTTGAAGGGCTTCAGCAAAAGGGATGTTGATTTGTAGCTTTTTGAATACATCCAGGAATTTAGAAAACTGCTGATCTTTTGCCTCCTTCTTCAACCGTTGGGGGTACGGGATTTTGAAATATGGGGGCAGCTCTTTGGGATTATCAACCTCTTCCAGAATTTGTCTTCTAGTCTTCTTCTTTTCAAATTCTTCATCAACCAATTTCTCCCTCTGCGGTTTTTCAGCTTCTACACCAGTAGGAATAGAGGTAGTACCTTGGGAAGTTCCGGGTTCTTCATTCTTTACCTCTTCAAACTACACCTTATCAATTTCAGTTCCACTTGCCTTTTCTTCTCTTTCTTTTTCATGTGGGGTCAACACTCTCCCACTTCTTGTGGTAATTGCCTTGCACTCTTCCTTTGGATTTTTCTCTGTATCTCCCGGCAATTGCCCTTGAGGTCTCTCTGCCATTTGCTTGGCCAATTGGCCTATTTGATGCTCAAGATTCTTGATGGAGGCATTTTGATTCTTCATATTTTCTTGAGTCGCTTGCATGAACTGACCTAGGATGTTCTCCAACTTGCTTGAACTCTCTTGAGGAGGCTTTGCTTGAGAACTTGAACTTTGCCCTTGTCTCCACCCAAAGTTAGGATGGCTGCGCCACCCCGGATTGTAGGTGTTGGAGTAAGGATCATTTCTAGGCCCTTGGTTGCCCATATAATTTACCTCTTCTTGTCCAGAACTTCCAACCACATTGATCTCATAATTTCCATTTGCATGGTTACCTCCACAGAAATCACACACTGAGGTAGCTTGAACTTGGACAGCTTGTAGTTGAGAATTCTGCAGTTGCACGGACCCTAGTTGCTTGGTAAGAATAGCCATTTGCGCCTTGAGAGCGCCAATTTCATCAAGCTCTAAAACTCCTCTCTTAACCAATGACCGAGAACTAGGCATTTGATAGTCATTGTTTGCCATGTTCTCAATCAAGTCCTTTGCTTCTTCCGGTGTCTTCTGACTCAATGTCCCACCTGCAGCCGCTTCAATCATACTTCTTGAATTCCGGTTGAGCCCATTAACAAATGTTGCAACCTGCTGCCATGTCTCTAATTCATGATTTGGACAAGCTGTGAGTAAAGACTTGAACCTCTCCCAGGCTTCATAAAGTGACTCACCATCCCTCTGTGCAAAGGCATTAATTTCCGATCTCAGCTTGATCATTCTTGACGGAGGGAAGAATCGAGACAGGAACTTGCTCACCAAATCATTCCAAGTGATGATGCTTCCATGAGGATGAGATTGAAGCCATGACTTAGCTCTATCCCTCAAAGAGAAAGGGAAAAGCCTTAAACGAATGGCCTCATCGGAAGCTCCATTTAACTTGATGGTGTCACACAACTCAATGAATGTGCCAATGTGAGAATGAGGGTCTTCACTTTCCAACCCCCCAAACTGATTTTGCTACACAAGATTGAGAAGCGATGCCTTGATTTCAAAGTTGTTGCATGCCACTGCAGGTCTAACAATAGGAGTCCCACATCTATCGACTTTAGGGGAAGTGTAGTCCCCCATTGTCCTTCTTGGTGCATTTTCTTCAGCCATGGTGACAGTTGTTAATTCAACTTGTGGTTCTTGCACTGTAGAGGATGTTCCTTCTCTGTTCTGTCTTGCCTTGGCTTCCTTCCTATTCCTTCTACAAAGTCTCTCGATCTCAGGGTCGAATTGAAGTTCACCTGGGTCGATTGTACCTCGCATACAAGGAACAAACAGAGTAGCGCAGAAAAAGAACAGAAAAAAAAAACAGAAAAACAGCACAAACAGAAAAATACAGCAGAGAAACAGAAAACAAGAAAGAAAAACAACAGTAGGAAAACAGTAAAAATGCCTAAATTAGGAGTCCCCTTTGGTACTCGTGATATTGGCACACCGATCCCCGGCAACGGCGCCAAAAACTTGTTACGTACTCGGCAAGTGTACCGGGTCGTTGTAAGTTATAAAACGGTAAGACCGGTTATCGTCCTCAGGGATCGTGGACAATTACCACTTCATAAATCGAACTACTATCTAGGCGATCAAGTTTGGAGTGAAGGTAGCTCTATCATCTAACAAAACAAACAAGAATAAAATGTTTTTGTTCTTTTTGGAATTTTATCAAACAGATTAAAAAGGCATGAGAAATGTGAATAACAATTAGACAGAATTGTTAGGGTTAGACTAAGCTAATCCTCCCTTGATTGTTATGAAATGATAACTAACACAGTTCCTACTTCAATTATGACAATCGAATCTTCTCATATACCCAAACCCTAATGTCTTTGGTGGAATGAGCCTAAAATCCCGAATTAAACCCTAATGTCTTAGGTTGATTAATCAGAGAAATTGCATTAAGAATAAAGATTCATAAGATTGCAAGCAGCCAACACCTATGTCTAGATTCTTGGACTACTTGGAATATGATTCATGAGCATGCCTTAACATCAACCTTTCAATTGTCTATCAAAGCAACTAATCATTCCTAAGATGATCAAGCCTAGGAAAGCATTAAGCATGGAATCATACACTCATAAAGAAGAAGGAAACTGCATTACAATCAAGTCATGTTACAATCAAGTTCAGAGAAGCAATCATCTAACCCCAACAAAGGGGAATTTAGCTACACATATTCAAAGATAGAATCAAAGAAAGAGTTAGAGAGATGAACAAGGGAAGGGGCTCCATAGAAGGTTGCACAACAGCCACAGCAACAGAGGGGCAATTTTTAGGTTTTTCTCAGTGTGTCTTCTGTTCTGCCCAGAGGTTCTTTTATAACTCGTGGCCCGTCACGGCCGTGATATCCATCACGGCCAGGCCGTGGCGGATTCTGTTTCTGGCAGATTTTGTGACTTCAGGACTCTCGTGTGGCGAGCTAACATTCGCGTCGCGAGACCTCTTTTTCATGCCCGTGATCTCCATCACGGCCAAGCCGTGATGGATTCTGACTTGTGGTGGTTTTGGGTCACGGCCGTGATGTACATCACGGCTAGGCCGTGACAGGCTCTGACTTCAGCCTTTCTTCCTTTTCAGTTTTGCTCGATCATGGCCGTGATGGGCATCACGGCTAGGCCGTGATGGGCTCTGTTTGGCTCATTTTCTTCACTTTTAAGGCTCTAAATCATCCAAGCTTCATCATGGCCGTTCCTTGGGCATTTAAACATGAATTCCTGCAAAACAACACACAAGACCACCTTATCCGTTCCAAAGGAAAAACTAAACAAAATCCAACTAAAATGGCCTAACTATATGCAAATGCATGCAGAAATGTACATGGAGAATGAGGTGAAATCACACTCATCAGATACCTTATATAGGGCTTTAGAAACACTATCTATGGTTACCTCTTTTAATAACGTCAAGTTAGAAAGCACTATTAAAAATCAAATCTGGCATAGGGATGTAAATAATACATTGTGAGAGACAACCATATTTTCTTCCCTCTCTCTCTCTATATATATTTTTTTCTTTCTTTCCGTTATTTGTGTTTAGTGTAACACCCTGTTTTTCGTGTGCTTAATTATTAGTAAATGCATGCTTTAATGTATTTAATTGTGATAAAATCCAGAGGATGATTTTATTTTAAATAAAATCATTTTCTTGTGTTATTTTACTGTATGAAGTCACAGTAAAATTTTCGGTATAAAATTCAGACGAAAGTGCCAGTTCGGGTTTTCAAAGCCAGTACGAGTTTACTGAGCTAGAGACCTAATATTGACTCGTGAACGAGACGATTAGTGTTTTTTTATGTTTTGTGTGGGTTTGGAGTGTTTTGAGAAATCTTGTTCGGGGCCGAATTTCCGAGTATTACCCGGGCGAATCGTCGGGAAATACGATCGGGAAATTCATCTGATGCATGTTGGAGCAGATCAAAAATGGAGTAGATTGACTGATGTGAAGGCTATGACATAGGCATGTCCATGGCCATACCTTCCTTACACCAATCAAGTCAAATCACCATACTTTCTTACACACACCTTACCTACACCATACCTCCTTTCTTCTCAACCAAGTCAAGCTCTTCTCTCCCCTCCAATCTGCCCCAAAACTGACTCCCTCCCCCTCTCTTTTCCTTCTTCTAATTAAGTTTCAAAGTGTAACCATTTCACACTTTTGCTTCCTTTCACAAAAACACTTTTTTACAACTATTCATCTTCTTCTTCACACAACTAAAGGTACCATTTTTACTAAGTTTTTCAAGTTGTGTCCTTCATCAAAGTTGTTCACATTGGTAAGGGTAATGTCCCTATACCATTTGTTTTTCAAGTTTTGGCTTTATTTTCATAGTTGATGTTTTGAGTTCATAATATGCTTTTAAACTTCAAAAAATTCTCAAAAATTGTAGAAAGATCCGATTGAGGTGAAACCAATTTCTATATTCTTATTTTTACTTCCTCTACAACATACTAAAATCTTGTGGAAAACAAAAATCTCGAACACCATTTTATGTACTGGACAGAATCTATGTCTTTTGTGCCATATGAGTTTTGTTTCATCTTTGCTTGGTTAAGCTTGTGTTTGAGTGTTATTCCAACATGATCATGACAAAGAGATCCTATGTACATAAGGATGCTAGGTTTAAGTGATTGGAAAAGTTTAGAAACTTTTATGTATTTTCATGAAAAAGTGAAAACTCTAAGTGTTTTGTTATATGTACTTTGAGGTTTTTCCAAAGTGATCATGGATTTGGGCTCCTTGATGTATAAGGATGCTAGATCCAAGAGATTGGAAAGTTTGAAAACCTCTAACCCTCATTTTTACTCAAGGCCGAATGGTAGTGTTTGTGGCCTAGGGTATTTGATTTTTTCATTTTTCAAAAATGATCAAGGTTTTAGGCTCCTTACTAGGTATGGATGCTAACATAAAGATATTGGAAAATTTAGAACATCCTAACCTATTTTAGAGGATGAAAACCGAAACCCTAAGTTGATGACTTAGTGGGATTCTTGATTCAAACTTGTTAAACTTTTGGTGTTTAAGAACTCCTAGCACTTAAGGATCATAAATCCATAAGTTGCATGATTTTTGGAAACCTTAATCCAAAACCATTGTTGAAAACCGAATCTATGCCTTGTGGCTAGTGTTCTTTGATTAAAAATCTAACCTATGGTTTCATGTGTGTAACCTTAGATTCGTTACGTGCGGACGTTCGTGATCCTTAGTTTTCGTAGTCGGAACCCTTATCGTCTTTTGAGGTAAGAGGGGATTTCCGAAAGATATTCAATAACTGTATGCATGTGTGTATTTGATTAATTGTTTACTTGACAGTTATTGAGTTACTGGATTAACTGAAATGTTATGCTACTATATGAAGTTGAACTGTATCGTTATATATGTTGAGATGTATAACTGTGATGAACTGTGATATTGGCATTGAACTGTGAATATATATATGTGTACATACTGTTATTGTTGTTTGAAGTTTGCTAAGCCGGACATGTGTCCGTGCTCAATCATTAATAAGGATTAAAAACCTTAATAAGATTTGAAGATGAAAGGATGGGTGTTCTTTTCCAAAAAGCTTGAATGTTTAATAGTACTTGTTTTATGTGACAATATAGTTTTAGTGATTTCCAGAATGCAAGAGAAAAACCCTTTTCGAACTATGTGTTTTAAGTGAAAACTTTCGAAAATATTTTACAATATCCTAATGGGGATTTTCAAAGTTAAAAGTGTTTCAAAAACGTTTTATAAAGGATTTTCAAAAGAAAAGGTTTTCTCCCAAATGATTTAGAAACTTTCCGATAGCCAGCATAGGTTATCGAGGCTTTCGATTTCGAAAACTGCTTCCGTCAAATGAAAGATAAGTACTAAAAGAATAGGAATCTAGACGTGAGACGTCGCCTCTAGTTTTCCATGCTTAGCACGTGATCTTGGATCAGTGTTAATTCGGGACCGTAAAGTCCTATTCGTAATGTTATGGACTTCAAGTCCACTCGCGGAATCGAGGACGATTCGTTCGATTTCCGTTGTTGTGGGCTATTGTCCTTAGCATGATAAGTAAAACATGACTAAAAGTATATTGATTTCCATTACCACAAACCTTGACTGCGGCCACGGTCTAGGTGTTGGGATTGAGCATTTGTCCTATGTTTCTAAGTTTTCAAGTGATGGGGAAATAATGTTAAGTCATTAGCTTTGAGCTTTGACAGTGAAATATTTACACAAAGAAAAACCTTAAAAGGAAAGTTTTTATTCATATGCATTTCCCCTGGCAGACGTGCCTTTGCTTATTGAGGATACCCATGGGGTATCTGAGAGTCAGTCACATTGCTAGCTGTTTTGTTAAGGGCATGTGGCGTTGTCTGACCAAGAGGCCTGGTGCATTAGGATGCGGTGGCAACAGCCCGGTGGGCAGAGCTTGACCAACTCTATCTTCTCCAGTGATAACATGGTGTTGTGATCTCATGAGATTAGGATAGAGCCTGATATTGAAGTGTCATGCACATTTTCGAAACCGATTGTACGGGCTTGAGGACCCTTGATATAACATCTGTTATATTATGATGATTATGCATGCTTTAATCTGTTGATCTGATTTCGTGTTGCATGTATCATGTATATGGTTGTTGTGGGATATATCTTATGACGGTATCTCACTCTTGCATGTCTGTATGTTCTTTTATTTTCCTCGTACCGGGTATGCGTATGCTTTAGATGGACCCTCTTGTCCCTCTTGTACCAGAGGTCACACGGACAGAGACTTTTGACGAGGCCGACAGGATTGGGAATTGGAGGATGGACGCGAATGCGACTACGACGACGTACCGAGGGCCAATCACTACTACTGAAGCTAATATACATGGAGAGCCTGTTAGGAGGATCCACTCGGTGGAATCCAGGAACGTGATTCTTCCACCGCCATGGTTGTACCTGAACACGCTACAGGAAGCCGGTCTACTTCACCCTCACGTTGAGCCTGCCGAGCCAGAAGAGGAGGAACCGATGGAGGAAGATCCCGAAGAGGATCCTGAGGAGGAGCCTCATGAGCTGGTAGACGACTGGTGGGATGAGGAGCTCGAGGCGGGTTATCACACTTTGGATATTGAGGAGGAGGATGTCCCGTTGGATGACGGAGGAGAGATGATTGACCCGGAGCCGGAGACTTCTTCTTGTGGGAGCGTTTGTGGCCACTCCGAGTGTCGTAGGCATTGGTAGTGGTTGGAGGCTTTGTTTTGAGTGGTCCGTTAGTCTTGGCTTTTGATTTTTTCTTTTGAGTTTAGATTCCCAGATTCCTATTCCCAGTTGGTGTTTTATTTACCTTATCTTCTCAATTATGTTTCAGTTATGTTTTCGTTTCTGTTGGCCATATTGATTAAGGCCGTGGTGTAATGTTAAAACCTAAGACCTTTCGAGGCAATATTATATGTATGTATCTGTTGTCGTTTTCAAGTTGTGAGTTTCTTTACCTTTTACTTCTTTTCTGTAAAGAAAAAAAAAAATTAAGTACCTTTTTGGTAACCTTGTGTATGTTGAATAATCTTTTTCCAAAAGCGACCATCATTTAAACGAGCATTTTTCCTCAAAAAGGGTAACCATGTGATGACCAAGTTAGGGTGTCACATTAGTGGTATCAGAGCTAGTCAAGTCTTTCGGGAATGTCTGGGTTAGGTCTGTTGTGTTGCTGTGTGTTTTCTCTGATTGTGTGTTGTTTGAATTACTTCTTTTGAGGTAATGTGTGGTGACCGGCGGGTTCTCTCTTTCGGATTGTCATCTGACTGCTTGTGTGATCCAGGTCAGTATGAATCAGAGAGGTGCTCGTGGACGTGGACGAGGCAATGGAGGAATGGACTTCGCTGCTCAAGCATTGGCTGATGTGGCTGCTGCTATAGCTCATCAAACGGCCAATGCTGCTGCACAAAATCAGCAAGAACAGCTGCGAGCGCAACAAGCTGCAAAGGGAAGGCATCTTGATGCGTTCAGACGTCAGAATCCATCTCAGTTCGATGGAGACGTGGATCCGATTAAGGCAGATCTTTGGATTCAAGAGTTAGAAAAGATTTTCGAGTTGGTACACACTCCTGAAGAATCCAAGGTACCTTATTCGACGTTTCAGCTCGTGGGAGACACCGAGTATTGGTGGAAGGGTACTAAGCAACTGCTAGAGGCTGAACATCAAGTGATCACCTGGGGAGTATTCCGCGGCAAGTTTCTGGACAAGTACTTTCCCCAGAGTGCCCGAAAGGAGAAAGAACAAGAGTTCTTGAGGCTAAGTCAGAGAGATCTGACGGTGGGGGAGTATGCGGCAAAGTTCGAATCACTTGCCAAATACTTCCGCTTCTTTGTAACAACCCCAGTGAAGAGTGGAAGTGCGAACAGTTCGAAGCCGGTTTACGCTTTGAAATCAAGGAATTAGTGCTGCCCTTGGAAATTCGGAGTTTCCAAGCATTAGTGGAGAAGTGCCGGAAGATTGAGTTGATGCGCAAAGGAAGGGATAGCAGAGAAAGCGCAAGTGGACCAGTTCGTCATAAGGGTCAGAATCAAGGACATAATTTCAAATGGAAGCAGAACTAGAGGAAGCCATACCATCAAGCACCTAGCTACAATAACAATCATAAGCAACAAGCTCGTTCCAGTGTGTCAGGAACTGGAAGTGGAGGCCAGAGAAACAACGATCAAGGCCAAGGAAGGAGATGTTTCCGATGTGGGGATCCGAATCACTTCGCGAATGATTGCCCAAAGAAGGACTACAAGTGCAACAACTGTGACCGTATTGGCCATTTGGCAAAGGAGTGCCAACCACCGAAGAGGGAGCAGTCATTCAACCTCACTAGAGCAAGCAAGCCAACCGCCAAGGGAAGAGATTACACGATGAGTGGTGCGGAGGCATCGAACTCCGGTGATCTCGTGCAGGGTGAGTGTGACATTGATGGTAATCTCTTAATTGTACTGTTTGATTCTGGTGCAACCCATTCATTTATTTCTATGGATCGTGTGAAAACGTTGAACTTGCCTGTTTCTTCCTTATCTTATAATCTGATTGTTTCTACCCCAACTGCTAAACCTGTGACTGTTAATTCTGTTTGCCTAAACTGTCCTATCATTGTTCAGAATAGACATTTCCTTGTGGATTTGATCTGTTTGCCCCTAGTACAACTAGATGTGATCTTAGGCATGGATTGGTTATCTTCCAACCATATCCTAATAGACTGTGCTCAGAAAACCTTAGTCTTTAGGGATGAGATTTCTGGATTATTATCTCGCTAGTCGGGTAAGAGTTTCTTTGAAAGAAGGGGCTCAAGTTTACATGCTTCTTTGTGGTCCCTCGGAGGTCAAGAGCGAGTTTGACTTAGAGTCGGTGACTGTCGTCCGAGAGTTTCCGAAGTTTTTCCGGAGGATGTACTGGATTGCCACTGTTCGGAGATTGAGTTCGCGATTGATCTAGTCCCGATTCTTTGGACCAATATCCATGGCACCGTATCGCATGTCACCATCGGAGTTAGAAACCTTGAAGGAACAACTTGAGGAATTGATGAGGAAGGAGTTCATACGGCCTAGTGTGTCACCGTGGGGAGCTCCAGTCCTGTTAGTGAAAAATAAAGATGGATCGGCCAGGCTATGTGTGGATTATCGCTAGTTGAATAAAGTCACGATCAAGAATCGATATCCTCTTCCAAGGATAGATGATCTCATGGATCAGTTGCGTGGCGCTGCAGTGTTTTCGAAGATAGATCTACGGTCAGGATACCACCAGATACGAGTGAAGGCAGAGGATGTTCCTAAGACAGCATTTCGAACATGCTATGGGCATTATGAGTTTTTGGTGATGCCATTCGGAGTGACCAATGCGCCAGCTATATTCATGGACTATATGAATAGGATCTTTCGTTCCTTTTTGGATCAGTTCGTAGTCGTCTTTATAGATGACATTCTGATCTATTCCCCGGATGAGGAGTCACATGCTAAACACCTTAGCATTGTTCTTCAGATCCTAAAAGAGAAGCAGCTGTATGCGAAGTCGGAGAAGTGTGAGTTTTGGTTGGATCAAGTTCAATTCTTAGGTCATGTGATATCTCGCGAAGGAATCGCTGTAGATCCGAAGAAGGTTGAGGCTGTTTTGGAATGGGAAAGGCCAACAACGGCGACGGAGATTCGTAGCTTTGTGGGTTTGGCTGGATACTATCGAAGGTTTATCGAAGGGTTTTCCAAGATAGTGGGACCTCTCACTCAGTTGACTCGTAAGGACCAAGCATTCGTTTGGACAGAAGCTTGTGAAAGGAATTTCCAAGAGTTGAAGCGTAGATTGACTACTTCACCTGTGTTGATTCTACCTAATCCCAAGGAACCTTTTGAGCCTTACTGTGACGCTTCACATCAAGGGTTGGGCTGTGTGCTGATGCAAAATCGGAAAGTTGTATCTTATGCTTTGAGGCAGTTGAAGATTCACGAGAGAAACTATCCGACGCATGATTTGGAGTTAGCGGCTGTGGTCTTTGCTTTGAAGATATGGAGACATTACTTGTACGGGGCTACTTTTAATGTTTTCAGTGATCACAAGAGCCTGAAGTATCTGTTCGATCAGAAGGAATTGAATATGCGGCAGAGACGTTGGTTAGAGTTTCTGAAGGATTACGACTTTCAACTACAGTATCACCCTGGGAAGGCGAATGTAGTGGCCGATGCGCTAAGCAGAAAGACGATTCACGCGTCAGTGATGATGGTTAGGGAGCAGGAATTGTTGGAACAATTCCGAGATCTGAGTTTGTCTGTTGAGGTTACGCCAGGAAGGCTGTGTCTGAACAAGATCACCGTGTCAAATGGATTGATGGAGCAGATAAAGGAGAAGCAAGAGACTGATCAGTATCTGCAGACTGAAAGGGATTTAGTGCGACAATGAGCATTGTCAGATTTTAGAGAAGGCACAGACGGGATCTTAAGGTTCGGTGAAAGAATCTGTGAGCCTGAGGATGTCGAGTTGAGAAAACTGATCTTAGAAGAAGCTCATAAGAGTAAGTTGAGTATGCATCCAGGAGCTACCAAGATGTACCAAGATCTAAAGAAGTTATATTGGTGGTACGGGATGAAGAGAGATGTGATGGAATATGTTGCATCATGTTTGGTATGCCAGAAAGCCAAAGTAGAACATCAGAGACCTGCAGGAATGTTACAATCTTTAGATATTCCCGAATGGAAGTGGGACGGGATATCAATGGATTTCGTAACCAGTTTACCAAGAACTAGAAAAGGGTATGAGGCTATATGGGTAATTGTAGATCGACTGACCAAGTCAGCTCACTTTCTACCAGTCAACATGAAGTACCCGATAAAAAGGTTGACCCAGTTGTACATCGACGAGATTGTTAGGTTACACGGTATACCCTCGAGTATTATTTCGGATCGTGATCCGAGATTTACGTCAGAGTTCTGGAAGGGACTACAAAACTCTTTGGGAACAAAACTCAAATTGAGTTCTGCATATCACCCACAGACGGATGGACAATCGGAAAGGACGATCCAGTCGCTTGAAGACTTGCTTAGAGCCTGTGTTTTGGAGGATGCAGGGAGTTGGGATGAGTCATTACCGTTGATAGAGTTTACCTATAACAACAGTTTCCACTCAAGCATAGGAATGGCACCCTATGAAGCCCTATATGGTAGACGATACAGAACACCTTTGTGTTGGTATCAGGATGGAGAAAGCCTATTGTTGGGACCAGAGCTGGTACAACAGACGATCGAGAAAGTGAAGATGATCCAAGAGAAAATGCGAACTGCCCAAAGTAGACAGAAGAGTTATCCTGATAAGAGACGACGACCTCTAGAGTTTGAAGAAGGAGAACATGTGTTCTTGAGAGTCACGCCAACAACGGGGATTGGCGGGGTAATAAAATCCAGGAAGCTCACTCCCAAATTCATTGGACCCTACCAAATTCTTTGTCGCGTAGGTCCAGTAGCCTGTAAAATATCTTTACCACCTTTTCTTTCCAACATCCATGATGTCTTTCATGTTTCTCAGTTGAGAAAATATATTCCTGATCCATCACACGTCATAAAACCTGATAATGTACAATTGAAAGAGAATTTGTCTTTCGTAACGTCACCGGTACGAATTGCGGATAAGATGATGAAGCAACTCAGAGGTAAACAAATTCCTCTAGTCAAAGTTATCTGGAATGAAACAACCGGAGAAGCTACGTGGGAAGCTGAGGACAAGATGAAGATGCAATACCCTGAGTTATTTCAAGGTACGTAATCTCGAGGACGAGATTCTTTTTAGAGGGGTGGAGTTGTAACACCCTGTTTTTCGTGTGCTTAATTATTAGTAAATGCATGCTTTAATGTATTTAATTGTGATAAAATCCAGAGGATGATTTTATTTTAAATAAAATCATTTTCTTGTGTTATTTTACTGTATGAAGTCACAGTAAAATTTTTGGTATAAAATTCAGAGAAAGCCTAGTGCTGGGGTTTCAAAGCCGATCATGAGTTCTTGAGCTAGAGACCTAATATTGACTCGTGAACGAGACGATTAGTGTTTTTTTTATGTTTTGTGTGGGTTTGGAGTGTTTTGAGAAATCTTGTTCGGGGCCGAATTTCCGAGTATTACCCAGGCGAATCGTCGGGAAATACGATCGGGAAATTCATCTGATGCATGTTGGAGCAGAGCAAAAATGGAGTAGATTGACTGATGTGAAGGCTATGACATAGGCATGTCCATGGCCATACCTTCCTTACACCAATCAAGTCAAATCACCATACTTTCTTACACACACCTTACCTACACCATACCTCCTTTCTTCTCAACCAAGTCAAGCTCTTCTCTCCCCTCCAATCTACCCCAAAACTGACGCCCTCCCCCTCTCTTTTCCTTCTTCTATTTAAGTTTCAAAGTGTAACCATTTCACACTTTTGCTTCCTTTCACAAAAACACTTTTTTACAACTATTCATCTTCTTCTTCACACAACTAAAGGTACCATTTTTACTAAGTTTTTCAAGTTGTGTCCTTCATCAAAGTTGTTCATATTGGTAAGGGTAATGTCCCTATACCATTTTTTTTTCAAGTTTTGGCTTTATTTTCATAGTTGATGTTTTGAGTTCATAATATGCTTTTAAACTTCAAAAAATTCTCAAAAATTGTAGAAAACTCCGATTGAGGTGAAACCAATTTCTATATTCTTATTTTTACTTCCTCTACAACATACTAAAATCTTGTGGAAAACAAAAATCTCGAACACCATTTTCTGTACTGGACAGAATCTATGTCTTTTGTGCCATATGAGTTTTGTTTCATCTTTGCTTGGTTAAGCTTGTGTTTGAGTGTTATTCCAACATGATCATGACCAAGAGCTCCTATGTACATAAGGATTCTAGGTTTAAGTGATTGGAAAAGTTTAGAAACTTTTATGTATTTTCATGAAAAAGTGAAAACTCTAAGTGTTTTGTTATATGTACTTTGAGGTTTTTCCAAAGTGATAATGGATTTGGGCTCCTTGATGTATAAGGATGCTAGATCCAAGAGATTGGAAAGTTTGAAAACCTCTAACCCTCATTTTTACTCAAGGCCGAATGGTAGTGTTTGTGGCCTAGGGTATTTGATTTTTTCATTTTTCCAAAATGATCAAGGTTTTAGGCTCTTTACTAGGTATGGATGCTAACCTAAAGAGATTGGAAAATTTAGAACATCCTAACCTATTTTAGAGGATGAAAACCGAAACCCTAAGTTGACGACTTAGTGGGATTTATGATTCAAACTTGTTAAACTTTTGCTGTTTAAGAACTCCTAGCACTTAAGGATCATAAATCCATAAGTTGCATGATTTTTGGAAACCTTAATCCAAAACCATTGTTGAAAACCGAACCTATGCCTTGTGGCTTGTGTTCTTTGATTAAAAATCTAACCTATGGTTTCATGTGTGTAACCTTAGATTAGATTCAGCGTGGACGTTCGTGATCCTTAGTTTTCGTAGTCGAAACCCTTATCGTCTTTTGAGGTAAGAGGGGATTTCCGAAAGATATTCAATAACTGTATACATGTGTGTATTTGATTAATTGTTTACTTGACGGTTATTGAGTTACTGGATTAACTGAAATGTTATGCTACTATATGAAGTTGAACTGTATCGTTATATATGTTGAGATGTATAACTGTGATGAACTGTGATATTGGCATTGAACTGTGAATATATATATGTGTACATACTGCTGTTGTTGTTTGAAGTTTGCTAAGCCGGACGTGTGTCCATGCTCAATCATTAATAAGGATTAAAAACCTTAATAAGCTTTGAAGATGAAAGGATGGGTGTTCTTTTTCAAAAAGCTTGAATGTTTAATAGTACTTGTTTTATGTGACAATATAGTTTTAGTGATTTCTAGAATGCAAGAGAAGAACCCTTTTCGAACTATGTGTTTTAAGTGAAAACTTTCGAAAATATTTTACAATATCCTATTGGGGATTTTCAAAGTTAAAAGTGTTTCAAAAACGTTTTATAAAGGATTTTCAAAAGAAAAGGTTTTCTCCCAAATGATTTAGAAACTTTCCGATAGCCAGCATAGGTTATCGAGGCTTTCGATTTCGAAAACTGCTTCCGTCAAATGAAAGATAAGTACTAAAAGAATAGGAATCTAGACGTGAGACGTCGCCTCTAGTTTTCCATGCTTAGCACGTGATCTTGGATCAGTGTTAATTCGGGACCGTAAAGTCCAATTCGTAATGTTATGGACTTCAAGTCCAATTCGCGGAATCGAGGACAGTTCGTTTTGATTTCCGTTGTTGTGGGCTATTGTCCTTAGCATGATAAGTAAAACATGACTAAAAGTATATTGATTTCCATTACCACAAACCTTGACTGGGGCCACGGTCTAGGTGTTGGGATTGAGCATTCGGACTGTGTGTCCTATGTTTCTAAGTTTTCAAGTGATGGGGAAATAATGTTAAGTCATTAGCTTTGAGCTTTGACAGTGAAATATTTACACAAAGAAAAACCTTAAAAGGAAAGTTTTTATTCATATGCATTTCCCCTGGCAGACGTGCCTTTGCTTATTGAGGATACCCATGGGGTATCTGAGAGTCAGTCACATTGCTAGCTATTTCGTTAAGGGCATGTGGCGTTGTCTGACCAAGAGGCCTGGTGCATCAGGATGCGGTGGCAACAACCCGGTGGGCAGAGCTTGACCAACTCTATCTTCTCCAGTGATAACATGGTGTTGTGATCTCATGAGATTAGGATAGAGCCTGATATTGAAGTGTCATGCACATTTTCGAAAACTGATTGTACGGGCTTGAGGACCCCTTGATATAACACTGTTATATTATGATGATTATGCATGCTTTAACTGTTGATCTGATTTCGTGTTGCATGTATCATGTATATGGTTGTTGTGGGATATATCTTATGACGGTATCTCACTCTTGCATGTCTGTATGTTCTTTTATTTTCCTCGTACCGGGTATGCGTATGCTTTAGATGGACCCTCTTGTCCCTCTTGTACCTGAGGTCACACGGACAGAGACTTTTGACGAGGCCGACAGGATTGGGAATTGGAGGATGGACGCGAATGCGACTACGGCGACGTACCGAGGGCCAATCACTACTACTGAAGCTAATATACATGGAGAGCCTGTTAGGAGGATCCACTCGGTGGAATCCAGGAACGTGATTCTTCCACCGCCATGGTTGTACCTGAACACGCTACAGGAAGCCGGTCTACTTCACCCTCACGTTGAGCCTGCCGAGCCAGAAGAGGAGGAACCGATGGAGGAAGATCCCGAAGAGGATCCTGAGGAGGAGCCTCATGAGCTGGTAGACGACTGGTGGGATGAGGAGCTCGAGGCGGGTTATCACACTTTGGATATTGAGGAGGAGGATGTCCCGTTGGATGACGGAGGAGAGATGATTGACCCGGAGCCGGAGACTTCTTCTTGTGGGAGCGTTTGTGGCCACTCCGAGTGTCGTAGGCATTGATAGTGGTTGGAGGCTTTGTTTTGAGTGGTCCGTTAGTCTTGGCTTTTGAGCTTTTCTTTTGAGTTTAGATTCCCAGATTCCCATTCCCAGTTGGTGTTTTATTTACCTTATCTTCTCAGTTATCTTTCAGTTATGTTTTCGTTTCTGTTGGCCATATTGATTAAGGTCGTGGTGTAATGTTAAAACCTAAGACCTTTCGAGGCAATATTATATGTATGTATCTGTTGTCGTTTTCAAGTTGTGAGTTTCTTTACCTTTTACTTCTTTTCTGTAAAGAAAAAAAAATTAAGTACCTTTTTGGTAACCTTGTGTATGTTGAATAATCTTTTTACGAAAGCGACCAGCATTTAAACGAGCATTTTTCCGCAAAAAGGGTAACCATGTGATGACCAAGTTAGGGTGTCACATTTAGTATATGTTTGGATAAACAACTTAATTAGGTGCTTATTCAATAAACATGTTTGAAATAAGTTAAAAAGATCGCATTTTCATAAGTTACTATGATAAACTTATTAAAATAAGCTAAACAGAATCTATACAAAGGCAACAACAATTTTTTAATTTCTTTTCACAAGCTATTTACATAAGTTAAAATAAACTCTTTGTAAACTTTAATCTGCCTTATTTATCAGTCTATTCCATTTTTTGAATTAGACCAAAAATAAGTACGAAAATGATTTCATACTAAATAACATTTCTGTTTATAAAAATATATCTTGCCAAAAATATTTGTTTTATATCTATAAGAGGGATTCGTTTACATTAGTGTAAGTCAATTTTTACTAACACTCAATCTCAACCGTAGATTTTATTTTTATCCAATGATTTAAATTATTTTATTAAATTACTAAAATTAAAATTATTATTCAATGAAAAATGGTAATACTAAGATCCAAATATATATTTGACTTCTCCATATGCTTTACAAATATATCCTGGTAAATTGTAATAATAATCATGCCACAAGTTTCAGACCAGTCTCCTTTTCTACAGTTATTGTATACTGAAGTACTTTTCTCTGATAAATGTAGAATTTAATTTGAAGTCCTGCGACAATCTTAGAGACTTGCTAACTAATTCTCACACACAAGTGTTTCAAATTGTGAAAGCCACAGTTTGAATGATCTAAAGCTAATTTTATTTTGAGAATTTCTATTAAACCCATGATACGGCCCAAGCTAATACCACCAGTGAAGTTAGCACTAAAGCTAGCCCTAGGGAGGAAGCTGAAATGACACAAAACAACACTAGAAGGGGGTGGAATAGTATTTTCGAAAATCAGGGTTTAAGAAACACAAAACAAAATCAGTGAATGAAAGTGGCTCTTAGAACAGACGCCTTTCACAACACACTGATCATCAACTATATAACACACCGAGTTAGTTACTTAAAACAATTAAACAACTGAATAATAAAGCAAAGGATAGAGAGAGAGTATACTCAGATTTATCCTGGTTCACCCACAAACTTTGGGCTACATCCAGTCCTTGATGTTACCAAGTTTTAACACTATAACTGATCAAGGTTACAGACGAGTATTAGTTGCACACCTAGCCTCTCCAGGCTCAACCACAAGTATTGTTTGTACACCTAGCCTCTTCAGGCTCAACAAGTATTCTTGAAACAAGCCTCTTCAAGCTCAGAGAGTTTTGAATCACAACTTCAATGTTACAAAGCAATTCAACCAATCTTTAAACACTACAGAGAGTGAATATGAACTTGGAACTTGGTGAGTTGCAGATGAGTTCTTCTTCAAATGATTTTTCAAAGTGTGAAGAAAATATGTGAGTGATGAGAGCTTTCAACTATGGATTTGATAACATGAGTATTGTTCTTTGAGTAACATAGCTTTTCAACTGATGAGTAATTTCTCTAGTTGCTTATCACTGTATCACATCACTATATATTCATTCTTCGACTTATTATTCTATTTATACTTGATCACAAAGATCCGTTGAGATGCATTTGAGAGTCTTTAGCTTTGTTCTTCAGGAAATAGTAATTTTGACTTGATAATAAATGCTTTGAAGAATGTTGGAGATTCATTGTTGACATTTGAGTATAGTAGATATGCTTTTGTGGCTTTGGGCAACGTTCTTTCCTTATTTGTGCAACACTTAGAAGAGCTCAGATAAAGTAGTTTTTCTCTTACTAACACAAGGAATGCTTTTCTGGCTTTGCCCTTTTGTATTTTCTCCTTTCTCTGATTTCGATTGAAGATAAGAAATATATTAATAAACTTCTTTCAAGTTTAATTAATTATATTTCAAATCACTCTTTACTTTTGAATAAGAGATTAAGTAATTCCTTCACAGAGAGCTTTTCTCCTTGGCATGTGCTTCAATAACACAGAGGTGACTTAGTGTTTCACATCTTCTAAGCTTGTGGATGTTTGAATATCTTTTGAATCAAACATGTTAATCTGATAGAAAAGTGGTTCTGACTTTGTCAGAGTCTTAGACGAATACTTAGAGAGATAGACGCTTCAGTGAAATGAGACTTCTTGATCTGTAATCTTGATCCTTCTTCTTTCAATTTTTTTCAGAAGATAGTGTTTGTATTCTTCGAATACTTTGATCATTACTTTGACTGATAACTTCTTCATGCTTCTTGGTCTTAAGCATAGTCTGTAAAGTAAGAACGAATAGTCTTCTATAAGAGTATTGCTTGATATTTTCTTTTCTTTCATTTTCTTATGAATGGATAAGTCCGTTTCCTTTAGCTTTCAGTGAAGATGACAATCATTGATTACTTTGCTTTGATACTGCTGCTAGCTATTCTTCTTCGTAGTTTGATAAGTCAGAAAGATGTTGATGTAGGCTTCAGTGAGTCAGGCTTCAGACACATTGTACTTTAGACAGCTTTGAGTTAGACACTTGTATGCAACCATTTGATTCTTTCATAATCTTTTGTTGAAATGTTATGCTAAGATAGAATGCTTTGGAAACACAACTCAAGTAGATGATTATCAGCGTTCGTATGGTTCAATGTAAAATCAATTACTTAAATGTTTGAGTTCATGAAAACACACAAGGGCCATAGGAGTGTGAGTCAGACGCATGATGAGTCAGACGCTTTATGACTTAACAGAAGCTGTGCAAGGGAGTAGCCTAATTACTAGGCCCAAACGCTCCACCAGAAGGTCTAGTTGGATGGATCTTTATGAAATGTAACAAATTAAGGAAGTCTGTGTCAGTAATTAGGATTTCTTTCCTTTGTATTTTGGTACGATATACATGCCTTATTTTCTGTATTTTCATGTAACCAACTCCTATTTTTATGGAGTCGAACGTTAACGATAGGACACAACAAATATTCAGAAAAATCTCATTCCTTTTTCTCGACTTTTATGGAGAGTGGTTCCTTCTCTCGAATAAGGAACATGTGACACCCTCTACCCCGCATACATATAAAGCATTAAAAGATAAGATAATTTAAAATAAAACATGCATTATTTATTAACACCAACCAATGGGTAGAGAACGCCACATTGTGTCAAATCTCAAAACCCTTAAAATAAGCATAACATAACATCAAAGAAAAACCCAACCCCAATGTCACATTATAGATCTAGTATAACAAATCTGGAAAACAACCTCGGATACAAACTGAACAAACTAACTAACTATTGACAACTGGAAATCCTAGCTAAAGAGTCGCGGCTGTTGTTTTGGCTTCAACGACTCAAGAGGGGGGGTGAATTGAGTTTTCCTAAAATATTTCCCTCTTAAAAACTTTCCACAAACTTTTCAAATTAGAGTTGACTCAGGATCTTTTACAAAAATAGTGAAGGGCTTTTTATGAAATCTTGAATAGTAGGTGATGAGGATAAGAAAGATTGATTCAAAATTAATAAATCACAAAATAGGTTCAGGTTCAAAACTCAATAATAACAAAATTCAGAAACTAATTAAGCCTTTAAAGATTAAGAACAAGTTATGCAAGTTTCAGACAAAAGCATTAACAATCAAGAACAAACTTACATGTTTCAGTTTCAGTGATTAAGAAACAGAAATTAAGCTATTCGAATTTGAGCACATATGATGCAATATTCAATTCAAATACTGATCCTTGAGAATAGAATTGAATAGACAATTATTATTACTCAAGATTCAATACTGATTATGCAGATCACGAACTGATATCAATTGAAAACATATAACATCAAGATCATAGTTATATGCGCAAGACAGAAATAAAGAGTTTGAGTTTAGAGATACCATACAACCAGATTTATCCTAGTTCAGTCACCACCACTGTGACCTTCATCCAGTCCCCACTCCACATGTGGGTTTTCACACACTAACACAACAAGCGTTAGCCAGGTAGCTTGAAAAACCTTTACACCACAGAGCACTTCTTCACCTAGAGATACCACACTATTGTGATTAGCCTCAATGTTCTTCCTTTGGGATACCTCACCCTAATCACACACAGAGACTCCCCCTCTCTTTACAATCAAAATAGAACAAAAAATTGATTCCTAACTCTCAATAGTTAGATAAACAAATTGAAGCACTTATGAGTATGAAACACTCTTTTCACAATAAGCTCAATAAAGATGATGAATGATTTTCACAATTGATTTCTCAAAATTGATTTCGTAAAATTGTGATATGTTATTGTTATGATATCGTTCCGATAATAAAAGTGTTCATTTGAACCCTCTTTATATAGAAAACAAGTGATAGTCGTTGGGATCAATTAAAACAGATTTGGATATGATAACAGAATCTTTTTTCTTGATTCTAGTTCTTGAAATAAGATTCCACATCGATGTCATCTTCAATCCTCAGGGCTCGTAGTTGATAGTAGACGAGCTCCATATGCCACGTCATTGGACGGATACATCTTTAACTGGTTGAGCGTAACCTAGTAGACGAGCTCCTTATTAAGGACTTAGCCAGTCCAAAGACTAGTGTGGACGAGCGCTTCTGTCACTTGTATGGACGAGCACTTCTGTCACTTTAGTGGACGAGCGCTTGTATCACTTTAGTGGTCGAGCACTTCTGTCACTGTAGTGGACGAGCACTTCTGTCACTTTAGTGGTCGAGCACTGGTATCACTTTAGTGGATGAGCACGTCTGTCACTTTAGGGGACGAGCGCTTGTATCACTTTAGTGGTCGAGCACTTCTGTCACTTTAGTGGACGAGCACTTCTGTAACTTTAGTGGACCATCACTTCTGTCACTTTAGTGGATGAGCGCTTGTATCACTTTAGTTGGACGAGTGCTTCTATCACTTGTGTTGGACGAGCACTTCTATAACTTTAGTGGACTAGCACATCTGTCACTTAAGTGGACGAGCGCTTGTATCAATTTAGTGGAGGAGCGCTTCTATCACTTGTGTTGGACGAATGCTTCTATCACTTGTGTTGGACGAGCACTTCTTATTTCCAAAAAATCATTTTCATTAACGAAAACTTATTCCTTTTATTGCAGGTTATGAAAATTGATTTTCTTCATGCATCTTTTTAGTTGAGCTATTTTGTGACTCAGAGATTTCTTTCTCTTACAAATTATCTAGGACTTAAATCTAAAATTCCCCGTTAAGCTTGGTCTTGATCATACCTTGATCTTTGTCTTTTCTCTTTGATTCCTCCATGTAGCTCTTTTGATTTCTTCAAGTTCTTCCTTGAATATTTTCCTTGAATTTGCTTAATGAACTTGTTGATCACTGCTTGATACCTGTCTTTGCAATTTGACACTAAAACACTTGCACACACATTAAATTGTATTTGTCATATATCAAAATCTCTAAGTCATTGAGTCTTACAAACTCCCCCCTTTTGATTATGACAAATCTTTTAACAAATTATAAGATCAGAGTATAAGTGTAGCAAACGCTATGTGTTTTTGACAGATTTATATCATGGTATCATATCAGAAGTATATCAGAGCAAAAAAAAAAGTTATCAGAGCAGAATTTGATTTCTCCCCATTAATCATGTCAGCTTATAAGCTCCCCCTCAACATATGCATGTATAATTTGTTATTATCCCCTTTCTCTATATCATACTTTTTCCTCCCCCTTTTGGCATTATCAAAAAGGTAAAGAAAAGAAACATTCAAAGCAATAGAGAAGGCAAGCATTTAAACATTCAAACATTGCATATAAAATTGTTCATGATAGAGGGATAGGTTCAGGGCAAATAAAAAAAAACGCGTCCATCAAAAATTATTCCTTTTTTATTTTCTTTTGTTTCTTTAGAGATTAGATATAGGATTGATCAATTATGCCCAATTCTCTTCAAATGAAAAAGAAGCTTTCCTTGTTCAAGGGCTTGGTAAAAATATCATCAAGTTGTTTAGTTGTATCAACATATTCAATCTCAATTTCTCTACTTTGAATATGATCTCTAATGAAATGATGTTTGATTTCTATGTGTTTAGTTCTAGAGTGCATTATGGGATTCTTAGTTAGGTTAATTGCACTTGTATTGTCACATCTAATAGGAACTTGGTTTAGTTGCACACCATAATCAACCAATTGTTGTTTCATCCATAAAACCTGTGCACAATAGCTACCAGCTGCTACATATTCAGCCTCTACCGTGGATAAAGCCACACTAGATGGTTTGTTACAGAACCATGATACTAATGAGTTTCCCAGTAAATGGGAAGTTCCACTAGTACTCTTTCTATCTAGTTTACAACCACCAAAATCAGAGTCTGAATAGCTAATTAAAGTACATGTAGCTCCCTTGGGATACCATAATCCCATGTCTTTTGTTCCCAACAGATAATTATCCTTTTGACTGCTGTTAAGTGTGATTCTTTTGGATTTTCTTGATACCTAGCACACATGCATACACTAAACAAGATATCTGGCCTACTAGCAGTAAGATAAAGTAGTGAGCCTATCATACCTCTGAATTTAGAAACATCAATAGGTTTACCTTGCTCATAGTTGTCCAGATAACAAGAGGTACTCATTGGAGTAGCTATCTCCTTGACATTTTCCATGCCAAACTTCTTGATCAACTCATTGCATTACTTGGTTTGGCTAACAAAGATTCCATTTTTAGTTTGCTTTATTTGCAGTCAAAGGAAAAAGTTCATCTCACCCATCATTGACATTTCAAACTCACTCTGCATAAGACTTGAAAACTCATTGCACAAGTGCTCATTAGTGGCAGCAAAAATTATGTCATCCACATATATTTGTACAAGTAAAATGTTGTGTGCCTTTTACTTAGTGAACAAAGTTGTGTCAACTTTACATCTTTTAAGTCCTTTTTCAATGAGAAAATTACTTAACCTTTCGTACCAAGCTCTAGGAGCTTGCTTTAAGCCTTATAGTGATTTAGACAGTTTATTAACATGGTTAGGCAATTCATTATTCTCAAAACCAGGTGGTTGACCAACATACACTTCCTCTTGTATAAATCCATCTAAGAAAGCACTCTTAACATCCATTTGATACAATTTAAATCCCATTATGCAAGCATAAGCAAGTAGCATTCTTATAGCTTCTAATCTTGCTAATGGTGCATATGTTTCATCATAATCTATGCCTTCTTCTTGGTTATACCCTTTGGCTACCAATCTAGTCTTGTTTCTTACAATTATACCATTTTCATCTAGTGTATTCCTAAAAACCCATTTTGTACCTATTACTTGACAGATCTTGGGTCTAGGCACTAGTTTCCAAACTTGGTTTCTTTCAAACTGGTTTAACTCATCTTGCATAGCCATCATCCAATGTTCATCAATTATAGCAACATCTATGTTCTTAGGTTCTACTTGAGACACAAATGCCATATGATTACAAGAATTTCTAAGAGATTGTCTAGTAGTTACCCCCTTTGTAATTTCACCAATGATGTTATCATTTGGATGATTTCTAACAGTCCTCCATTCCTTTGGTAGGTCAGGCTGTTGTTCTGTTTGCTCCTGCTGCAGCAATTCATTCTTTAGGATTTCATCTTCTTCATTGTCCTGTTTCTCTTCTAGGAGATTTTTCTCAATTGAATCTTGAAGCCTTTGTTTCATAGTTGACGGATACTTAATAGGTTATGTTTCAGTCCCTCAACATATAGTACATCCTCAATGATTGTTGTTGAGTCACTTCCAATGTTGCCAATGCCAAGTATTCTCCATTTATTGTTGTCTCCATAGGTAACACTACCACTTGACTTAGGGGTAAAGGAAATGAATTTGGTTTTGTCTCCAGTCATGTGCTTGGAATAGCCACTATCAAGATACCATTTCACATTCTTGGCTTTCCAACACACCTACAAAACAGAATCATGCTTGTGTTTTAGGTACCCAAATCTGTTTGGGTCCTTTTGAGTTAGTTGCAGCAATAGTTCTTATAGGAACCCATATATACTTAGATTTATTGTATGCTGATTTTCTGTATTGACAAGTAGAAGTTGTGTGACCTTTTCTAGCACAAAAATTGCATTTAACAAATGGTGAGTTTGATGTCTTAGGTGCAGCAAAAAATTTCTTGAAAGATTTATCATGTATCTTAGGTTCATAACCTATTCCAGCCTTATCATAAACACATTTTTGCTGTCCTAATAAAGCATTCAAGTTATCTGTAACATTTGTGAACTTGGCTAAGTCATTTTTCAGTTTTTCAATTTCTTTAGTCAATGTAGAACACTTATAACAATTAGACCATATAGGTGGTTCCAGAACAGTAGCCAAATTTTCTTTTACAGCACGATTTTGTTTTTAATTCATCTAGTTCTTTGTTTAAAACAGAATTTTTCTCTTCTAGGCATGTGATGGTTTTCTTAGACTTAATTAGCAATCTAGCAAGTCTAATGGATTCTTTATGAAGTTTTTCAAAAGCATTTTGCAATTCATCATAAGAAGGTTGATAATCAGAATTTACCTCACTCTCTGAATCATTGTTATTGCAGGCCATTAATCACAAGTTTGCCTCCTCAGATTCATATTCTTCAGTGGAATCTACATCATTATCATCCCAAGCAATGTAGGCCTTTCTTGGCTTTCTCCACTTCTTGTCCTTTGAGTCAAAATTTTCTGTTTTGTCCTTCTATTGCAGTTTTGGACAATCAAGCTTCATGTGGCCAATATTTCCACATTCATAGCATGTGATGTTGTTGGAAGAGTTGTCGCCTTTGCTGAAATTTCTCCTTTGAAAAGTGTATGGATTTCTTTGAAGTTGCATTTCTTCTTTAGGAACTTCTTGAATTTTCTAACTAGCATTCCCATCTCTTCTTCAGATTCTGCCTCTTGTGATGAATCATCATCATCACTATCTTCTACTTCTCTGACTTGTGATCTCAGAGCCAAACCCTTTTTCTTTTTGTCAGTTTCTTCATTCTCATTCAATCTGTTCAACTCCAATTCATGCTCTTGCAATTTTCCAAAGAATCTCGCAATGGTCATTGATGAGAGGTCTCTAGATTCTGAGATTGCAGTGACTTTAGGTTGTCATTCCCTGCTCAAGCATCTCATTAATTTGTTAATTTGATCATCATTTGATATAGCTTTTCCAAGACCAGCAAGTTGGTTGATAATGTGAGTGAATCTCTTTTGCATTTCAGACATAGGTTCTCCTTGCTTCATTCTGAATAGCTCATACTCATGTGTGAGGGTGTTCATTCTTGCTCTTTCGACATATGTGGTTCCTTCATGTGTTACTTGCAATGTATCGCACATCTCCTTTGCTGATTTACAATTTGAAACCCTGAAAAACTCATCACGGCTTAAAGCAGATGTTATAATATTCTTAGCACGTGCATTATATTGAACTCTTTTCTTATCATCCTCATTCCATTCAGTTTTAGACTTATTTCTTGGAGCACCATTAGCATCTACAGTGGACGGGACATATGGCCCATTTTCTACTGCATCCCATATGCCAACACTTGATGCCTCAAGAAAGATTACCATTCTTTCCTTCCAATAGATATACTCAGATCCATTGAAGTTAGGAGGGCATGCAAGGGAAGACCCTTCATTCAAACAGTCATTGGAAGCCATACTCTTATAGATGTTAAGTCAAACTTCAGAGTTTAGCTCTGATGCCAATTGTTGTTTTGGCTTCAACGACTCAAGAGGGGGCGTGAATTGAGTTTTCTTGAAATCTTTCCCTCTTCAAAACTTTTCACAAACTTTTAAAATTAGAGTTGCCTCAAGATCTTTTATAAAAATAGTGAAGGTCTTTTTATGAAATCTTGAATAGAAGGTGATAAGGATAAGAAAGATTGATTCAGAATAAATAAATCACAGAATAGGTTCAGGTTCAAAACTCAATAATAACAAAATACAGAAACTGATTAAGCCTTTAAAGATTAAGAACAAGTTATGCAAGTTTCAGATACATGCATTAACAATCAAGAACAAACTTGTAGGTTTCAGTTTCAGTGATTAAGAAATAGAAATTAAGCTATTCGAATTATATCACATATGATGCAAGATTCAATTCAAATATTGATCCTTGAGAATAAAATTGAATACACAGTTATTATTACAGTTTAATCAAGATTCAATACTGATTATGCAGATCAAGAACTGATATCAATTGAAAACTTAGAACATCAAGATCATAGTTATATGCGCAAGACAAAAATTAAGAGTTTGAGTTTAGAGATACCACACAACCAGATTTATCCTGGTTCAATCACCACCACTGTGACCTACATCCAGTCCCCACTCCACCTGTGGGTTTTCACACACTAACACAACAAGCTTTAGCCAGGTAGCTTGAAAAACCTTTACACCACAGAGCACTCCTTCACCTCGAGATACCACACTATTGTGAATAGCCTCAATGTTCTTCCTTAGGGATACCTCACCCTAATAACACAGAGAGACTTCCTCTCTCATTACAATCAAAATAGAACAAAAAATTGATTCCTAACTCTCAATAGTTAGATAAACAAATTGAAGCACTTATGAGAATGAAACACACTTTTCACAATAAGCTCAATAAAGATGATGAATGATTTTCACAATTGATTTCTCAAAATTGATTTCGTAAAACTGTGATATGTTATTGTTATGATATCGTTACGATAATAAAAGTGTTCCTTTGATCCCTCTTTATATAGAAAACAAGTGATAGTCATTGGGATCAATTAAAACAGATCTGGATATGATAACAGAATCTGTTTTCTTGATTTTGGTTCTTGAAATAAGATTCCACATCGGCGTCGTCTTCAATCCTCAGGGCTCGTAGTTGATAGTAGACAAGCCCCATATGCCACGTCATTGGATGGATACTCCTTTAACTGGTTGAGCGTAACCTAGTAGACGAGCTCCTTATTAAGGACTTAGCAAGTCCAAAGACTAGTGTGGACGAGAGCTTCTGTCATTTGTGTGGACGAGCACTTCTGTCACTTTAGTTGACGAGCGCTTGTATCACTTTAGTGACCAAGCACTTTTGTCACTTTAGTGGACCAACACTTCTGTCACTTTAGTGGACGAGCGCTTGTATCAATTTAGTGGTCGAGCACTTCTATCACTTTATTGGACGAGCACTTCTATCACTTTAGGGGACGAGCGCTTGTATCACTTTAGTGGTCGAGCACTTCTGTCACGTTAGTGGACGAGCACTTCTGTCACTTTAGTGGACGAGCACTTCTGTCACTATAGTGGTCGAGCGCTTGTATCACTTTAGTTGGACGAGCGCTTCTATCACTTGTGCTGGACGAGCGCTTCTATCACTTTAGTGGACGAGAACTTCTGTCACTTTAGTGGACGAACTCTTGTATAACTTTAGTGGTCGAGCGCTTCTATCACTTGTGTTGGAAGAGTTCTTCTTATTTCCAAAAAATCATTTTCATTAACGAAAACTTATTCCTTTTAATGCAGGTTATGAAAATTGATTTTCTTGCATCTTTTTAGTTGAGCTATTTTGTGACTAAGAGTTTTCTTTCTCTTACAAATCATCTAAGAATTGAATCTAAAATTCTCCGTTAAGGTTGGTCTTGATGATCCCTTGATCTTTGTCTTTGCTCTTTGATTCCTCCATGTAGCTCTTTTGATTTCTTCAAGTTCTTCCTTGAATTTGCTTAATGAACTTGTTGATCACTGCTTGATACCTGTCTTTGAAATTTTACACTAAAACACTTGCACACACATTAAATTGTATTTGTCATATATCAAAATCTCTAAGTAATTGAGTCTTACAGCAGCTCCTCGGAGTCACTCCTCAACTGGCTGCTCGTCGTCCTCTGCATAAAAGATACATGCCACAATAAGAAACATAAAGATAGGGCGTAAGAAACATGAATATGAATATAATGGCAAGGAAGAAGTTAGTAAGACGAGCATACATCAAACAATCATGGTAAAGCAGGCAACAATATAACATATCATTATCATCATACAAACGTGTATTCTATGCAATGCAAATTTTACTCAACTACTCCATTATGCACTTGGATCCATCTATCTCAGGAAGTCAACTTCGTAGTTAAATTTCCATATTGGCCAATAAGCACCAAAGCCGGGGCAATCCACCAAACCTTGGGTGGACCCCTAGGATAGCTGACGCACCTTACTCACAGATGTGCCACCGTGGGGGTACTAGGTCCGACGGATGGCCAGATCGTCTTACTCATGGATAACCTCCCCTATGTTGAACATCCTCCACTAACATCTCTGATGCGTGAATGCATGCTCAACACAACACACAAGCACAATTTCCACCTCCGCTTGGGACCACAGGCTACCCAAGTTTTAACACCATCAATTCATCGTTGTCTTTTGTATTCATTAATTAAACACTCTAGTTGTTGTGTACTAGAGATTACCACCTTGACCATCAAGCATTAAGGGCCCCTTGGCCACTAGGCTATTGTTGCGATTCTGGCAAGTGTACCGGTTCGTTGTAAGTAATAAAACACGGTAAGAAATAGCCAGGTTGAACACAAGGATTGGGTGACCAATTTAACCATAATTTTTAAAAGAAAATTCAAATAGTTTGACCAAGTCAATAGCAGTTGGTTGTGGAGAGAGAAAGATCAAGTAACAAGAAATTATCTAAAACAATTATCAAAAATTGGTAACAGTAACAACGAGATTTCAATAGATGATTAAAGGTTCTAAGGTCACGAATCTGCCTACCCAATCATGCAAGCTACCCAAGTGATGATATTCTGTTTCCTATGTTCAATTTCATTGTCAACCGGGACCCCCGAATTCTCCTAAAGACACTATTAATGCTCTAAAGGACGTATCTAAACTGTAAATTAATTACCTACCAAGTCTCATAACCTACAGTTAGATTAAATTAAGTTCTTGTTCCCTATGTGGTTGCACCAATCTCCTACACACTATCAATGCAATATTCAACCTATGTTCCTAATTCAAGTCCTAAGCACGAATTACCTATCAAGTCTCATCACACTGACGAGTTAACCAAGGGCCCTTTTGATTAACACAACAAACGCAGAATTAACAAACAAGAATTAAGTTAAGGAAAAGAATACATCACATTGAAATTCGCTATGCCACCAAGAGTGACTTCATCGTTCCCCTAGAATAGAGGATTAGTTCCTCATAGTAATCAAAACCAAAGCAGAGAAGAAGAAAGAATTCATTACAACTTCATAAACCCTAATAAAACTAGAGGCTACACAGCTCCAAGAGAACAAGGAAAAATAGGTCAAAATTTGGATCCCAATCTGTTCCCAAAACAAGCTATTTATAATTTTCGGAATCAGCGCCCGCTCGCGAGGCGAACAGGTGCCTGCGAGACTAGCACTTGATTTTGGATCTATCTGGAATTTGAATGCTCGCAGGTAATGACTGCCTTGCGGGGCGAGGCAAAGAAGTTGCAGAATCCCTGTGTCTGGTTCATGAGGCGAACCTTTGATCATGAGGCGAGTCTGAATGTGTACAGTTCCTGCTCAGTCTTGTAGGTATGGCTCTCGGGGAGAAACACTCTTCTCAGCCTTTAGCTTGTTTTCTTCAAGTTTCTTTATTCTCTTAAGCTTCACTTTTAACCATAAATGTAAAAAATAGCATTTAAATGTTTTATTGACTCAAAATAACCCAAAAATCCTAAAAATCTCTAAGAGACTAAAAATGTTGCTCAGGGACAAAAGAAGCCAAATTCAGGTGATTAGTGAGGTTAACTCGCTCAATTAGCATAAAAACCTTAGCCTTTCTGGCTATAAAACTAAATAAGCTAGAGGCTTATCAAAATACCCCAAGCTTAAAATTTGCTTGTCTCCAAGCAAACTACAAATCTAAAAGACTCATGACTGTTAGACTCAATGAATGAGAGATTTTGATATATGACAAATACGACTTAATGTGTATGCAAGTGTCTAGTGTCAAATTGTAAAGACAGGTATCAAGCAATATTCAACAAGTTCAGTGAGCAATCAAAGGAGAATATTCAAGGAAGAACTTGGAGGAATCAAAGAGCAAGGACGAAGATCAAGGAATCATCAAGACAAGAGCTTAAACGAAGAAATTAGTGTTAAGTCTTCGATGATTTGTAAGAGCTGAAATCTCTTATTCACAAATAGCTCAATTAAGAAAGATGCATGAAGAAAATCATTTTTCATAACCTGCATTAAAAGGAATAAGTTTTCATTAAAGAAAATGATTTTTGGAAATAATAATAGAAGCGCTCGTCCAACACTGGAATAATATAAGCGCCATTCCAACACTGGAATAATATACACGCTCATCCAACACTAGGAATAATAGAAACGCTCGTCCAACAGTGGTAAAAGTTGGTGTCCAAGAAAGTGGCAGAAGCTCACGTCTACTAAAATGACATAAGTGCTCATCCACTAAAGTGACAGAAGTGCTCGTCCACTAAAGTGACAGAAGTGCTCGTCCACTAAAGTGATACAAGCACTCGTCCACTAAAGTGATAGAAGTGCTCATCCACTGAGGTGACAGAAGCGCTCGTCCACACAAGTATTTGGACTTGCTAAGATCTTAATGAGAAGATTCGTCCAATTACTTTGTGTTAGTACTCCCGTCTGCTGACGTGGCAAATGGACGCGACTATTTTTTAAGGACACGACTATTTTTTTAAGATTGACGCGGCTATTTTTCCAAATGGACTCATTATTTTATGGACGCGAATTCTATAATAACTATTAGAATCTTATCTCAAGAACGAGAATCAAGAAAACAAATTCTGTTAAATCAGATCCAAATATGTCTTGATTGATCCCAACGACTATAACTTATTTTCTATATAAAGAGGGATCAAAGGAACACTTTAACATATACATATATCATAACATATCCCAGTTTTACGAAATCATTTTGAGAAATCAATTGTGAAAATCATTCGTTATCTTCATTGAGCTTACTGTGAAAAGAGTATTTCAATACTCATATGTGCTTCAATTTGTTTTATCTGACTATTGAGAGTTAGGAATCAACTTTTGTTTTACTTTTCAATTGTAAAGAGAGAGGGAGTCTCTCTGAGTGATTAGGGTGAGGTATCCCTAAGGTTGAACATTGAGGCTCTTCACAAGAGTGTGGTATCTCGAGGTGAAGGGCTGGATGTAGGTCACAGTGGTGGTGACTGAACCAGGATAAATCTGGTTGTGTAGTATCTCTAAACTCAAACTCATTTACTTTCTGTGTATGATTCAAGAACCTGCAACTTTGATGTTTAAAGTTCAAGTATAATTTCTGTTCTTGATCTGTATAAACTGTATCTTGTGATTACTGAGTTATTGAACCTGAACCTATTTGTTATTAATCTTTCTTATCCTCATCACCTTCTATTCAAGATTTTGTAAAAACCCTTCATCGATTTTATAAAAGATCCCGAGAACACAAATCCGCAACTCTGATTTATAATCCTTTGTGAAAAAGTTTTAAGAGGGAAATATTTTCTTTGAAAACTCAATCCCCCCCCCCCCCCCCTCTCGAGTCGTTGAAGCCAAAACAACAATTGGCATCAGAGCTAAACTCTGAAGTTTGGCTTAACAGCTAAAAGAGTATAGCTTCCAATGACTGTTTAAATGAATGTGCTTCCCTTGCAAGCCCGCCCGCCTTCAATGGATATGAGTATATCTATTGGAAGGAAAGAATGGTAATCTTTCTTGAGGCAACAGGTGTTAACATATGGGATGCAGTAGAAAATGGACCATTTGTCCCCTCTATTGTAGATGCTAATGGTGCTCCAAGAAATAATCCTAAAACTGAATGGAATGAGGATGATAAGAAAGGAGTTCAATATAATGCACGTGCTAAGAATATTATAACATCTGCTTTAAGCAGCTATGAGTTTTTCAGGGTTTCAAATTACAAATCAGCAAAGGAGATGCCGGATATATTGCAAGTAACACATGAAGGAACCTCATATGTCAATAGAGCAAGAATGAACACCCTCACACATGAGTATGAGCTGTTCATAATGAATCAAGGAGAACCTATGATTGAAATGCAAAAGAGATTCACACACATTGCAAATCAATTGGCTGGTCTTGGAAAGACAATCTCAAATGAGGATCAAATTAACAAAGTCATGAGATGCTTGAGCAGGGAATGGCAACCTAAAGTCACTGCAATCTCAGAATCCAGATATCGCTCATCAATGACCATTGCCACACTGTTTGGAAAATTGCAAGAACATGAATTGGAGTTGAACAGACTAAATAAGAGTGAAGAAACTGATAAAAGAAAGAAGGGATTGGCTCTGAAATCACAAGTCAAAGAAGTAGAAGACAGTGATGATAATGATTCAGAGAGTCAAGAATTTCCTAAAGAAGATAGGAAACTTCAAAAGAAAGTCATCCACCTTTCAAAGGAGATATTTCAGCAAAGGTGACAACTCTTCCAACAACATTACATGCTATGAATGTGGAAAGATTGGCCACATGAAGCTTGACTGTCCAAAACTGCAAAAGAAGGACAAACCAGAAAAGTTTGACTCAAAGGACAAGAAGTGGAGAAATCCAAGAAAGGCATACATTGCTTGGGATTATAATGATCTAGATTTCACTGAAGAATCTGAATCTGAGGAGGCAAACTTGTGCTTGATGGCCAGCAATAACAGTGATTCAGAAAGTGAAGTAAGTTCTAATTATCAACATTCTTATGATGAATTGCAAAATGCTTTTGAAGAACTTCATAGAGAATCCATTAGACTTTCTAGATTGCTAACTAATTCTAAGAAAACCCTCACATGCTTAGAGGAGAAAACTTCTGTTTTAAACAAAGAGGTACATACATTAAAAACAGAAAATTGTTCTTTAAAAGAAAAACTAGCTACTATCTTAGATGCACCTATATGTGATAAATGTCCTAAGTTGGAGAAACATATAAATCATTTGAATGGTGATCTATCTAGAGTTACTAGTGATAAAGAAACCTGGAATGCATCTAGCTGTACATTGACTAAAGAAGTTGAAAAACTGAAAAATGACTTAGCCAAGTTCACAAATGGTAGAGATAATTTGGATGCATTGTTAGGACAGTAAAAATGTGTTTATGATAAGGCTGGAATAGGCTATAAACCTAGGATACATGAGAAATCTTTCAAGAAATTTTTTGCTGCACCTATGACATCAAACACACCATTTGTTAAATACTATTTCTGTGCTAGAAAAGGTCGCACAGCTTCTACATGGCATAACAGAAAATCGGCTTATAATAAGTCTAAATATATATGGGTTCCTAAAGGAACTAATGCTCCAACTAACTCAAAAGGACCCAAACAGATTTGGGTACCTAAAGCAAAAACATGATTCTGTTTTGTAGGTGTGTTGGAAAGCCAAGAATGTGAAATGGTATCTTGACAGTGTTTGTTCCAAGCACATGACTGGAGAGAAAAGCAAGTTCATTTCCTTTTCCCTAAGTCGAGTGGTAGTGTTACCTATGGAGACAATAATAAAGGGAGAATACTTGGAATTGGCAACATTGGAAGAGACTCAACAACAATCATTGAGGATGTACTATATGTTGAGGGACTGAAACATAACCTATTAAGTATCATTCAACTATGTGACAAAGGCTTCAAGGTAAAATTCAATTCCAATAGTTGCTTAATAGAAAATCAGCATGATGAAAATTTGAAATTAATTGGACATAGGACAAATAACATTTATATGCTTGATTTAGACAATATCTCTTCAAATACTGCATGCTGTCTTATTTCAAAAGAAGAGAATTGGCTTTGGCATAGAAGAATTGCACACATTCATATGAATCACTTGAATAAACTGATTCGTAAAGATCTTGTAATTGGCTTGCCTAAACTAAAATTAGTGAAAGATGGACTATGTGATGCATGTCAAACAGGAAAGCAAGTTAAGGTGTCTTTTAAACCAAAGAACATTGTTTCAACAACTAGATCCTTGCAACTTTTACACATGGATTTATTTGGTCCATCTAGAACCAAAAGCTTTGATGGTAACTCGTATGCATTGGTAATAGTAGATGATTACTCTAGATATACATAGACATATTTTCTATCTCATAAGAGTGATTCATTTGCTGCATTTAAGAAAATGACAAAAGTGGTACAAAATGAAAAGGACGTAAAAATTGTTTTTATAAGAAGTGATCATGGGGGAGAATTTCAAAATGAAGTGTTTGAAAACTTTTGTGATGAGCATGGCATTCAACATAATTTTTCTGCTCCTAGAACTCCACAACAAAATGGAGTAGTGGAAAGAAATAATAGATCATTAAAGGAGATAGCAAGAACTATGTTGAACGACTCTAGCTTGCCAAAACATTTTTGGGCAGATACTGTCAATACAGACTGCTATGTTCAAAATAGAGTCTTGATAAGACCAATCTTAAATAAAACCCCCTATGAGCTTTACAAAGGAAGAAAACCAAATATAGCACATTTACATGTTTTCGGTTGCAAATGCTTTGTTCTTAACAATGGAAAGAATAATCTTGGAAAATTTGATGCAAAGGTTGATGAAGGAATTTTCCTAGGTTACTCCCTATCTAGTAAAGCATTTATAATATATAATAATAAAACACAAACTATTGAGGAATCTGTGCATGTGGCATTTGATAAGTCTAACCCCAAAAGGTTAGGAAAGGATTGTGTTATTGATGATCTTGCAGATTCAATTAAGAAAAATCTCCTAGAAGAGAAACGGGACAATGAAGAAGATGAAAGCTCAAAGAACGAATCAATGCAGCAGGAGCAAATAGAACAACAATATGACCTACCAAAGGAATGGAGGACTATCAGAAATCATCCAATTGATAACATCATTGGTGAAATGACAAAGGGGGTAACTACTAGACAATCTCTTAGAAATGTTTGTAATCATATGGCATTTGTGTCTCAAGTAGAACCTAAGAACATAGATGATGCTATAATTGGTGAACATTGGATGATGGCTATGCAAGATGAGTTAAACCAGTTTGAAAGAAACCAAGTTTGGAAACTAGTGCTTAAACCAAAGAACTGTCAAGTAATAGGTACAAAATGGTTTTTTAGGAATAAACTAGATGAAAATGGTATAATTGTAAGAAACAAGGCTAGATTGGTAGCCAAAGGGTATAACCAAGAAGAAAGCATAGATTATGATGAAACATATGAACCAATAGCAAGATTAGAAGCTATAAGAGTGCTACTTGCTTATGCTTGCATAATGGGATTTAAATTGTATCAAATGGATGTTAAGATTGCTTTCTTAAATGGATTTATACAAGAGGAAGTGTATGTTGGTCAACCACCTGGTTTTGAGAATAATGAATTTCCTAACCAAGTTTATAAACAGTCTAAAGCACTATATGGCTTAAAGCAAGCTCCTAGAGCTTGGTATGAAAGGTTAAGTAATTTTCTCTTTGAAAAAGGATTTAAAAGAGGTAAAGTTGACACAACTTTGTTCACTAAGAAAAAGGCACACAACATTTTACTTTTAAAAATATATGTGGATGATATAATTTTTGGTGCCACTAATGAGCATTTGTGCAAAGAGTTTGCAAGTCTTATGCAGAGCGAGTTTGAAATGTCAATGATGGGTGAGCTGAACTTTTTCCTTGGACTTCAAATAAAGCAAACTGAAAATGGAACCTTTGTTAGACAAACCATGTACTGCAATGAGTTGATCAAGAAGTTTTGCATGGAAAACGCTAAGGAGATGGCTACTCCAATGAGTACCTCCTGTTACCTGGACAAAGATGAGCAACGTAAACCTGTTGATGTTTCTAAATTCAGAGGTATGATAGGCTCACTACTTTATCTTACTGCTAGTAGGCCAGATATCATGTTTAGTGTATGCATATGTGCTAGGTATCAAGCAAATAAAAAAGAATCACACTTAACAACAGTTAAAAGGATAATTAAGTATCTGTTAGGAACAAAAGACATGGGATTATGGTATCCCAAGGGAGCTACATGTACGTTAATTAGCTATTTAGACTCTGATTTTGCTGGTTGTAAACTAGACAAAAAGAGTACTAGTGGAACTTCCCATTTACTAGGAAACTCATTAGTATCATGGTTCAGTAAGAAACAATCTAGTGTGACTTTATCCACTGCAGAAGCTGAATATGTAGCAGCTGGTAGCTGTTGTGCATAGGTTTTATGGATGAAACAACAATTAGTTGATTATGGTGTGCAACTAAACCAAGTTCCTATTAGATGTGACAATACAAGTGCAATTAACCTAACTAAGAATCCCATAATGCACTCTAGAACTAAACACATAGAAATAATACATCATTTCATTAGAGATCATATACAAAGTAGAGAAATTGAGATTGAATATGTCGATACAACTAAACAACTCGCTGATATTTTTATCATGCCCTTGAACAAGGAAATCTTCTTCTTCATTAGAAGAGAATTGAGCATAATCAATCAATCCTATATCTATTCTCTAAAGAAACAAGAGAAAATCTAGAAAGGGGAGGAAAATTAATGGACGCACTTATTCTTTGATTTGTCCCTAAACCTATCCCTGTATCTTGAACAATTTCATATGCTATGTTTTGAATGTTTAAAAATGCTTACCTTCTCTATTGCTTTGAATGTTTCTTTTCTTTACCTTTTTGATGATGCCAAAAGGGGGAGGAAAATGTATGATATAGAGAAAGGGGATAATAACAAATTATACATGCATATGTTGAGGGGGAGCTAAGGAGTTTATAAGCTTACATAATTAATAGGGAGTAAATCAAATTATGCTATGTTAATACTCTGTTAATTTTTTTTGCTCTGATATACTTCTGCTCTGACTGCTTTGATACCATGTTATAAATCTGTGTCTGCTACACTTATATTCTGAGCTTATAATTTGTTAAAAGGTTTGTCATAATCAAAAAGGGGGAGATTGGTAGACTCAATGACTGAGAGATTTTGATATATGACAATTACAACTTAATGTGTATGCAAGTGTCTAGTGTTAAATTGTAAAGACAGGTATCAAGCAATATTCAACAAGTTCAGTGAGCAATCAATTGAGAATATTCAAGGAAGAACTTTGAGGAATTAAAGAGCAAGGACGAAGATCAATGAATCATCAAGACAACAGCATAAACGAAGAAATTAGTGATAAGTCTTAGATGATTTGTAAGAGATGAAATATATTATTCACAAGTAGCTCAATTAAGAAAGATGCATAAAGAAAATCATTTTTCATAACCTGCATTAAAAGGAATAAGTTTTCGTTAATAAAAATTATTTTGGGAAATAATAATAGAAGCGCTCGTCCAACACTGCAATAATATAAGCGCTCGTCCAACACTAGAATAATATAAGTTCTCATCCAACACTGGGAATAATAGAAGCGCTCGTCCAATAGTGGTAAAAGCTGGCGTCCAAGAAAGTGGCAGAAGCTCACGTCTACTAAAGTGATAGAAGTGCTCGTCCACTAAAGTGACAGAAGTGCTCGTCCACTAAAGTGATACAAGTGCTCGTCCACTAAAGTGACAGAAGTGCTCATCCACTAAGGTGACAGAAGCGCTCATCCACACAAGTCTTTGGACTTGCTAAGATCTTAATGAGAAGATCCGTGTAATTACTTTGTGTTAGTACTCCCGTCTTCTGACGTGGCAAATGGACGCGGCTATTTTTTTAAGAAGGACACGGCTATATTTTTTAAGATGGACGTAGCTATTTTTCCAAATGGACTCGTTATTTTATGGACGCGAATTCTATAAGAACTATAAGAATCTTATCTCAAGAACGAGAATCAAGAAAACATATTCTTTTAAATCAGATCCAAATCTATCTTGATTGATCCCAACGACTATAACTTGTTTTCTATATAAAGAGGGATCAAAGGAACACTTTAACATATACCTATATCATAACATATCACAGTTTTACGAAATCATTTTGAGAAATCAATTGTGAAAATCATTCATCATCTTCATTGAGCTTACTATGAAAAGAGTATTTCAATACTCATATGTGCTTCAATTTGTTTTATCTGACTATTGAGAGTTAGGAATTAACATTTGTTTTACTTTTCGATTGTAAAGAGAGAAGGAGTCTCTCTGAGTGATTAGGGTGCGGTATCCCTAAGGTTGAACATTGAGGCTCTTCACAAGAGTGTGGTATCTCGAGGTGAAGGAGTGCTGTGTGGTGTAAAGGTTTTTTCAAGATACCTGGCAAAGCTTGTGTGTTAGTGTATGAAATCCTACAGGTGGGGTGGGGACTGGATGTAGGTCACAGTGGTGGTGACTGAACCAGGATAAATCTGGTTGTGTAGTATCTCTAAACTCAAACTCCTTTACTTTCTCTTTATGATTCAAGAACCTGCAACTTTGATGTTTAAAGTTCAAGTATAATTTATGTTCTTGATCTGTATAAACTGTATCTTGTGATTACTGAGTTATTGAACCTGAACCTATTCGTTATTAATCTTTCTTATCCTTATCACCTTCTATTCAAGATTTTGTAAAAACCTTCATCGATTTTATAAAAGATCCTGAGAACACAAATCCGCAACTCTTATTGATAAAGCTTTGTGAAATTCAATCAAATTTAACCGAGCTTCATGCATTTGTTTACAATTTCTTTTTCAACTTGATGTCCCCCCCCCCCCCCCCCCAATTATTCATTATGGTCACCCCCACATGCATCTACTTTTGATCAAAAGAGGAATTCTTCATTAAAACAATCTTTACTCTAAGCAAGGGATCCAACATACACACAAAAGGGAGATCACCAATTTCAAACAATTACCTTCCTCACAAGGGGCATTTAGTAATTCGCTCAATTTGTCTAGGCTATCTATTTCACTCAATTTCAAATTTCAAAGGCACTTTCCATGAATTTGATTTTCATCTAAAACAAAGTTCCCACGAAAACATGCATGCATCATCAAAAGGTCTTTCAAAGGTTGTAATGAGGCTTGGCTAAAGGTAGGATATACATAGGTACTAGGCTAAGTCCCTAGGAATTAATAGAGCATGAAACTTTTTATGCTTTTCCTTTCACTCTAATTGCTTTTTCCATTTTTCTTTTTCGTACTTGGGTGGCTACAACCTATTTCCCTTGACACCCTTTTTACTTTGCCCTTTTTTGGCATTCTTGTATTTTTCTCATTTTTATTTTTCATTTTTGCCTTTGGCTTCACCCTTTTTATTTGAAATTTTTATACTTCTTTTTCTTTTTCTTAACCAAAACAACATAATTAATAAACTGTTGTAGCGACTCCAAACTTATTTTCCAAACAACACTTACATTGCTAAGTTCCCATGCTCCCCGAAATCCTAAGGATTGGGTTAACATGTTTTTTTCAGATTTATGGTTTGTATAGTAAGGTTATTAGGAACAACAGGCTTTAAGGCTCAATGTGGCTAACTAGGTATCATGCATCAAGTTTGGTTCATTTATGGTCAAGTGGCTATTTCAAAGAAAATTGCCTAAATCATTTGATGCAAACATATAAACATGCAAACCATGAAGAGATTCAAGCAAATCCAGGAAAGTGCAACTTAAAAGTGATTCTCACAATTTAAGAACGTGTTGGAGGCTCAAATTTCTCACTCGGACATTTTCGCAAATTGTTTAACCGAGATACGATCCCAATAGTGTGCATCTTTCCACCCCAAACTTATCATAAATCATGCAATCATAACAAAAATCCTCTAAGTTATTATTTTTGATTTTTCACATGGGGATTTAACTTTCAAAACATCGAGGGTTTTTTTTTAAATAAGGCTAGGAGTGCAAAGGCATCACCATAGAGAGGTACATCCCAACTAGGTTGGCACCTCCAACTCTACATATCACTTGCAGCACCCCAGAAATTTATTCCAAAAAGAAAAAATAAAGAATACAAAATCATGGGGGGGACATGAACCAATACCCATGAAAATCAAAGAATCAAGTAAATATAAAGTTAGGAAGACCTAATCTATCATGATTAAAGTCCTCCTGAATAAAACTAGGAATATAGCTCCACCAAGAGTTACATAGAGAAGCAATTCCATAATTGGCCAATTTATCAGCACAATAGTTGCCCTCTCTATAGATATGAGTGATGATCAGCCTCTGGCTCGACTAGTTTTATAACTAGTAAGACCATGGTTTTATTCGAGTTTAATCTCGTTTTCGCCCAAATTTGGATTTAATTATCCTCAAGCAACATTTTGAGTCTCTTAAGTAGTTTTAGGGTATTTTAGTTGATTTTGAGTCAAATAAAGCATTTACTGCTATTTCATGTTTTCAGGTTAATAAGAAAAACAATTCTAGAAATATTCGCCCCGCGAGAGGCTACTCGCCTCGCGAGCCTGAAGACCAGTCTGAGCAGCAACAATCACCCTTTCTGTCTCGCCTCGCGGGCCTGAAGGCCTGACTGTGCCAGAGATGTCATCCTTTCTGTCTCACCTCACGAATCACCATCTCACCTCGTGAGAACCCAATTTTGAACCGGCGTCACATTTAATATTCTCCTCGCGAGAGGCTACTCTCCCCGCGAGCGGGCGCAGATTCTGAAAGTTATAAATTGTTGTTTTTGGGCAGATTAGGGGGACATTTCATATTCACCGCTGCGAATTTTCTAGGATTTGTATTACGTTTTTGATGGAGAACTAATCCCCTGGGATTAATCTGCTGTAATCGGTTTCTGCCGACACTTGAGGTTCTATAATTCACAATTGATCTGCTTCTCCCTTTCAATACTATGCTATATGTTCTGTTTGCTTAATTCATGATTGTATAGAATAAGTATTGATTTATTTTGATGATTCTATGTTCCTATACCTAATCGTGTTTGCTTAATTCACGTGTGTTCAATCGTGTTTGCTTAATTCACGAGAGCTTCAATCCGTTTGCTTAATTCGGAATTAGGAACATATATCTCGTAGTGTCAATTTCGCTTGTTAATTGCTGCTACAATCGAAAAGGGATTAGAATCCTCTTAGGGCATGGAATTTATGTGAATCAATGATTGTTGGAAACCGAGAACAGTAAATTAATCGTTTTAATTATTGATAATCACTTATTTGCATTGTTTTGCTTAATTGCATCATTCAACTTCAACCCCCCAAAAAAAAAACTGATTTTGAGGTTAATAACAATCCAAGAGTCCTTGTGAGATGATACTCGAGTTGTCGTGCCCTAACTACAGTTTTTGTAAACCTCTCGCTTTTTGACCCGTGTGCGACAGCGGATCAAAATTTGGCGCCGTTGCCGGGAACTCTTGTTGTTATTTTCACATATTTTTTTCTTTTTTTTTTTGCTGAATTAGTTATGGCCGCTAGGTCTGGTTATGAATCCTAGTACTTCCCATGGGTGATTATATGCAAAATTATATGCCTTATGTTGATTATGAGCCATCATGCATATATTATCCTGGCTTTACTGGTGGTTATGAGTTTAGCAGTGATTTTCTCATGAACGGAGTGAATGAGGTGCAACTTTGCTATTCTGGCCAACCTGGTGGGGAACATGGCAGCTGAGACACCCCGCTGTGCCCCTTTGTGACATTTAGTTTAAAACCTCAGTTATTAGTTCCTTAAGCGCGCGTTTAGCGTTAGAGATTTTCACAAATCATTTTCGAAATGTCCCCTTTAAAAATCGGAGATTTGTATGACGTCGGAAAAACACCTGATAGACAGTTTTATAACTTCAAAACTTAATCCAACCATAAATGGTCTCTGGTCTTACATCAACTGCCAGGAGCGGAAGAATAAATACACAAACTCCAGTTGTGATAAAGACTTAGGAGAGAAATAGATACAATAATCCCAAATTGGTTTTCATGCACATAAACAGTTTTCATTAATAACATAAAATATTCGCAAGATTACAATATATAAATACCCCAACTTTATTTATTACATTACCAAAACACTGTTGAGGGTATCCTCTCGGTAGGAGCCCTCACAGGCATAAACTTAGACAAAAATACTAAACCACTGAAAACATCTAAAACGTCTCACAAGACGCACTGGCCATATACTACCTGGACCCTAATCACTATGGGTCAAGACTCGAGCTCTGGCATCCGGCTCATAGGGAATCCCATCCAATCCCGCATCATTAAGTTTGTCCACCAGGTCTTCTAGTACGATTTCATAATAAACAAATACAACATGCAGAGAGATGCAGGGGATAAGAAACAGTTCTATCATCAAAAACGGAAAAGAGTCATAGTAAACTATACAGTAATTATCACAGACACAACATCAGTCAAGTCATCCATCTTTCATAAAATTCTTATATTCATCCTACCCTCACTCCTACAACTAAAACTCGATACTGAACATGGCTATGGTTTCCTCATCATAGTTATGGTTATCGGTCAGTCGTCCAAGCGACACGTCCCATTCCCGGTGCACATCCTTAGTCATGGTGAGAATGCTCATGCAAAGCAATGACACTATAGCTGCACAATAAACCCGGTGCACACCCCGGACCGTGGGTGCTCATGCAAAGCAATGACACTATAGCTGCACGATTATCCCGGTGCACACTTTCACCATGGTAAGAACGCTCACGCAAAGCGTGACACTACAGCTACACGATGATCCCGGTGCACACCTCATCCACTCATAGAGGTGCTCATGCAAAGCAATGACACTCGTAGCTGCATAAGTTAAGTTTACCCATTGTCCAAGCGACGCGTCCTATTCCCGGTGCACATCCTTAGTCATGATGAGAATGCTCATGCAAAGCAATGACACTATAGTTGCACAATAAACCCGGTGCACACCCCGGACCGTGGGTGCTCATGCAAAGCAATGACACTATAGCTGCACGATTATCCCGGTGCACACTTTCACCATGGTACGAACGCTCACACAAAGCATGACACTACAGCTGCACGATGATCCCGGTGCACACCTCATCCACTCACAGAGGTGCTCATGCAAAGCATGACACTCGTAGCTGCACAGTAAAGTTTACCCTTTGGATGGTCCCACAAGGACTTCGGGTCTTGTATGTGTCCCACATACAGTTAGAGAAACAACACAACTTATGAACCTCGCAGACTCCTATGGTCATAACCTAGTGCCTTAACTTCTCATCAAGACCTCAACACATGCTCTATGTAACAACACCTCTTTAACATATTTCATGTAGGTTAGGCACCTCTAAAAATCATCATGATCCTCACGCCCAAAACAACTCATCTCTTAGACCACATATATATCTTCGCTTAATCCACTAAGCATAAAGTAAATACCACACAGATCATGCATAACATCAAGTCAATCAAAGATATTTCAAAACATCAACATAGCACTAAATTAGTTCAACAAAGGTAATAAAACTCAAATCAACCATCAACAGTATAAACATCAACCTAATATCGATCAACCCACAATCCCCGAATCACCATGGATGTTTTATAAAAGCAATTTAAAGCGATTCTGGTCTTGTCGATTATTCAACTTCTAGTAGGGTTTAGGTCGCCCTACATAATTACTACATAATTTACTACTTATCGATTCCGATGATAGGTTGATTCTTTCCCCCCATCTTTTAATGCGTTCGGAGGTTTTTCTGGAACTTCACAGCCATGCAATCAGCTCCAATGAGTTCCCAAAAAGGGAATTCATACTTCTCCAAAGCAAGCAAGAACATGAAAAACATCCCAGAGAGACGATCCAATCATTGAAACAACCAGACAAAATACTAAATTAATTTCTCAACAATCACAATATAAATATAACTCAATAATATATTGAATTTCCCAAAAACATCAATCATTTAAAATTAAAACAGATTTGAGGTTTTTAGGCTTAAGATGAAAATTGAGAAAAATCAGTTTAACAAGAGATTGACAAAATTGATTTAGGGAGACACTTAATCATGCTCCCAATTTCAGAAAACACCAATTAATTTTAGATTTTGAGAATTAAAATCAAAACCTAGGGTTAGGGTTTCAAAATCAATTTGGGGGTTTTGAATCTGAGCAAAGGAAGTGAGAAAACCACTTACCCAAGGAAGAGAAAGAACTTGAAGGTGGTGCTGTGGTGGCGGCGTCACGGCGGCTCCGACGAGGTGGTAGTGGCGGTGGAACACTCCCCGCGGCGGAGGCGGTGGAGACAGCTGCATGGACAACAGCGGAACGTTCGTGGCGGAGAACAGCGATGCAAGGGACCAGGAGGTGCGTTGAGTCACGTGGCCTTGTTCTCCACGTTGAGCGGCGGTCGAACGACGCTCTGCGGTGGCGGCGTCGTGACTGAGTGGCGGTCGAGTGGGTTCGTGACGGTGGCGACAACATGGCGGAGGACGTGATCTGAACAAGCGAACTGGACGTGGTGGTTGTGCGGTTCCGGCAGCGATGCAGAGGTGTGCGATCTGGTCCAAGGGTGAAGGAAGAAGGAGAACTTTGAAGGTCAAGGTGAAGAGAAAGCAGCAGCAGCCGAGAAAGAAAATAGAGAAGAAGACAGAAGAAAAAGAAGGAAAGAGAGAAATGAGAAAAAGAAAGAAAGAGAAAAAGAGAAAAAGAAGGAAAAAGGAACAGAGAAAGAGCACGTGAGGGGAGGGGTTACGGGTAGAAATAGGAGAGAGAATTTCTTATTTTTGTACTAGTGGGTAAATAATGAGTGATAAATATTAAGCCTAAAATAAACATATTTTTAGTTTTTGAATCTAAAAAATAAATATTGATAAAGATATAATTTCGAAATTCAAATTAGAGTAAAGATTAATAGTTGAATTGATCAACTAAGAAAATACTCGGTCCAAAATTTAATCTCCGATTAAGGTCAAACCAGTTTATTTTCAACTCTAAAATTAAATTGAATGAAAATATGAAAATTCTTTTCTATTAAACATATTATTTAAAATATTTTTTTGTACTGGTAGTAATAGTGACAATAATGTAACTTATTGTCTAGTAAGCGTGCATTCACTGAAATAAGTCAGTGCTAACGTACCCAATAAAATAATTTCAAGAGAGTAATTTAATTACTCAAATTAAACCACATAACAAGATTAACATAAACATCCAAATAAAATAATTAATCATATGTGTACTTATATTTTAACCGGTTAAACAGCGTAACTAAAAACGGGCTGTTACAGCAGCTTGGATGAGTTAGCCTCCTTAGTGCATCAATTGACAATAAGACAGCAGCAATATCATCTTGACCCCACACCGGTCCAACCCAGTCTGGAAGAATTAGTGCAACAAATGGCAGAAGACACTCTAGAATTTCAACAGAGGACAGAAGCAAGTCTTCAGGATTTGGCCACTCAAATTGGTCACATTGCCTCCGCCTTGACTACACTTCAATCACAACGTCTCGTTGAAGAGCAGTCAGATTCGGAAATAGATATCCTTGGCAATAATTCCTCTGAGCACTTTGTTTCTCAAATAGAGTTACCTTCTGACATTGTTGATGACACTTATTGTGATTTGGTTGCAGCTACTGATTTTCCATCCTTTCTGGTTTTGATGATGTTTACTCATGTGCTGATTGTACTAACACTGACTTTTATGCTGTGTGTGATGAGATTACTGCATGTATAGAAGGTGAAGGATTTGGTAATGCAGTGAGTGCAGGTTGTACAAAAGACAAAGCGGCACCAGTGATCCTCTCCACTTGTTTGCCACCACCCACTGTGGAACAACCAGCGATGGAGTTCAAGCCTCTGCCTGAGAGACTGGATTTTGCATCCTTGAAAATGAAGGCACTATGGCCAGTCCAAGAGGTTGAACCCCATTTTTATTGGGAAGACTTTGTTGACAAAGAGGTCATCTTTGACCCAAGAGGGAGTGAGAAATTCGCCACACTTGGCGAGGTCACCACGATTGTCAAGCGCTCACTGTCATATTCATGCTGCATGCCATGGGATCCGGGAGGATCATATTGCATTTTGAGCATTCCTTGGCTGCTGTATCACAGGCAGTGGGATCCCGGTGGAACCGCCTTCATGAGTTTCTCTAAAGCTTCTTCTTTTTAATTATCCTCGTTTTGTTTTTGTTTTGTCTTCGCTTTGTTTTTCCTTGCTTTGAGTCTTATGTGTGAGTCTTGTGTCGGTGAGCTTAATGGATTCTAATTAAATCTAGCATAGATTGATTGCATGATATTTGTTGACTGTTGATGATTTTCCCCCTAGGTTTTGAAAATGGAAAATTGATCCCCATGTGAAAAATTGAAAATTAAGCTTTGAGATATTCTATTGTGATCGCATGATTTATGAGAAGTTTGGGGTGAAGGGGTGCACACACTAGGGGTTGTATCTCGGTCAAACAATTTGCAAAAAATGTCCAGGTGAGGATTTGAGCCTCCAACATGTTTTTAATTATGTGAATCGCTTTTAAGATGCACTTTCCCGAATTTGCTTGAATCTCTTCTTGGTTTGCATGTTTATGTGTTGCATCAAATGATTTAGTCAATTTTCTTTGAAATAACTACTTGGCCTAAAGGAACCATCCCTAATGCATGTTCCCTAGCTAGCCACATTGAGCCTAATTAGCCTATTGTTTCTTGATGACCCTATGTTATAAGCCAAAAATCTGGAAAAACCATGTTAACCCGATCTTAGGATTAGGATAGCATGGAAGCTTAGCAAGAGAAGGGTTGAAAGAGACTAAGTTTGGGGTGGCTACAAGGATACGATGTGTTGTTTGGGATTGAGAAAAAGAAAAATAAAGGTTGGAGCCAAATGCAAAAGAAAAAAAAAAAGAGAAAGAGAAAAAGAAGAAAAAGAAGAAAAGAACAAAATGTCAAAAAAAAGGGGTATTAGAAGAAAAAGGTTGTAGTCACCCAAAGCAAAAAGAAAAATGGAAAAAGGAATTTGAGTGGAAGTTCAATGTGTCAAATGCTCATGCTCTCTTAGATCCTAGGGACTTAATCCTAGTACCCTTGAATATCGTACCCTTAGCCAGGCCCCATTACAACTTTTAAAAGACCTTTTGATGTTGCATGCATGTTTTCGTGGGAACTATTTTGAGATGAAAATCAAATTCATGAGAAGTGCTCTTGAAATGTGAAATTGAGCGAAAAGTTGATAGCCTAGACAAATTGAGCGAATGAGTGAAATATTAAATGCCCTTATGAGGAAGGCAATTCTTTGAAATTGGTGATCTCCCTTTTGTGTGTAACTTGGATCCTCAACTCAGATTACTGATTGCATGAATGATGGAATTCTCAATTGTTTAAAGTAAATGAATGTGGGGATTACATTGTTGCAAAGGGGGAAAACATTGAAGAAAAATTGTTTTGTTAAAATTACATGAAATTTGTGCGAAATTGATTGAATCCTTTAAGCTTGCCAAGTTTGAGTCTTTTTGAGTTTTAGTTTGCTTGGGGACAAGCAAAGTTTAAGTTTGGGGTATTTTGATCAGCCTCTGGTTCGACTAGTTTTATAACTAGTAAGACCATGGTTTTATTCGAGTTTAATCTCGTTTTCGCCCAAATTTGGATTTAATTATCCTCAAGCCACATTTTGAGACTCTTAAGTAGTTTTAGGGTATTTTAGTTGTCTTTGAGTCAAATAAAGCATTTGATGCTATTTCATGTTTTCAGAATAATAAGAAAAGCAATTCAGGAAATATTCGCCCCGCGAGAGGCTACTCGCCTCGCGAGCCTGAAGACCAGCCTGAGCAGCAATAGTCACCCATTCTGTCTCGCCTTGCGAATCAACATCTCACCTCGCGGGCCTGAAGGCCTGACTGTGCCAGAGATGTCATCCTTTCTTTCTCGCCTCGCGAATCACCATCTCGCCTCGCGAGAACCCAATTTTGAACTGGCACCACATTTAATGTTCGCCTCGCGTGAGGCTACTCGCCCTGCGAGCGGGTGCAGATTCTGAAAGTTATTAATAGTTGTTTTAGGGCAGATTAGGGGGACTTTTCATATTCACTGCTACGAATTTTCTAGGTTTTGTATTACGTTTTTGATGGAGAACTAATCCCCTGGGATTACTCTGCTGTAATCGGTTTCCGCCGACACTTGAGGTTCTAGAATTCCCAATTGATTTGCTTCTCCCTTTCAATACTATGCTATATGTTCTGCTTGCTTAATTCAGGATTGTATAGAATAAGTATTGATTTATTTCGATGATTCTGTCTTCCTATACCTAATCGCGTTTGCTTAATTTGCTTGTGTTCAATCGTGTTTGCTTAATTCACGAGAGCTTCAATCCGTTTGCTTAATTGAGAATTAGGAACATATATCTCGTAGTGTCAATTTCACTTGTTAATTGCTGCTACAATCGAAAAGGGATTAGAATCCGCTTAGGGCATGGAATTTATGTGAATTAATGATAGTTGGAAACCGAGAACAGTAGATTAATCGTTTTAATTATTGATAATCACTTATTTGCATTGTTTTTCTTAATTGAATCATTCAACTTCAACCCCCCCCAAAACTGATTTTGAGGTTAATAACAATCCAAGAGTCCTTGTGAGACGATACTCGAGTTGTCGCACCCTAACTACAGTTTTTGTAAACCACTCGCTTTTTGACCCGTGTGCGACAGCGGATCAAGTGACCATGAATAACATATTCTTGGAGATTAGAAGACAATTCCTCCATCCATTCCTCAATGTCCAAGGAACAATTTGTATAGGTTTAAATGCTAAGACTACTAACATTGAGTCATATTCCAACCAAAGCCTATGCCAACCATTCCTAAAAGCAATCTCAATAGCTTGCATAACAGCTTCTAATTCTGCATGAAGAGGAGAAGAGATACCCAAATAAGTAGAAAAACAACCAATGAGATGTCCTCTATAATCTCTAAAAATCCCCCCACTAGCAGCTACTCCAGGAGAACCTTTTGAAGCACCATCTGTGTTGCATTTAGTCCAAGAAACCAAAGGAGGATTCCAAAATACCTCAATTATTTTTGGAGCTTTACTTGAATGGCCAATCACTTTAAAAGAATTGAGAATAGATAGCTCCTCCATGGCAGAGCAGGAGATTCCTTTTGACAGGTTGCCTGTTAAAGAAACAGACCCTAAGATCATGTTAACAGCTTGCTGAAAAGGCAAAGAGGCATTCTCAAATCTGGCTCTGTTTCTGCAGGTCCACATTACACAGAGGACATTAATCACAGCTGCAACTACTATATCTTTCATCTGAGCACTCCAATTTCTATTGCAGACTTCAAGAATGACAAAGGAGGAGGAAGTATCTATAGTGCATCCAAGCAAAGCACTAAGCCAACTCGAAAGCTGAACTGCGTAGACACAAGACAAACAAATGCTGAGCTGTTTCCTCAGTTCTGCCACACAAACTACAAATGGAGACAGTAATGCATCCTCTTGCTTTGAGCTTTTCATCTGTGGGAAGTCTACTATGCAAGAATCTCCAAGCAAGAAAGGATCTGGAAGGTGGAATGGCACTACTCCAAACTGTCTTTCCCCAGGGAAGACCATGCTGTTGAGGATTCTGAAAAAGAAAAGCTTCCTTGAATGATAGGCTAACCGAGCTTGAATGAGTCCAGACTAAGTGGTCCTCACTGTCAAACAAAGGAATAGAAACCTTTTCAATATATGAAACCACTGTTGGATATATTTTCCTCAACTCCTCAGGGATGGACCAAGCATTATTCTAGATAAATGCATCAATGTTGGCCTGAAGGGCCAGGTGCAGATTTTCTAGGATATGCATCAAATACACAATCTTCTGATGAAGCCACTTATCATGCCAAAAAAAAATCAGGTTACCTTTACCAATCTGCCAAGTGCAATTCAACAAAACCTGTTGGATGTTAGTTCTGATTGCTGGCCAAAGAGATGACTTTCAATAGTGTGCAGTAGGAATATTGTCCCTATAGAACCTGTTTTTGATAACGTCCTCCCATTGGTTAGAAGAGGTGAGCATATCCCAAGTGAGCTTCAACATAGCTGCCTCATTAATAGCTCTTAGAGATCGAATTGCCAATCACCCTTCAGTGAAAGGTTTGCAAAGTACTCTCCAAGCCACTGTTAGCACCTTCTTCACATGGATGTCTCCAGACCAAATGAAATTCTTTTTCCAGGTGTCCAGAGTTTTTAGTAATGAGATAGGCCAAGCATATACATGAAAGTTGTATACTAGCATGCCTTGAATCACAGATTTCACTATTTGAACTCTCCCCATGATGGAAAGGAGATGCCCTTTCCAAGAAGCCAGCTTAAGCTTGATTCTGTCCACAATTGGCTGAAAGTGAGCTCTCCTTGGCTTGCCTTTAAAGAGAGGAACCCCAAGATAGGTTAAAGGCAGATCACCAGCTGAGAAACCTAAGGTACTAGAGATTGCAACAATTCTACTAGCTGACAAGTTAGCAAAGAATTTACATTTCGGAAGGCTAAGATACTGCACTGAAACAACAGCATAATCATTGAACAAATTCATCAAAACCTGTAGATTTCTCTTGCTACCATTACAGAAGACTAGCACATCATCTGCATAGAGGACGTGGCTTGGAAGAATTAATCCTTTTAGACCTTTCATTGGCTTCAAAAGACCCGAGGACACAAGAGCAGCAATACCTCTACTAAGCACCTCCTCAACTATGTAAAAGAGTAAGGGAGATAATGGATCACCTTGTCTAACTCTTCTTTTGCAAGAGATGTAACCAACTGGTTTCCCATTAACAGAAAATGAAAGGTTAGCTAATTCCAGAATGACCTTCACCCAAGAGCAGAACTTGCCATCAAAACTAAAAGCCTTCAGCACATTCAAAAAGAAAGACCAATCAATAGTATCAAAGGCTTTTTTGATGTCAAATTTCAGCATTAAGTTGCCACCAAAAGCCTTATAGTCTAGAAGATTAACTACCTCTGATGCAACACATATACAATCACCAATTTGCCTCTCCTTTATAAACCCTCTCTACTGCTCAGATAATTTGAGGGGCAATAGATGCAAGCCTTTCAGCTAGAATTTTTGGTATGACCTTAAATTGAAAGTTGGCTAATGCAATTGGTCTGTAATTTTCAATTTTATCAGCATTAGCTACCTTAGGGATCAAGACAACCAGATTGGAATTTAGATTAGGAAACAGCCAGCCTTGGTTGAAAAATTGCAGGACGAAGCAACAAATGTAACGCCCCCCTCCCTTGGGGCATTACTTACGTAACACATGCGGAATTTAAATTAAAAGATAATTTGCTGGTGCTTTCGGAAAATAATTTATATAAGTATATAAGTGTCTGAAATTGGGTATAAAAATTTTGTCACGACTCCTAAGCCTTGATTGGCACACGGTCTTACTATCATAGTATGGCAAGCCTATTTAATTTAAAGAATATACTTGAATAAAAGCTAGAATTTTACGAAAATTTCGACAGAGTCTCCTCTATAATTCGGACATCCCAGGTAAAAGAACACCTGCTAAAATAATTACATTTTCATTCCAGAATTCCAGTTACACCAAATACAATCAAGCAATAACATGCTAAAGATAGTTATATCAATTAGCTTTACAAGACCAAAAGGGAAAGTTTAAGTTTTCTTTCAAAATAACGCTCTCCGAGCCATAAACATTTCATTTTAAAATAAAGGCTCTCTGAGCCATACTCATACATACTTATAAAAATAATCTAAGTCTCAAAACCCTAAGCTGGTCATTCTAAAAGTTATTCCTGAGAAGAGCTCACGTGATCATTCCACAACCAAATACTTCGTCAAGCAACTAGATCTAAGTCTCTGAGTGACTTAGGAAGACTCCTCTGCACATCTGTACTAAAATACCAAAGGTACGATAGCAAACCAGAAGAAACCTGATATGTTTGTAAGGGTGAGATACCGACAAATGGATATATCACACAACAACCATATACATGATACATGCAACATGAAATCAGATCAACAGTTAAAGCATGCATAATCATCATAATATAACAGTGTTATATCAAGGGGTCCTCAAGCCCTTACAATCAGTTTTCGAAAATGTGCATGACACTTCAATATCAGGCTCTATCCTAATCTCATGAGATCACAACACCATGTTATCACTGGAGAAGATAGAGTTGGTCAAGCTCTGCCCACCGGGCTGTTGCCACCGCATCCTGATGCACCAGGCCTCTTGGTCAGACAACGCCACATGCCCTTAACGAAACAACTAGCAATGTGACTGACTCTCAGATACCCCATGGGTATCCTCAATAAGCAAAGGCACGTCTGCCAGGGGAAATGCATATGAATAAAAACTTTCCTTTTAAGGTTTTTCTTTGTGTAAATATTTCACTGTCAAAGCTCAAACCTAATGACTTAACATTATTTCCCCATCACATGAAAACTTAGAAACATAGGACACACAGTCCGAATGCTCAATCCCAACACCTAGACCATGGCCGCAGTCAAGGGTTGTGGTCGTAGAAAACAACCTTCACCTTTAATCATGTTCATCACACGCGGTTAGAATACACATTCCAACATAGCGCGATTAGGACCTAAGTCCATAACATCATAACCAGGACTCGTAGTCCCGAATTCACACTGATTCAAGATCACGTGCACATCACTGAATACTAGAGGCGACGTCTCGCGTTCTAGATTCTCTTTCTCAAGTACTTATTTTTCGTTCGGTGAAAAACAAATTCAAAACCGAATCCTCGATAACCTATCCAGGTTATCGGAAAGTTTCTAAAATATTTAGGAAAAACCTTTTCTTTGAAAATATTTTATAAAGCATCTTTGAAATTCTTTTATCTTTGAAATATTTCCCCCAATAGGATATTGCCAAATAATCTTGAAAGTTTTCACTTGAAGACACATAGTTCGAAAAGGATTTTTCTTTTGTATAACAATAGTACACCAAAATCATTTCAACATTTAAAACAAATATTTTAAGTTTAAAGAGCTTTTGGAAAAGAACACCAATCCCTTCATCTTCAAAGATTATTAAGGTTTTTAATCCTTATTATGGTTGAGCACAGACACAAGTCTGGCTTAGCAAACTTTCAATCAACAGCAGTATATATTATCAGGTCAATGCTAAGATTACAGTTGAAGGCAGATCATCACAGATATGCATCATAACATTTAGAACAAGTACAGATCAACATCAGATAATAGCACAACAGTTCAAGTACATTAGATAATCAAGTAAGCCGAAACAACATATAAATATCCAGTTAAACACCTACACATATGCATACAGTTATTGAATATCCCTAGGCAAACTCCCCTTACCTTTGAAGACAAGTAAAGGATCCTCGTCTTAATGCTCACGTTAGCTCCAAGAGTGTAACTATCTATTCCATCAAGCAAGCATAGCCATGTCAAACGTCTAAGAGAGGGAATCCAACAACGCGCAACAACCAAAAATCAAGAAATCAATTTCACATGATCAAACACACATTCTAACTTTATCTAAAAACTTAATCTAATTACCAAACAAGGTTATTTTTAAAGAAAATCATGTTTGAAGCTCACGCTTCCTAATACCCTTTTAGGAAACTTTGTTTTGATTAAAAGATCTTAAAAAAGAACTTTGGAAATCATCCATTAAGAGTCCTAATTACACTAAATCATAATTAATTTCATAAAAAATACCCAAATTCAAATAAAATCAAATTGGGGGTTTAGGGCTCATTATTAAAATTTAGGGAAACTCAGAATAATGAAATTGGTTTAGGGAAACACAAACTCACAGTCCCAATCTCCTAAAACAACCTTAAATTTCAAGATTAAAATCTGAAATTAAAGGGTTAGGGTTAGGGTTTCAAAAATCAGATTTGGGGATTTACAAAAGAGAAGAGGTTAGAGGTAAAACTCTTACCCAAGGTGACTAGGAAAGATGACATGGTGGCTATCTTGGGGTGTCCGGCACGGCGGAGCAGCAGCAGCGAACGGAGGATAACAGGGGCCAGAACACGCGATCGTCTCTCCCACTCCATGCAATGTCCTGACGACGAACTGGGCGGCGATGCAAGGTCGTTCCCTCCCTACCAGACACGGCGGAACGGCGACCAATGACGAGTTGCAGCGGTGCTCGCGGCGGTTGCGCGACATGGAGAAGACGAAACTCGCGTAATCTTCTCACTCCAGACCGGACGACGCGCTCGCAGCTGTACATGATCGGAGAAGGATGGCGGCGTGCGGTTTGGAACGGCAAGGGAGAAGAAGATGGAGATAGGAGGAAGAAGAAGAAGAGAGAAGGAAGAAAGAAAGAAGGAAGAAAAGAGAAGAAGCAGAGAAAGAAAAGAGAAAAAGAGAGAACGTCGAGAAAGAGAGAGAGAAAAGTGAGAAAGTTTAGTTTTTAAACTAATTATTTAGTGATAGGTACAAAATGAGTGATAAATATTAGGCCTAAAATAAACATGTTTTTACTTTTTGGATTCTAAAAATAAAGATTGATAAAGATAGAATTTCGAAATTCAAATTAGAGTAAAGATTAATAATTGAACTGATCAACTAAGAAAATACTCAGTCAAAAATTTAATCTCCGATTAATGTCAAACCAAAATATTTTCAACTCTAAAATTAAATAGAACGAGAATATGAAAATACTTTTCTCTTAATCATATTATTTAAAATACTTTTTCTGTACTAGTAATAATAGTGACAATAACGTAAATTATTGTCTAATAAACGTGCATTCACTGAAATAAGTCAGTGCTAACACACCCAATAAAATAATTTGAAGAGAGTAATTTAATTACTCAAACTAAACCACACAACATAATAAACTTAAACATCCAAATAAAATAATTAATCCTAGGTGTAAAACTAGGGTGTTACAACAAACATCACTGTCCACAATGCTCCAAAATCTCTGAAAGAAGCATCCCCCAAAACCATCAGGACCAGGAGTTCCACTGCCATTCATGCTAAAAACAACAGCTTTGATCTCTTCATTGGAAGGCAGACCAATGAGCAAGCTGTTATCTTCATCAGTAACTATCTTTGGAATGACTGAGTCAATAAGTCCATTCTCCAAACAATTGTTGTCAGAGGAGTAAAGAGAGGTGTAGTACTCAATCACATGCTGCTCTATATCAGCAGAATTTTCCAAAATCCGATCCTCAGATTTAAGCATTGTTATGGCTTTAGATGCAACCCTTATCTTTGCAATTCTGTGAAAATAGGAAGTGTTCCTATCCCCACTAGTGTGCCAGTTGACTCTAGCTTTCTCTTTCCAAAAGCTTTCTTGCAAGGCAAGGGACTGCTGCAAAACAATTTGAGCCTGCTACTCTTCCATTATCAACTCATCAGAATAACCAGAGATGGAAATTAGGTCTTGAATTTTATCTACAGCCAAAAGAGCCTCCTCAACCTTAACATGAACATTCCCAAAAACAGTTTTATTCCATGTTTTGAACTCAGTCTTTCAAGCTTTCAGTTTGAGTGAGGATAAACATAGGACAGCCAAAGAATTCTTTCTTCCAAACCTCTTCTACTAGTCTGTGACAGTCTTCATGGTCTGATCACATTTGAAAGTATTTAAAGGAGGATGGGAAAGTCTGCATACCTCTTTTCATGATGAACAACAATGGATGGTGATCTGACTTGCTTCTTGGCAGAGTGAAGCAAACACTAGAGCTCCAAAAAGAAAGCGAGTCATTGTTACATATTGTTCTGTCCAGTCTTCTTTCTGAAACAGCTCTACCTCTTCTACCATTTGACCAAGTAAAGGCAGCTCCTCTAGTGTTTAGATGGATAAGATCACAGCTATCAGTCCAGTCCTGAAAGTCATCACAAGAAGCTTTTAAAGGAAGGCAACTGCCCCTTTGCTCATGAGACCCCAAAACTGAGTTAAAATCCCCAATATAGCACCAAGGGCCTTTGTTACTCTGTTGCATATTGGCCAAGTTCAGCCATAAGTCTCTCCTCTTAACATGAGTTGTACTTGCATAAATGGCAGCCAGATACATAACTTGATCATCAATATTTACAGACAGAGCAACATACTGGGCAGAAATAGACAAAAATGACAGGTGAAAAAAGTTCAGAGCAGAATCCCCACAGATTCAACAAACTGTCATTTCTATCATTCACAACAAAAGGTTTCAGTTTAAGCTGTTTCCAGAAAGAAATAGGGATTTGATCCATTGAAATCCAAGGCTCAGAGATAGATAAAAATTCAGGTTTATGCAAACCACAAAACTCTTTAAGAACCAATTTAGTATCTAAATTACCAATACCTCTAACATTCCAATATAAAATCTTCATGAGGCAAAGTTTAGAGGACCTACTTTGGATCTTGTGACATGACCTGCAGATTGAACCATCTGCTTATTCTTTTTCAGTCTTAGCTTCTTTTTCTGAGATTTCGATAAGACTTTAGTGAAGCTAGGGTCCTCATTGCTGTCTTGATTTCCCTGGGCAGAAAGAGGTATGCCATCATCTAAATCATCATCAATTCCATCAACCCAGAATTTTGACTTTAGGAGTGTTAATTCCTTTTGGACCTGGGGGTGAACATAACCAGCTGAGTGGCTATTGGGGGAACCATTAGTTGTAGACTCAATTGAGTCAGTAGCATTCTGAGTGCCTAGGGAATCAGGCACAATTTCATCATTCTTATTGCTTTCAGGCACAATATTTTGATCCTGAGTTTCTAAAGGATCAATTCGTACCAATGTAGCAGCATCATCAGCAGCAAGATTAGGCACATCCTGTATTGGCATGTTATTTTCATTACCAGTGAAGACACGATCATTTTGTACCAATGTAGCAGCATTGTTATGGGCTGTAGATTCATCAAAAACTACTTCTACATCATCACCATCATCAGCAGCAAGATTAGGCCCATCCTGTTTTGGCAGGCTGTTTTCATTATCAGAAAGGACATGATCTTCTGCCTTATCATCCTCATTAACCAAATTGACCAAATTCTGATCAATATCAGCATGATGAACATTCTGAAATACTTTTTTAGGTACATAAATTGATTTTACCCTTTGTTGAGGCTGCTGCTCTTGATTAGTCTTCAATTCTTGCTGCAATATAAAGCCGTCTTTTTTGTTACATTGATCAATAGAATGACCAATTGATTGACAGGATTTGCAGAAAGAAGGCAATTTCTCATAAACAATTTCCACATAGAAGGCAAAATTGTCTCTTTCAACCATGATCACATTTGGGAGCGCCTTTGTGAGATCAACATCAACCAACACACGAGCATAATGGCCTAAAACTCTATTTTTTGTTGCTTCGTCCACAGCAATTGGTGTTCCAACACCATTGGCAATTTCAAAAAATAGTTTAGGGCGCCAGTATTCTTGTGGTAAATCATGAATGCGGATCCATGTTTGCACATGAGTTTGCTTCTGTTTATTTGGATTAAAGTCTGGCATCCATTGAAACAATCTTAGAAGACCTGGCTTCAAATTCCATGATCCAACAGACCAAAATTTCCTTAAATCTTCTTCTGATACGAAGCAAAATTCATAATAGCCTTTTCCCAAAGGTATCATGTTCCAGTGAGTGAGTGGCTTCCACGGATTCAAAAGCTTTGCCTTTAGATCAGTAAACTTCATCGGTTTACTCCCTTTTTCCATCAGAATTCGACCCTGCAGGTTGTTTTTACAGGCTTGCAACCCTTGTTGGTATTCATCCTCTGAAATTTTGATCGAGATATGTTCCCCTTTGAGTCATGGTTTTGGCAACTGAGACATTGGAACATTGAGTGAATTGTTTAAAGCTTGTGCAAAGGTTCTTGCTTGAGTAAAAGAAGAAGAAGCATCAGGGGGAGAAGATGGGGGAGTCGCAAGAAACTGCCATGGGCAAACAGGATTGCGTACGGTCGAGGCCATGATCATGCAAACCCTAGGCTATCATGCAAACCCTAGCAGAGAGTTTTCAAAATCTTGCTACATGGGTCTCCGGTTGAACCTAAACTCTAAGTTAAGGGAGAAAATCCAAGTCGAAAGAGAAGACTTTACTTTTTTTGCATGGTTAGAATATGAAAACCTGCCAGATTTTTGTTTCTCTTGCCAGTCTATAGGTCATACCTTAGCTAACTCCTCGAAATCATCCGGAAGGATTCATCGAGGGGGGTTCATCAAAGTGGTTTTCACAAGAACTCATGCATTCAACCAAGTTGTATTCAATATAAATCCACAAACTTACCAACTAGACACAAGACACTAATATTTTTTTTTATTGACCAATTATTCATATGCAAACAAGAGTTTTAGGGAGAGAGAGAGAGCGAAAGAAAATAAAAGATAAGAGAAGAGGGATTTAAGAAATGTTATCTCAAGGGGATCCGAGTGGACCCCACACTCTATTTAGAATCTTTCTCTTCTTCTATTTCTCCTCTAGTCCTCTTTACTGCATGGCTAGATTCGGCTTCATCCAAGTACTTGGCCCAAACGATCCCCAGGCTTTCCATCATGATCTCTTCCCATGGAACCCTCCCTTTCGGGATTCCTTCCTTAGCTTGCCTTATTGATTCCCTTTCCACCCATGGACAATTGTTTGCCACCCTAAACGTGAGTAACCATACCGAGTCCCATTTGAACTTTTCTTCCTTGCTCACGTCTTCAGCTTCTGGGAATGGGATCCGGTTGTTCTTTTCCGCATTCTTGACTTTTTCATATAATGCATGCTCGGTAGATATGTGCACTGGATAGTCTTGATGCCTTTCCTCAACCTCACGATCAATTTCCCTCCGAACATAATCATTCACACTCCTATCAAAACTCAAGTGAAACAGATCAATATCCTCATCTTTTTCTTTTGTCAAATTTTTTACATGAGGGGTTAGGGATCCGTCTCTCTCGAATGTATAGATGAACATACTCATAATCGGGGTGGTTCAGAGTTATATCCTTTTCATCGACAGGCATTCTCACCTTGCGCAAGTGACTCAAGTCAATCATCTACTTATTCACAAATAAAACATTGGTCAATAAAATAATCTAAATTAAAGAAAAATGAAAATTAAAAACATGCACAATCAATATATAAAGTCATAAAAGTGTGTGCATCAAGTATCAAAATAAAAATGAGTTTCAAGCTATCTATCAAAATACAATCATATTGAATAAGCACAAAATAGCTAGAACTCAAAAAGAAAGTGGGGAATGTGTAATGAGAACTGAAAATTGGTAATGGTGGGGCCCGGATCACTGCTCAAAGTCAATATTGTCCACCGGGTCACCCTGTTGAGCTACTGTTGCTGCATCATCCTCCTGAGGTACCTCGGGCACCCCCATGTGGCATAGCATCCCGATCCCCAGGATAGTCCTGCCACCCAAGTAGAGGTGCCAAATCCTCCTCGGAAGGGTAAAGGGGTACCTAACCCTCCTGCTGAGCCAGGGACTTTTCCCTGAAAAAATCTCGCAGCACAGCCTGATCCCTCCTCATAGCCTGCTGGTTCTGCAAGAGCAGAGCCATATCAGATGAACGTGGCCTTTGAGGGGGCTGTGCTGCTAGCCTCCAGGGTGGTGTTGGCTCAACAAAGCAGTTGCGGCGTATATACTCTCTGTCAATCGTCTGTCGGGGGATCTTCTCTAACCCCTCAATCACTGGCACGCCTACCCTGCGGATAATCTTCGTGATCAGGAACCCGTGGGCTAAAACCTCCTTCGACGCCCTCGAGCTGGCCTTCTGCTGGATGTCTTGTGCTATGACCGCCCCCACATCAACGGTCTTTTCCTTCAAGATAGCATAAATGAGATGGGCCCGAGCAGCAGTAATGGTAGACTCGTGAGAGCTAACCATCATGTTGTCATGTACAAACACCAACCAAACCCGGGCCACCGGTGTCAGATCCTGCGTCCTCAACCGCAGTAGGTTCCTAGAGGTCCCTATTTCCCACTGGGCCCCTGGCCTACAGCAGGTCTCCAAGATCTTAGCAGCCAAACTTTGCACTGCCAGAATGAGTTGATGCTCACTCCTATCCTCCCAAGTAATGGGGATGCCCAGGAAGGTGTTAATCTCATCCACCGTGAAAGTCATGGGCACCCCTCTGACCATAGATATACACCCTGGGTCATCGACATCGGGGTTGAGAGCGTTGGCATAAAATTCCTGAACCAGTTTGATATCAAACCGGCGAGGAAGATCAACCAACGTACCCTAACCCCTAGTGCTAATATGTCCAGAGATTGACGCATAGTTGTTCTCCACAAGGACCACCATCCTCTCTAGGACCATCTCCTTCTGTGTCACCAAGTCCCAATGCTTCTCATGAAGAGAAGTTTGGAAGCTGGGAGCCGAGGAAATACCCCCAGAAGAGGATCCTGGTCCCTCGGAGAACATCAAGTCATCCTCCTGAACAGATTGGCGCCTCTTGTGCTTAATTTACTGTTTCTCAGTATTTTTCAAGGGAGCCACGACCTGAAAACCAGAAAAGTCCGAATATAGTTTATATCAACATAAACAAATAACGTAGAATTCAGAAATCCATCCTAATCTATTGACAATCATATCTCAGACAATCTCATCATCAGTCAAAAACACAGAAATTTGCTCCTCAAAATTTTTCCGGAAAATTACCCCCAAGGCCCCCCTAGCATGGATCATCTCTATCTACACCTAGAACAACCCCCAAATTTAGATTTCTAACAGGCACAGTCCAGTTCATCTCAGTCCAAAGTATATGGAATAAGCATCATTAGTGTTCAAATTCACAGAATGTAACAGACTCACAAGTCCACTCATATTGTTCACGTACAACATTCAACAAAAGACATATAGCAGTTAGGTTCATGGCATTCATCACAATTAAGAATCAAAAGGGGCATATTGAAACACAATCCTAACCCATTCTCGCGTTTGCATCATTTTTCAAAAATGGAGTTTTTGATGTTTTTCAACGAAAATCAAACGAACTAGAGAGTAGATAGGATGATTAATACCATCCTAATGTTTTTTGAGTGTGCCAAAGTGAGAAAAAATGAAGAGGATGATGATCCCTGCAAACCCGCGCGAGAGAGAACGAGAGGAATTTGAAAAGTTTTGGTAAAAATGGCTCTGTCTCGTTCTCGAGGGGCTAAAAACTCGTGACGTTCGCGAGGCGAAACATAAAAAAATCCCCAATCAGAACCCTAATTTTGGGTTTTGCGGGGTAAACCCTGGTTCGCGAAGTGAATCTGGGTTTTCAAAACCCTTTCACATTCCCAGATTCGCGAGGCGAGGGTTTACTCGCGAGGCGAATCTGGGTTTTCTTTCAGCCCTTACCTTGCCCAGAATCGCGAAGAGAACCAGGAGCTCGCGATGCGAGGCAGAATGAGGTGTCCACCTTTGAGTTTCTACCTTTTAGGCTCGCGAGGTGAACCGTAGTTCGTGGGGCGAGCCAGCCAAGCTGGCTTTTCCTATTCTCCAGGCTCGCGAGGTGAGGCCTAGTTTCACGGGGCAAACCAGAAGCAGGGAATTTGCCTTCCCTCTGGCTCACTGGGCGAAATCCTGCTCGCGAGGCGAGCCAGAGAAGGATTCTGCCCGTCTATTTCCTAAATGCATCCAAGTCCTACATCCTTCCTAAATACAAGTTTTCTAGCTAAGGACCCTATATGAAGACTCTTTTTAATAGCTTTTGATTCTATCAATGCAATTAAAGGATATAATGCTTGGGTTGCCTCCCAAGTAGCACTTGTTTAACATCCCGAGCCTGACGAAAATGGCATCCTAAGGGCTAATTCAACAAGATAACTTGGTTATCGGTTGGAAGTGGTTCTCCATGATAGTGCTTGAGTCTATACCCATTTACTTTGAATATTCCTCTTGTCCCCTCTAGCTCAACCGCTCCATGTGGAAATACCTTGAAGACCTTGAATGGTCCCGACCACCTTGATTTAAATTTTCTCGGGAAGAGTCTCAACCTTGAGTTGTATAGACGTACTAATTGTCCCGGTTGGAACTTCCTAGGCAAGATATGCTTATCATGCCATGCCTTTGTCTGCTATTTGTAAATTTTTGCATTCTCATATGCTTGCATTCGGATGTCTGAAAGTTCATTCAAGTCTAGTAGCCTCTTTTCACCGGTCTTCTTTAAATCATAATTGAGCTCTTTGATTGCCCAATAAGACTTTTGTTCCAATTCCACCGGCAAATGACATGCCTTCCCAAACACCAAGTTGTAATGAGACCTTCCATTCGTAGTCTTGAAGGCGGTCCTATAGGCCCACAAAGCATCATCTAACCTTTCTTTTACCAATCCTTTCGTGAGGAGTTGACAGTTTTCTCAAGAATGCGCTTCAACTCAAGGTTGGATATTTCTGCTTGCCCGTTGGTTTGTGGATGGTAGGGGTTGACACTCTATGATTGACCCCATATCTTTCAAGTAGTTTGTTCGTTTGTTTGTTGCAAAAGTGGGATCCACCATCACTAATCAAGACTCTAGGGACTCAAACCTTATGAAGATGTTGCGCCTCAAGAATTCCATGATTACCCGCGCATCATCCGTTGTTGTTGGAATTGCCCCCACCCATTTTGACACATAATCTACCTCTACCAAAATGTATTGGTAGGAGAAGGAGGGTGGGAATGGTCTCATGAAGTCTATCCCCCAAACATCAAAGAGTTCTACTTCAAGTATGCAATTAAGAGGAAGTTCATGCTGCCTAGATATGTTTCCAACTCTTTGGTGACGATCACAATTCTCAACAAAAGTTTGTGCATCCTTGAAAAGTGTTGGCCAATAAAACCCGCTTTGGAGAACCTTTTCCGCAGTCTTCTTTCCCCCAAAATGCCCACCGTAATCCTAGCTATGGAAATGCCACAACACCTTTCCGATTTGGTCATGAGGAATGTACCTTCTCAGGATCCCATCCGAATATTACCTGAAAAGATAAGGGTCCTCCCAGACATAGTATTTTACGTCCGCGAAGAACTTCTTTCTTTTTTGCATAGTCCAACCTTGCAGAACCACAGTCAAAGACTTGAAGTTGGCCATATCCGCGAACCAAGGAGAAATGTTTTCAAAGATTGCACATAGTTTCTCATCAGGGAAATCTTCCTTGATGTCTATCAATTTCTACTCGGATTCGGGATTTACCAACCTTGACAAGTGGTCCGCCACACCATTTTCCGACCTTTTCCGGTCACTTATTTCAAGATCAAACTCCTGCAAAAGAAGAATCCACCGAATTAGTCTTATGGTCGGATGGTCGGTGAACATAACAATTTTATACCCCATAACATAGGATCTAAACTTGTCCAAAGCAAAAACCACAGCTAGGAGTTCTTTTTCGGTGGTGGAATAGTTAGCTTGTACTTCATTTAAAACTTTACTTGCATAGTAAATTACACGAGCTAACTTTTTCACCCTTTGACCCAAAACCGCCCCTACAGTATAATCACTTGCATCACACATGATTTCAAAAGGTAAATTCCAATTAGGTGCAGTGATTATGGGAGCGGTGACAAGCATCTTTTTCAAAGTATTGAACGAATTTAAACAAGAAGCATTAAAATCAAAGGATACATCCTTCACAAGAAGGTCACATAGCGGCTTCGCTATCTTGGAGAAGTCTTTAATGAACCTCCGATAGAAACCGGAATCTCCCAAGAAACTCCTCACCCCCTTCACATTGGTTGGTGGGGGTAGCTTCTCAATCAACTTAATCTTGGCTCTATAAAGGTCAATCCCCTTTTGGGAGATTTTGTGCCCCAAAAGTATACCTTCCTTGACCATGAAATGACATTTTTCCCAATTGAGCACTAGGTTGGTTTCTTGGCATCTCTCAAGCACCAAAGCCAATTTCTTCAAACAATTATCAAAAGAGGTCCCAAAGACCGAGAAGTCGTCCATGAATACTTCAATGAATTTCTCTACCATGTCCGAGAAGATGGAAAGCATACACCTTTGGAAAGTGTCGGGAGCATTGCACAATCCAAATGGCATCCTCCTATAAGCAAAAACTCCATATGGACATGTGAAGCCCGTCTTCTCTTGGTCTTGAGGATCCACCACAATTTGGTTGTAACTGGAGAAACCATCCAAGAAACAATAGTACTCATATCCAGCCAACCTTTCAATCATTTGATCCGTGAATGGAAGAGGGAAGTGATCTTTCAGTGTTGCATCATTTAGCTTTCTATAATAAATACAAACTTTCCACCCCGTGACGGTTCTTGTTGAGATCATTTCATTATTCTCATTGACCACCACAGTTGTGCCACCTTTCTTCAGGACCACATGAATTGGAATAACCCATTTGCTATCCGATATTGGATAGATGATTCTCGCATCCAAAAGCTTAATCACCTCTTTATGCATTGCTTCTTTCATGATGGGATCTAACCGTATTTGTGGTTGGACCATCGATCTATAATCATCCTCCATCAATATTTTGTGCATGCATAAGGAAGGACTTATACCTTTTAAATCTGAAATCTTCCACCCAATGGTGGATTTGTGTTCCCTAAGAACTCTCAAGAGATTTTCTTCTTCATCTTTTTTCAAAGCATTGTTAATGATGACTGTATGATGTCCCTTTTTACTCAAGAATGCATACCTCAAGTGAGTTGGGAGTTGCTTTAACTCTGGAGTCTTGTTATCCACTTCCACTCTTTCCTTATTGAGCTTTTCTTTTTGGCATTCATCCTTTGGGAAATCCGGCAAGGCTTCCATGTTCTTTAAGTACTCAAGGTAATCCTCATCTCCCAAGTGTAACACCCTGTTTTTCCTATGCAATATGTAGCAGTAAATATATATTTAAATGTGTTTATTTTAGATTAAACTCAGAATGATTTTAAATTAACTAAAATCATTTTCTTGTCTTATTATATCATATGAAGTCACGGTAAAATTTTCAGTTGAAAATTCAGACGGAAGCCTGTCTGCGTTTTCACTGCCGGTACAAGTTTATTGTGCATAAAACCTAATTTTGACCTGTGGATGAGACGGTTAGTGTATTTAGTATGTTTCCGAAACCTTTGGTTGTTTTGAAAACTTTCGTTCAAAAATAAAATATAATATTTTATTTGGGGGACAACGTCGGAACAATTACGATCGGAAATGCAACCGGGTACGAAATGGAGCATATTGGGGAGCATAAAAGAAGTGAGGAGACATGATGGAAGAGGCTATGACACACTCCAAAAGTGTAATCATCACACTTTGCAAATTATAATACAATTCTAATCCAAAAGTTATTTCTCTCACAACTTCCATCCAATCAAGCATTAAACCACCAAGCTTGCTCAACAAGCCCTCCCTCTCTTCTCCCTTGGAGTCGTGGAATCTCCCACTCTCTATATATATCCCTCTCATTTTCACTTCATCATCTTCCTTCTTCAAACTCCATTAAACCTTCATCTTCTTCCTTTCTCTTGAAAGTTCAAGCTCTTAAAGCTTTAGTTTTTATTCATCTTTTCTACTTAAGTTCTTCATTAAAGTTATTCCTTATACTAAGGGTAATGATCTCATATGAATCTTTTTGCAAGTTTCATCTTTTATTTCTTAGTTTACTTTATGTGTTCTTTATATGCTTTAAACTTCTAAAATCTCTCAAAAAATGGTAGAAAACTCCTTTTGAGTTGAAACCACTTTCTATAGTCTTGTATTAACTTATATTTTCACATACTAAGAGGTTGTGTAAAACAAAAATCTCTACCTATCTATTCCAATGAAGGCCGAATGCTTGTATTTGTGACCTTGGAGGTTTTTGTTTCAACTTTTGGAATATGATCATGTGTTTGAGTTTCTAACTATCCCTTGATCTTGAATCTATAAATCTTGGAAGTTTTGATAGCTTGTTCTTATGATGACCGAAAATCTGAATAAGTAAGCCTAGGATACTATGTTTCAACTTTCCAAGTATGATCATGGATTTATAACTCTTATTACCTTGTGATTCTAAACCTAAGAGTTATTGTTAAACAAAGAATATTTTCCTCGTCATCCTATGATGGCCGAAACTTAGAGTTTAGGTGCTAGGATGTTTGAGTTTTTATTTTTCCAAAATGATCATGGACTTGAGCTCCATAAGATATTTGGATGCTAAGTCTAAGATATTGGAGAGTTTAGGGATTTCTAACTTGTTTATTCTATGTTATTAAAGCTAGGATGTTTTACTTTCATTTTTTCAAGATGATCATGGACTTGAGCTCCATAAGATATTTAGATGCTAAGTCTAAGAGATTGGAATGTTTAAGTTTCCATTGTTTTCCAAAATGATCATGGACTTGAGCTCCCTAAGATATTTGGATTCTAAGTCTAAGAGACTGGAAAGTTTAAAGATTTCTAGCCTATAATTCATATGAAGACCGAACCTAGAAGGTTATGGACATAGGATACTTTGTTCTTATTTTTCCAAAATGATCATCGTTTTGAGCTCCTTAATACATATGGATGCTAACCTAAGAGATTGGAAAGTTTACTGAATGCTAGCCTATTTTACTATCCTTGGCCGAATACCCTAAGTTGATAACTTAGTGGGATTTTAATTCAACTTTGTTAAATGATCATCGTTTGTTAACTCCTAACACTTAAGGATCATAAATTCATGAGTTGTATAATTTTCGATAAACTCTAACCCTAAGAACTAGTCTTGGCCGAACCTATACTTTGTGGTTTAGTGTTCTTGTTTGATTTGAACTTGTGATTTTGTGTTCATAACCTTAGACTTCCATCGCGTAGGAAACAAGGACGTTCGTGGTATACCTCTTCAAGCATCTAATCTCCTTACCTTCACGGGAGGTAAGAGGGGATTCCCTAGGGGTATCCAATGACTATATGCATGTGTGTATGTGTTTACTTGAGTGATTTGAATATTATTATGATTTGGAGTAAATACTTGAATGACTTGTTTACTTGAACTATTGAAATTGTTACTTGAAGTTGATTATTACTTGCCTTAAAGTATCGTGAGTTGTATATATATGATGAACGGTCGTTATCTGTGATATTATTGTGGAGAATGTATTACTGTTGATTGAAGTTTGAGAAGCCGGACTTGAGTATGTGCTCAATGATTATAAGGATTAAAAGTCTTAATAAGCCTTGAATAGAACTTTGAAAGTATTGGTTTCATTTATAAAAGTTCCTTGTTTAAAATGCTTACTTCAAGAGAATGAGATTCTTGTTTTGAAAAGAAATGTTAAAGTGTTTTTAAGTCAATAGAAACTACCATTTTATGATCCAAAGTTTGTATGATAGAAAACCTTTTTCGAACTATGTGTTTTATGAAGGAAAAATCCCTTTGAAAATATTTGACTTTGTTCCATCAAGGATTTCAAAAGCAAACAAATTTCCTAAATGTTTTATAAAAGAATTTGTAAAGGAAAATATTTTCTCCTAAATGATTTAGAAACGTTCTGGTTACTTGGATAAGTGACGTAGGTTTTATTATGATTTTGATTTTGATTGAGCGAAAAGTAATCACATGTGAAAGAGAATCTAGTTCGCGAGACTTAGCCTCTAGTATTCAGTTATAAGCACGCGATCTGGGATCCGTGTCAAGAATTATGTACCAAGGGTCCTAATCGGGATATTATGGGCTAGGAGTCCAAATCTTGGAATTGAGGACTGTGTGTCCTAATTTCGTTGTTATGGGCTAGAAGTCCTTATCATGTTGAAATAAAACATGGATAAAATTATAATTGTTTCTACGGCCACAACCTTGGACTACGACATCGGTCTAAGGTGTTGTGATTGAGCACTCGGACTGCGCGTCCTGTGTTATTGATTTTCAAGTAATAAAAACTGTGAATAGCCGATAGCTTTGGGCTTCGACAACGGAAAAGAGTGAACACAAAGAAAAATATCAATAATGAAAAGTATTTTATTCATATGCATTTCCCCTTAACAGACGTGTTTGAGTTACCGAATACCCACTTAAGACGTGGTATTCCATGATGTATGCATCCGAATGGCCATTATAAAGGATTCGTGATGATGTTGATTCGGGTGCATGAGGTGACAGAGACAACTTGACAATGCAGCATACGAGCCTGGTCAACTCTTTATTTCTTAATGATAAAACAGTGATGGTATCTCATGAGATTAAGTTTAGAGCCTGATGATTGAAGTGTCATGCATTATCTTTATAAAATTGATTGATTCGGGTATGGGACCCACTAAAATAATACTTGTTGTTTACCTATGAATAATGTTTAAAATGTTAATATGCCAAAGTGTTGTATGTATCATGTATATGATTGTTGTATGATATATCCATTTGCCGGGATATATCCATTTGCCGGTGCCTCACTCTTATAGTTATATCAGGTCTCTTCGGGTTTTGCTGTAGTACCTTGGTACTCTAGTACCGATGTTGCACATGAGTCTTTCTAAGTCACTTGAAGACCTAGTGTTAGAGGTTGGGAAAGTATTCTGATTGGGGGTCTTTCCAATGAATATTTGATAGAATGACCAGCTTAGGAGTCTGAGTTAGGTTAGTATGTCTAAAGAGGTCAGTAAATGTAGTGTTATATACATCCATCTGTAGTTTGAACTTTTCTTTCGAAAGTGGGAACTTAGAGAAATGTTGTATGTGATGGCAACTTTGTTACAAACGTGGCTTTACATTTTAAATGCATGTATGATGGATTTCAGAGTTATCCTTAAAGAAAAATTTTATACCCCCGTTTTCTGACTTAAAAGAAAACAATTTTCCGAAAGCAACCCGCAAATTATCCTTTGAATTTACTTCTGCATGTGTTACGTAGTAATGCAGGGGGGGTGTTACAGGTGGTATCAGAGCTGGTTGAGTCTTTCGGGATCTTTGGGAAATAGGTCTATTGTGTTGACGTCGTGTTTTCTCTGAATTAAGTTTTATTTGGATTACTTCTTAGAAGTAATGTGTGTTGATATGCCTTTACACGTTTCATTTTCTGGTTGTGGCCTGACTGATTTGTTCGGCAGGTCAGTTATGGAACCAGCACTAGAAGGTGGACGTGGACGAGGACGTGGATGTGGTCATGGACGTGGTCGCAGAGGTGGTCCTATTGGAGGTCGTACCAACATGAATGAGAATTATGGCGATGGAGTGGACTATGCTGCACAGGCTATAGAAAACGTGGCAGCGGCTATTGCACATCAAACTGCTATGATGACTGCCCAGAACCAACAGGAACAAGCTCGACCTGAGAAGGCTATTGAAGGCAAAAATTTAACTGCTTTTAGAAGCCAAAATCCATCCCAATTTCATGGAGACGTGGATCCTGTGAAAGCTGACTTATGGATTCAGGAGTTAGAGAAATTTTTTACGCTGATTCACAGTCCTGACGGAGTGAAGGTATCTTATGCCACTTTTCCGTTGGTCGGTGATGCTGAGTATTGGTGGAAGGGCACTGAACAGATGCTAGAAGCAGAGAATCAAGAGATCACTTGGGGAGTATTCCGAACCAGGTTCTTAGACAAGTATTTTCCTCAAAGTGCACGAGTTGAGAAGGAGAAAAAGTTTCTACAATTTCAGTAGAAAGAATTAACTGTTGGAGAGTACGCGGCAAGGTTTGAATCTCTTTCCAAGTACTTTCACTTTTTCCAGAACAACCCAAGTGAAGATTGGAAGTGCGAATGTTTTGCGAAAGGACTGCGTTTCAAAATCAAGGAATCAGTACTACCATTGGAAATCCGTAATTTCCAAGCCTTGGTAGAGAAGTGTAGAAAAGTGGGACTAATGAGAAAGGAAAAAGGCAACGGAGAAACTGTTGGAGGACCCACTCATTCCAAAGAACGATATCAAAATCAGAATCAGAAAGGGAAGCCGCATCGGAGGGAACCTTTTTTCCGACCACAAGGGAATGACCAGAATCAACAACATCATCGTTCTGATAATTTTGAATCTGGAAGTGGAGGCCAACAGAACCAAAACCGAGGCCAATTTAGAAGATGTTACAAGTGTGGAAACCCATATCACATGGCTGATGTTTGCCCACGTAAGGGAACGAAATGTTACAACTGTGGACAAATAGGACACTTGTCAAGGGATTGTAATGCACCATGGTTTGAAAGGGCTGTCAACACCTTAGGGACTGATAGACCCACGACAAAGGGAAGAGTTTACACCATGGCTGGTGCTGGAGCTTCACAATCTGATGATCTTTTACGACAGAAGTAGTGTGCAATTTGAAGGTCTTATGGCAGTGGTCTATAATTCTAAGTTGTAATAAGATTCTAAGTATAATCGTGTTTTGATGCCATTAAGTATTTGACTCTCTAGGGTCTCCTATGTTATTAGTCTTTCCAGTGAATGTATGTTTCTTATGACTTTTGGGAATAAATGTATCTTTAAGAAATTTATTCCAGTTCCCTTCTCTTTTTGATTGTTGTGGTCAGTTTAGACTTTGGATCCAATCTTTCTTTTCCGAGAGTTGTGGTTTGCCTTGTTGTTGCACGGGATGGGTATGTTTATAAAAGAAGTTTCTTGATGAGACTTAATCTAATCACTTTTACTTTTGGTGGAAGTGATTCATTTTGAATTCTTATCGAACTATTGTTCTTTTAAATTGTTGACCTCAAAATTCTAGTGAAAAGAGAAACTTTTTAGATTCATGATTATAAACGTGTATCGATCATACATTTTTACCTCCCTGAACCTACTGAAGGATCTTCATACACTGGATGTTTCTGTATTCTTTTGGATTGAAGAAATTCTTTTAGATACTTTCTTATGATGGTATGATCTTGAGAGTGAGAGATCCTGTTTAGTTTCAAGTAACGTAATTTCGAGGACGAAATTCTTTTTAGAGGGGTAGTATTGTAACACCCTGTTTTTCCTATGCTTTCTGTAGCAGTAAATATATATTTAAATGTGTTTATTTTAGATTAAAATCAGGATGATTTTAATTAAACTAAAATCATTTTCTTGTGTTGTGATATCATATGAAGTCACGGTAAAATTTTCGGTTGAAAATTCAGACGGAAGCCGGTCTGTGTTTTCACTGCCGGTACAAGTTTGCTGTGCATAAAACCTAATTTTGACCCTTGAATGAGAGGGTTAGTGTTTTTAGTATGTTTCCTTCAACTTTGGTTATTTTCAAAATTTTCGTTCAAAAATAAAATAAAATATTTTATTCGGGCGAAAATGTCGGAAGAATTATGATCGGAAATGCAACCGGGTACGAAATGGAGCAGATTGGGGAGCATAAAATAAGTGAGGAGACATGATGGAAGAGGCTATGACACACTCCAAAAGTGTAATCATCACACTTTTCAAATTATAATACTATTCTAATCCAAAAGTTATTTCTCTCTCTTCTTCCATCCAATCAAGCATTAAACCACCAAGCTTGCTCAACCAGCCCTTCCTCTCTTCTCCCTTGGAGCCGGGGACTCTCCCCCTCTCTATATATATCCCTCTCATTTTCACTCCATCATCTTACTTCTTCAAACTCCATTAAACCTTCATCTTCTTCCTTTCTCTTGAAAGTTCAAACTTTTAAAGCTTTAGTTTTTATTCATCTTTTCTACTTATGTTCTTCATTAAAGTTCTTCCTTATACTAAGGGTAATGCACTCATAGGAATATTTTTTCAAGTTTCATCTTTTATTTCTTAGTTTACTTTATGTGTTCTTTATAAGGTGTAAACTTCTAAAATCTCTCAAAATGGCATAAAACTCCTTTTGAGTTGAAACCACTTTCTATAGCCTTGTATTAACTTATATTTTCACATACTAAGAGGTTGTGTAAAACAAAAATATATACTCATCTCTTCCAATGAAGACCGAATGCTTTCATTTGTGACCTAGGAGGTTTTTGTTTCAACTTTTGTAATATGATCATGTGTTTTAGTTTTTAACTATCCCTAGATCATGAATCTATAAATCTTGGAAGTTTTGATAGCTTGTTCCTATGATGGCCGAAAATATGAATAAGTAAGCCTAGGATACTAGGTTTCGACTTTCCAAGTATGATCATGGATTTAGAACTCTTAATACCTTCTGATTCTAAACCTAAGAGTTATTGTTAAACAAAGAATATTTTCCTCATCATCCTATGATGGCAGAAACTTAGAGTTTAGGTTCTAGGATGTTTGAGGTTTTTTTTTTCCAAAATGATCATGGACTTGAGCTCCATAAGATATTTGGATGCTAAGTCTAAAATATTGGAGAGTTTAAGGATTTTTAGCCTATAAATCCTATGAAGGCTGAACCTAGATGGTTATGGACCTAGGATACTTTGTTCTTATTTTTCCAAAATGATCATCGTTTTGAGTTCCTTTATACATATGGATGCTAAACCTAAGAGATTGGAAAGTTTAGTGAATGCTAGCCTATTTTACTAGCTTTGTTCGAATACCCTAAGTTTATAACTTAGTGGGATTTTAATTCAACTTTGTTAAATGATCATCTTTTGTGAACTCCTAACACTTAAGGATCATAAATGCATGATTTGTATAATTTTCAGGAAACTCTAACCCTAAGAACTAGTCTTGGCCGAACCTATACCTTGTGGTTTAGTGTTCTTGTTTGATTTTAACTTGTGATTTTGTGTTCATAACCTTAGACTTCCATCGCGGAGGAAACAAAGACATTCGTGGTATACCTCTTCAAGCATCTAATCTCCTTACCTTCACGGAAGGTAAAAGGGGATTGCCTAGGGATATTCAATGACTATATGGATGTGTGTATGTGTTTACTTGAGTGAGTTGCATATTATTATGATGTGGAGCAAATACTTGAATGACTTGTTTACTTGAACTATTGTGATTGTTACTTTAAGTTGATTATTACTTGCTTAAAGTATCATCAGTTGTATATATGTGATGAACGAAGTAATGTGTGATATTATTGTTGAGAATGTATTGCTATTGACTGAAGTTTGAGAAGCCGGACTTGAGTCTGTGCTCAATGATTATAAGGATTAAAAGCCTTAATAAGCCTGGAATAGAACTTTGAAAGTATTGGTTTCATTTATAAAAGTTCCTTGTTTAAAACGCTTACTGCAAGAGAATGAGATTCTTGTTTTGAAAAGAAACGTCGAAGTGTTTTTAAGTCAATAGAAACTACCTTTTTATGATCCAAAGTTTGTTCGAGAGAAAACCTTTTTCGAACTATATGTTTTATGAAGGAAAAACCCCTTTGAAAATATTTGACTTTATTCCATCAAGGATTTCAAAAGCAAACGAATTTCCTAAATGTTTTATAAAAGATTTTGTAAAGGAAAATATTTTCTCCTAAATGATTTAGAAACGTTCCGGTTACTTGGATAAGTGACCGAGGTTTTATTTTGGTTTTGATTTTCACTGAGCGAAAAGTAAGCACATGTGAAAGAGAACTAGTTCGCGAGACATCGCCCCTAGTAATCAGTTATAATCATGCGATCTGGGATCCGTGTCAAGAATTATGGACCAAGGGTCCTAATCGTGATATTATGGGCTAGGAGTCCTAATCTTGGAATTGAGGACTGTATGTCCTAATTTCGTTGTTATGGGCTAGGAGTCCTTATCATGTTGAAATAAAACATGGATAAAATTAGAATTGTTTCTACGAACACAACCTTGGACTGCGGCATCGGTCTAAGGTGTTGTGATTGAGCACTCGGACTGCGCATCCTATGTTATTGATTTTCAAGTAATGAAAACTGTGAATAATCGTTAGCTTTGGGCTTCGACAACGAAAAATAGTGAACACAAAGAAAAGTCTCGATAATGGAAAGTCTTTTATTCATATGTATTTCCCCTTAGCTGACGTTCTTGAGTTACCGAATACCCGCTTAAGATGTGGCATTCGATGATGTATGCATCCGAATGGTCGTTATAAGTGATTCGTGATGATTTTGATCCGGGTGCATAAGGTGACGGACACAACTTGCGAATGCGGCATACGAGCCTGATCAACTTTTTCTTTCTTAATGATAAAACGGTGATGGTATCTCATGATATTAAGTTTAGAGCCTGATGATTGAAGTGTCATGCATTATCTTTATAAAGTTGATTGATTCAGGTATGAGACTCACTGAAATAAAACTTGTGGTTTACCTATGAATAATCTTTAAAATGTTAATATGCCAAAGTGTTGTATGTATCATGTATATGGTTGTTGTATGATATACCCATTTGCTGGTGTCTCACTCTTAAAGTTATATCAGGTCTCTTCGGGTTTTGCTTTAGTACCTTGGTACTCTAGTACCGATGTTGCGGAGGAGTCTTTCTAAGTCACTTGAAGACCTAGTGTTAGAGGTTCGGAAAGTATTCTGATTGGGGGTCTCTCCAATGAATATTTGATAGAATGACCAGCTTAGGAGTCTAAGTTGGGTTGTATATCTAACGAGGTCGGTAAATGTTGTGCTATATACATCCACCTATAGTTTGAACTTTTCTTTCGAAAGTGGTAACTTAGAGAAATGTTGTATGTCATGGTAACTTTGTTACGAACGTGACTTTACATTTTAAATGCATGTATGATGGATTTCAGAGTTATCCTTAAAGAAAAATTTTATACCCCAGTTTTCTAACTTAAAAGAAAACAATTTTTCGAAAGCAACCAGCAAATTGTTTTTTTAATTTACTTCCACATGTGTTACGTAGTAAAGCCGCGGGTGGGGTGGGGGGGGGGGGGGTGTTACACCAAGAGGTCTACTTCTTCACCTCATGTGTAGAACCATGGGCTTCAGGTGTGGCTATAGATATCACTATTGGTTCCACTACATCAATACTATATGCACATGGTCTCTCAACGGGGTGCTTCATTGCTTCAAAGACATTGAAGACTACATTCTCATCTTGCACCCTTTGTGTGAGCTTTCCTTATTGCACATCTATCAAAGCACACCTGGTGGCCAAGAAAGGCCTACCCAATATGAGAGGGATCTCGGCATCTTCATCCATATCAAGCACCACAAAGTCCGTCAGAAACATGAACTTGTCCACCTTCACCAACAAATCCTCCACTACCCCATAAGGGTATTTGATAGAACGATCCGCTAGTTGTAGTGACATTCTAGTCTCTTTAGCTTCCTTTATGCCTAGCTTCCTCATCATAGATAGGGGCATCAAGTTGATGCTAGCCTCTAGTTCACACAATGCTTTCCCAAGAGTTATCTCCCCAATGGTACATGGTATGCTAAAGGAACCCGGATCCTTCAACTTTGGAGATAGTTTCCTTTGGAGAATTGCACTACACTCCTGGGTAAAGCAACCGTTTCCTCATCCACGGATCCTTCAACTTTGGAGATAGTTTTCTTTGGAGAATTGCACTACACTCCTGGGTAAAGCAATCGTTTCCTCATCCACTATCTTCCTCTTCTTGGAGAGAAGATCCTTCATAAACCTGGCATAAGATGGCATTTTCTCCAAGGCTTCCGCAAATGGGATATTAATTTGAAGCTTGCGGAAAACATCAAGGAACTTGTTGAATTGCTTGTCTTTCAAGGGCTTCTTCAATCTCTCTGGATATTGTAACATCCCTGGCTGCTTTATGGATTGACGACTATCCCCATAAACCAACATGGGTCTTTTCAGCATTCTTTGTCCTCACTCACACGCTTCCGGGGAAAACTTCCCAGGAGGTCACCCATCCCAGATTTGCTCCAAGTCAAGCACGCTTAACTGTGGAGTTCTTAAGTGACGGGCTTCCGAAAAGAAGATGCATCTTATTGGCATAGGTAGTACCAATCAATTCATATAAGCCTTCCTCAACTGTATAGTCGCATACCTACACAGTCTCGAGATCCCTCTCATTTGGGTGTGTAATCGGTTCATTCATGTGTCCCTCCGCCTAGAAGCCTGCCAAGAGTCGCTCCTTCTCTGTTCCTTCTTGCACCGGCGACCACTCCCTGCCCTCGTCGGCACCCGGGTGTTACATGCCCACCATCTTCCGCTTAGTTCATCCCCGAACGACACCATACTAGGAGAGGTGCCACTCTGATACCATTTGTAACATCCCTGGCTGCTTTATGGATTGACGACTGTCCCCACAAACCAACATGGGTTTTTTCAGCATGCTGTGTCCTCACTCACACGCTTCCGGGGAAAACTTCCCAGGAGGTCACGCATCCCATAATTGCTCCAAGTCAAGCACGCTTAACTGTGGAGTTATTAAGTGATGGGCTTCCGAAAAGAAGATGCATCTTATTGGTATAGGTAGTACCAATCAATTCATATAAGCCTTCCTCAGCTGTATAGTCCCATACCTACACAGTCTCAGGATCCCTCTCATTCGGGTGTGTAATCGGTTCATTCATATGTCCCTCCTCCTAGAAGCTTGCCAGGAGTCGCTCCTTATCCGTGCCTTCTTGCACCGGCGGCCACTCCCCGCCCTCGTCGGCACCCGGGTGTTACATATATGGTAACTTCATGAAGGGAGGAAGGTCTTGGGGCTCATCCCACTTCTTCTTTCGGAATTCTTCATCTACTAGTTTCAACTTTCCCCTTGCTCCGGTACCTTTACACTAGTTACCCCATCTTTCTTGGCTGGCTCTTCTTTCACCTGTGGTTGCTCTGAAGTCTCAATTTCCTGAGAACTAGTGGCACCCCCATTAGATTCCAACACCTTACCGCTCCGAGTTGTCATGACATTGCATTGGCTCTTGGGGTTGTTCTCTGTATTACCTGGGAAAGAGCTTGGAAGACGTTCATTCAGTTGCTTTGCCAGTTGGCTATCTGAGTCTCGAGATTCTGAATTGCTGCCCCTGTGTCAGTTGCCAACTTGTCTATGGTTGTGTTTGTATTCACTGACAATTTCTCAATGGCCGCACTAGTCTTCTCAATAGCCAACTCCCATGGTTGCTTCCCACCATGTGTGATCTGTAACTGATTAGGACCCAGGAGAGTTTGCTGAGTGTTGCGCTGTTGGATTCCATAGTATGGCCTCTGATTTTGTTATTGTTGCCCGGCTTGACCACCACTAGTGTTGCTCCAAGTGAAACCCGGATGGTCTTTCCTAATGTAACCCCGACTATGATTGTAGTCATTCTGTCTATTCCTCTGATAGTTGTTCTGTGGCACTGTGTCATAAAAGTTGTGACGAGTCCACATGTTCCTGAGAAAAATTAATGGGGCAACTTTCACTGGCATGATCACCATTACAAAAATCACAACCCGGAGGCAACCCTTCTTGCACTACATTAATCTTCATCTTGCTAGACAGTGCCTCACATTGCTTTTTCAAAAGTGTGTTATGTTCAAGAATGGCCTCTAGTGATGCCACACTGATTCCAGAAGAAGTGCCCATACCGCAATTATAATCATTCCTTGACATCTTTTCTAATAAAGCCCAAGCGTCCTCTGCTGATTTGCAAGAGAAAGAACTGCCAGCTGCGACACAATTTATCTCATAACGACCCTTCAACCCATTAAAGAAGTGTTTTAATTTGGAGATTAAATCAAAGTAGGAAGAAGGACATCTCCTCAAAAGCACATTATACCTCTCTCAAGCTTCATTGTAGGACTCATCATCATGTTACTTGAAGGAAGTAACATCTATCTTTAACTGTACAGCTTTCTAAGGAGGAAAGTACTTTGTGAGGAACTTCTGAGCCATTTACTCCCAAGTGGTGATGCTAGCACGATCCAAATTCAAGTCTAACCAAACATGTGCTTTATCCCGAAGAGAGAAAGGGAATAGTCTCAAATGATTGGCATCCTCAGAAACTCTTGGAGCTTTGTACATGTCACATATCTCCAAGAAGTGAGCAATATGCCTGTGAGGATCTTGGTGTCCACTCCCATCAAATTGATCCCCTTGCACTTGAGTGTGAGAAAATTGCTTCATCTCAAAAGAGTTGGCCGTGATGGGAGGCCTAACAACACTATAAGCACAATCATCCAAGTGAGGAAGATTGTACTCATAAAGAGGCTTGTAGGGTGGAGGATCTCCTTCTGCCATCCCTTCAAGATTGATGGGTTGGATTGCTTCAAGCCTTATTTTCTCTGTCAATTCCTTCCTCAACTTCTTCTCAGTCCGCCGAATCTCTGGGTCATATAACAATTCTTCCGGTGGAACGGTACCTCACATACACAAAAACAAGCCAAGACCAAGTGGATCAAAGAAGTTAAAATATTTAAAAGTACAGAAATTTAAAAGAAAAATTTTCTTAATTAAAATATTTAATTTTCATAAAATTTAGGAAAATTGGTTGTGCCAATCCCCGGTAACGGCGCCAAAGGCTTGTTGCGAATCCGGCAAGTGTACCGGTTCATTGCAAGTAATAAAACACGGTAAGAAATACCGAGGTCGAACACAAGGATTGTGACACTAATTTAACCAAATTTTTCAAAAGAAAATTCAAATAGTTTCACCAAGTCAATAACAGTTGGTTGAGGAGAGAGAGAAAGATCAAGTAACAAGAAGTTATCTAAAACAATTATCAAAAATTGATAACATTAACAACGATATTTCAATAGATGATTAAATCTTCTAAGGTCACGAATCCGCCTATCCAATCATGAAAGCTACCCAAGTGATGATATTCTGTTTCCTATGTTCAATTTCACTGTCAACCGGGATCCCCAAATTCTCCTAAAGATACTATCAATGCTCTAAAAGACGTATCTAAACTGTAAATTAATTACCTACCAAGTATCATAACCTACAGTTAGATTAAATTAAGTTCTTGCTCCCTATGTGGTTGCACCAATCTCCTGCCCACTATCAATGCAATATTCAAGCAGTGTTCCTAATTCAAGTCCTAAGCGTGAATTACCTGTCAAGTCTCATCACACCGACAAGTTAACCAAGGGCCATTTTGATTAACACAACAAACACATAATTAAGAAACAAGAATTGAGTTAAGGAAAAGAATACATCACATTTGAATTCTCTATGCCATCAAGAGTGGCTTCATCGTTCCTATAGAATAGAGGATTAGTTCCTCATAGTAATCAAAACCAAAGCAAAGAAGAAGAAAGAATTCATTACAATTGCACAAACCCTAATAAAACTAGAGGCTACACAGCTCCAAGAGAACAAGGAAAAATATGTCAAAATTCGGATACCAATCTGTTCCCAAAACAAGCTATTTATAATTTTCTGATTCAATGCCAGCTCACGAGGCGAACAGGTGCTTGCAAGGAGACCGCTTTATTTTGGCTCCATCTGGAATTTGAATGCTCGCGAGGCAATGACTACCTCGCGGGGTGAGGCAGAGAAGTTACAGAATTCGTGTGCTTGGTTCACAAGGCGAACCTTTGCTCGCGAGGCAAGTCTGAATGTGTGCACTTCCAGCTCAGTCTTGTAGCTCTGGCTTGTGGGGTGAAACACTCTTCCTGGCCTTTAGCTTGTTTTCTTCAAGTTTCCTTATTCTCTTAAGCTTCACTTTTAACCTGAAATTTAAAAAATAGAATTTTAATGCTTTATTGACTCAAAATAACCAAAAACTCCTAAAAGATTCTCTAAGACCAAATATGTTGCTCAGGGACAAAAGAAGCCAAATTCAGGTGATTAGCGAGGTTAAATCACTCAATTAGCATAAAAACCTTAGCATTTATGGCTATAAAACTAGATAAGCTATCGGCTTATCAACTACCAAGATACCACACCATCATTAACACTCCAGCCATTTAGCACTAGAGATTACCGCCTTGACCATCATCCATCAAGGCCCCCCTTGGCCACTAGGCTACCAAGGTACATAAATCTTACCTCTTGTATTTGGTCTTCATGTTCCATTGGTATTTTATTAAGTCTTTCAGAGCATTTGTGGTGACACCCCTGCTTCTGTACCATTCTGATTTTCTGTTCTGACTAGGTGGGCACAGTCGTGCTCACCCCTTAGCACGGTCGTGCTGAACTCATGGTCAAGCACGGTCATGCTGACTGTTGAGCACAGGCGTGCTTAAGCAGCACGCCCAGTTCTGGGTTTGAAAGGGAGCACGGGCATGGTCCCTTTTGAGCACGGGCGTGTTGGAATGCGCTCCCTGCTGTTATGGGCAGAAGGGTCGCAGACCCTGTTACCACTTGTTTGGGACATTCTCAGATTCAATCTTAAGGCTCCTCTAATCCATAACTCATCAGATTCGTTAATATTGCATTAATGTTCATGTCTTACACATTAAAGAGGAATTAGTCCTTTAGTCTCGGTTCATTAAATTATCCCTAATCACTCATAAATCTGTCCCTAAGGTTCTTGACTACACCGTTGGCATCGCCTCACTCATTACTAACATTCAGTCTTATGAACAAAGGGGAACAACCCCCCTTAACGTTATTTAACAGATTTAGCTCACTAACATTATAATGTTCACGACATACATCCATCAACCAATAACATCATTATATCATCATTATAATAATACACCCATACATCATCAATAACAATCTTACCAACATCATCATAAACAATTTAACATCAATTATAAATTAGGCGTATAGGCATACAAACATGTTATCAAACATAAAGGGTTATGGGACCCTTCGTCTTACGCTACCCCCAAGACTACATACTCATGCTATTCCTTCTCCCCATACCTGGTATGAAGAATTCCCGTTAAACCGATGACACTCCTAAATCGGTTCCATTGAACGGCTCGACGAACGATCCCAAGCCTTGGTCAACACAAACAGGGTTAACCCATTAGTTCCCAATTCATGAAACAAAAAAGGAAACAGAAGAGGGAGATACCATTACCTTATAAGACACTAACGTGCGTGTTCCTCTCCCAAACACCCCAAGGATTCCTAGAACTGAAAAGGGTTCAAGGGAGAGAAAGAGGAAGAGAGGTTTCTGTTGTTTTGGAGGCAGAGAAGCCAAAATAAGGGTTGCACACAAAAACCCTCAGCACTGTTCCTACTTATAGCCACTGTGCTCGGTCATGGTCGTGCTTACTGTTGAGCACGGGCGTGCTCAACTTAGCATCAAGGAGGCGCGTCTGACTGTTGAGCACGGTTGTGCTCCCAAAGGTTGCAACTTTTCTGAGGACTTATGGTGTTCTATCTTAGCCTTTTGGCACAGTAAACAAGCATACACAAACTCGGCCACATCTTTCTTCATCCTAGGCCACCAAAACATCCTCTTTAAATCCTGATACATCTTAGTGGCACCTGGGTTCACACTCTATCAACTTCCTATGTCCTTCTTCAAGGATCAACTTCCTAAAACCCTCGAACTTATCCATAAAGGTAATGCCTCCAGATCTTTAAGGTAAATACCACAGCTCCTAACTCTAGGTCATGGATAGGGTAGTTCTTCTCGTGGATTTTCAACTTCCTAGAAGCGTAAGCTACTACCTTACCATCTTGAATCAACACCTCACCTAAACCTTGGTTTGATGCATCGCAATACACTACGAAAGGTTTACTACGATCAGGCAAAACCAAAACTGGTGCTGATGGGTTTGGAAACTCTCCTCACACTTAGAGTCCCACACAAACAACTGTCCCTTCTTTGTGAGACGGGTCAAGGGTAAAGCTAACTTAAAAGCCTTCTATAAACCTCCTATAGTACCCTGCTAAACCCAAGAAACTTCTAACCTCGGTCACTGACTTTGGCGCTTCCCACTGGAGCACCGTCTCTACTTTAGCCGGCTCCACGGCTATTCCACCTTTAGAGAACATGTGACCTAAGAAACTCACCTCCTCTTACCAAAACTCGTACTTAGACAACTTAACGTACAACTGCTTCTCCTTAAGGGTTTGCAAGACAACCCTCAAGTGCTCCTGGTGTTCCTCCTTAGTCTTGGAGTACACTAAGATATCATCTATGCAAACCACCACAAACTTATCCAAGTAAGGGTGAAAGGTCTTGTTCATGTAATCTATGAACACGGCAGGAGCATTAGTCACACCAAAGGGCATAACTAAATACTCATAGTGAATATATCGCGTCCTAAACGTTGTCTTCGTAATGTCCTTAGACTTAACCCAAATCTGGCGGTATCCTGACCTCAAATCTATCTTCGATAAAACACTAGACCCGATCAATTGATACATAAGATCATCAATCCTAGGGAGGGGATACCTATTCTTAACGGTCACTTTGTTCAGCTGTCGATAGTCGACACACAACCTCATACTACCATCCTTCTTCTTCACCAACAACACTGGTGCTCCCCATGGGGATACGCTAGGCCTGATGAACTGTGCTGTATCGGATCCTCTAACCGTTCCTTTAACTTGGCTAGCTTTAGAGGAGACATTCTATAGGGTTCTATGGATATAGGCCCAGTGCCAGGCACTAAGTCTACGACAAACTCCACATCTCTATCTGAGGGTAGTTCGTAAACATCCCCCGAGAACACATCAGGAAATTCATGAACAACAGGCACGCTATCGACATCAGGAGGGCTCTCGGCTTCCAGGGAAGATAGCATCATCTACACTTGGTCTCCTTCGTTCATTGAAGCCTTAACTTGGTGGGCAGAAAGGAAGCTAGGATCCTTAGACTCCACTGGAGTTCCAAAAACTATGGTTTTATCAAAGCAATTCATAAGGACGTGGTTGGAAGATAACCAGTCCATGCCAAGAATAGCATCAAGGTCTTTCAGAGGTAGCATACAAGATCAACAATAAAGTCTCTACCGTCTATGGTAATAGGAATATTCTTGCATTCAAAAGAAGTGAGAACAGGTTTATTCGTGGGTGTGGCAACAACTAAACAACACTCAAGAAGTGTCACAAGCAAGTTAAGACTTTTAGCACATTCATATGACACAAACGAGTGAGTCGCACACGAATCAAGCAATGCAGTAAAACGAACTTTATTAATAAGGAAAATGCCTTGGATCAAATCTTCAGATTCGGAGGCCTCGGTTCCACTGAGAGTAAAGACTCTTCCCGTGGTCTTTAGTCGGTTGGGTTGGGGCTTCTGACCCTTGCTCGCACTCTGTGGTTCTGACTTTCCTCCCTCGCGGTTCCGACTGATGTGGCCATGCTTGCCACACTTGAAGCAGATGATGTCCGTCTCCATGCACTCATTAGTGAAGTGGTTTGTTCCACAGTTGCCGCAACGAAGAGGTCTAGAATCGGAAGAATCCCAGTCCTTGCCAACTGGAGCGAGACGCTGCTTCCACTTGTTTCCCTGATCATTCTTCTTGTTATTCTAGTTTTCTGATCCCTTGGAGGCTGACCCTCCATACTTGCGGGCATCTTCGTAGATCCTGCACTTCTTCACTAAAACTGGGAAGACTTTGATCTCCTGGTAGGTGATAGCCTGCTTGATCTCTGACTGCAGACCATCCTCAAGCTTCACGCATTTGGAGCGATAGTCCGCCACATATTGATACAATGTATAGTAACAGACGAGCTACTCAAACTTAGCCACATACTCTCCCACCAACATGTTGCCCAGCTTCAGTGCCAGAAATTCCATCTCCTTCTTGTCCTTGATGTCTGCTGGAAAGTACTTCTCGAGAAATCTGTCTTTGAACACAGTCCATGTGATCATAGTATCCTATGCCTGTAAGCACTGACGACAGTTCTCCCACCAATGCTCAGCCTCCTCTGTCAGCATGAAAGTCCCAAAAATGACATTCTGCTGACCATTGCATCCCATTGCTCATAAGATCTTTTCGGTATCCCTCATCCACAACAGGGCACCCTCAGGATCGTAAGCTCCTTTGAAAGACGGCGGATTGTTCCGCTGGAACTTGTCGAGACCCTTGAACTCAGCTGGTCCCCCGTTGTTGTTGGCATTCTGGTTTTGGCCTATCGCATTGGCAAGAAGTGCCAAAGCATTACCAATAGCCTGATCGTTCCTACCTCCTCTTCTTGCCATAAGTTCCTGTAAATGTACTAGACAACTTGTTAAACACAGGGAGCTTAAAGCAGGAAAAGATATGACCTCTAATGCATAGCATCATTGTTTATAACAAGTATAGATAATTCAAACAAGAGCACACAACAGACTCACAACAGACTTAGACCACGTCTGGACAGGGCCGAACTGCTCTGATGCCACTAAATGTGACACCTTCTACCCCTCATACATATAAAGCATTAGAAGATAAGATAATTTAAAATAAAATATTCATTATTTATTAAAACCAAACAACGGGTAGAGAACACCACATTGTGTCAAATCTCAAAATGCGGAAAATAAGCATAACATAACATCAAAGAAAAACCCAACCCCGATGTCACATTACAGAGCTGGTATAACCAATCCGGAAAACAACCTCAGATACAAACTGAACAAACTAACTAACTACTGAAAAACTGGAAATCCTAGCTAAAGAGTCGCGACTCCTCGGAGTCACTCCTCAACTGACTGCTCACCGTCCTCTGTATAAAAGCCACTTGCCATAACAAGAAACATAGAGATAGGGAGTCAGAAACATGAATATGAATACAATGGAAATGAAGCAGTTAGCCAATCATGGTATAGCAGGAAACAATATAACATATCAATATCATCGTACAAACGTGTATGTTATGCAATGCAAACTCTACTCCACTACTCCATTATGCACTTGGATCCATCTATCTCAATAAGTCAACTTCGGAGTTACATTTCCATATTGGCAAATAAGCACCAACACCAGGGAAATCTACCAAACCTTCGGTGGAACCCTAGGATAGCCGATGCACCTTTCTCATGGATACGCCACCGTGGGGGTACCAGGTCCCACGGACGGCCAGATCGTCTTACTCACGGACAACCTTTCCTATGTTGAACATCCTCCACTAACATCTGCGATGCGTGAATGCATGCTCAACATAACACACAAGCACAATCTCCACCTCCGCTTGGGACCATAAGCTACCCAAGTCTTAACACCATCAATTCATCGTTGTCTTTCGTATTCATTAATTAAACACTCTAGTTGTTCTGTACTAGAGATTACCACCTTGACCATCAAGCATCAAGGTCCCCTTGGCCACTAGGCTACCAAGGTACCACATCATCATTAACATTGTAGCCATTTAACACTAGAGGTTACCGCCTTGACCATCATGCATCAAGGCCCCCTAGGCCACTAGGCTACCAAGGTACATAAATCTTATCTCTTGTATTTGGTCTTCATGTTCTGTTGGTATTTTATTAAGTCCTTTAGAGCAATTGGGGTGAGACCCCTGCTTCTGCACCATTCTAGTTTTCTGTTCTGACTAGGTTAGCATGGTCGTGCTCACCCCTTAGCACGGTCGTGCTGCATTCACAGTCAAGCACGGTCGTGCTGACTGTTGAGCACGGGCTTGCTTAAGCAGCGCGCCCGGTTCTGGGTTTGAATGGTAGCATGCCCGTGCTCCTAGTTGAGCACGGGCGTGTTCGAGCACGCCCTGCTATTATGGGCATAAAGGTCGTAGACCCTATTGCCACTTGTTTGGGACATTCTCATATTCAATCCTAAGGCTCCTCTTATCCATAACTCATCAGTTTCATTAATATTGCATTAATGTTCATGTCTTAAACATTAAAGGGGAATTAGACCTTTAGTCTCAGTTCATTAAATTATCCCTAATCACTCATAGATCAGTCCCTAAGGTTCTTGACTACACCGTTGGCATCGCCTTACTCATTACTAACATTCAGTCTTATTAACAAAGGGGAACAACCACCCTTAACGTTATTTAACAGATTTAGCTCACTAACATTATAACATTCACAACATACATCCATCAACCAATAACATCATTGTATCATCATTATAATAATACACCCATAGATCATCAATTCAACATATTATGGCAAACAACATTATCATCAATAACATCATACTAACATCACCACAAACAATTTAACATCAATTATAAATTAGGCATATAGGCATACATACATGTTATCAAACATAAAGGGCTATGGGAACCCTTCATCTTACGCTACCCCCAAGCCTACATACTCATGTTATTCCTTCTCCCCATACCTAGTATGAAGAATTCCGGTTAAACTGACGACGCTCCTAAACCGGTTTCCTCGAACGGCTCGACGAACGATCCCAAGCCTTTGTCAACACAAATAGGCTTAACCCATTAGTTCCCAATTCATGAAACAGAAAAGGAAATAGAAGATGGAAAGACCATTACCTTAAAAGACACTAACGTGCGTGTTCCTCTCCCAAACACCGCAAGGATTCCTAGAACTAAGAAGGGTTCAAGGGAGAGAAAGAGGAAGAGAGGTTTATGCTGTTTTGGAGGCAGAGAAACCAAAATAAGGGTTGCACACAAAAACCCTAGTGCATTGTTCCTACTTATAGCCACTGTGACTCGAGCACGGTGGTGCTTATTGTTGATCACGGGCGTGCTCAACTTAGCGTCAACAAGGCGTGTTTGACTGCTGAGCACGGTCGCACTCCATATTGAGCAAGGTCGTGCTCCCTATTGAGCACGATCGTGCTCACATCAGTGTCAACGAGACGCATGCAGCCTTAAGCACGGGCGTACAGACACATGAGCACGGGCGTGTTCATGCATCAGGAAGGGATTTTTAACTTAAGAACTCCACTTAGCCCACTTTAAACCTTCCTAACAAACAAGGCACACATAAAAGCACTTATACACAAAACGAGGTGTTGCAGAACAGATCCCACAACCTTGGGCCTATCATTGGTGCTTTCATCTACCCTCATGCCTCCTAAACTTACTTAGGCACACGATGATGCCTTCGCCGCCATTCATGACCGCCCGGACCAACTCCAAAATCGTTGGGACTCTTCCCACACCTCCCTCCAAACTATCATGGATACACGCCATGAGACCCTTACCACCATACTCAATGCTCTAGCTGATAAAGTTGTCAACCTTTCAAGCTCCCCACCACCCCCATCACCACCACCCAACCCTCCCGTCCGGACACCTAATCTGATATTACCAACCTTCGATGGTAGCGATGTGCTTGACTGGATATTTCAAGCTGACCAATATTTTTTATAGTACAAATGGATGCATGCCAACCAACAACTCACAACATGGGAAGTTATTCTTAAAGCTCTGGAATAGTGTTTTGGCCCCTCCTCTTACCAAAACCACCAATCATGCAACACACCAACCCAGATATCCAAACATTATTACTCAAGTTTTTTGCAGGGTTTACCTCCCCCATGGCCTACCCCCTCCACGTCCTCATGACCAGTACATTCACCTCCTTCCCAAATCCCAACCTATAAACGTCAAACCCAACGGTTATCCACATTCCCACAAAGAAAACTTGACCAAACAAATTTCATACATGCTATATGAGGTCATCATACAACCCATCACTAGTCCATTTTCATCCCCTGTGGTGGTTATAAAGAAGAAATATGGTTCGTGGTGCTTTTGCATTAACTACCGAGCTTTAAATTCAATTACTGCCAAGGATCGCTACCCTATCCCAACGGTTGAAGGGTTATTAGATGAACTGTTTGGATCCACGATTTTCTCTAAAGTGGATCTACGATCTGGATACCACTAAATCCGCATAGCTGAGGGAGATTAATTTAAAACAGCTTTATGGACTATTGATGGCCATTTTGAGTTTTTGGTGATGCCATTTGGTCTTTACACACCTTCAACTTTTATGGCCGCAATGAATGATCTTCTTCGTCCATTCCTTAAAAATTTGTGGTGGTATTTTTCGATGATGTCCTCATCTATAGCCGCACGTGAGATGAGCATATCACTCACTTGAATCAGGTATTAAAAATCCTTCAGTCATCCCAGTTTTATGCCAAGTTTTCCAAATGTACATTTGCACAAAATTCAATTAATTACTTGGGGCATGTAATATCATCCCAAGGGATTGCACCTGATGCCTCTAAGGTTCAAGCCATTTTGGATTAGCCAAGCCCACGGTTCATTACAACCCTTAGAGGATTTCTTGGGCTTACTGGTTATTATAGAAAATTTGTCCAGCATTATGCTAAGATTGCAGGCCCACTAACGGATCTTTTAAAAAAAGGGAAATTCAAATGGACTCCAGAGGCACACCGCCTAACAGACGCATCCGACATATCCACATCATCAGTGATGTGGGCGTCTAGAACTACCCTCGTCTTCGCCGTCACATCGTCTATATAATTGTGGTGGGAACTTCTATAGATAGCATTGTAGCCGGTAGTCCTTCCAAGTTGTCGTTCCCATCTTGGTATTGTTGTTCATCTACTATACCGATAGCATACATAGAAAGTAGAGAAAGAAGGGAGATAATAAACTCTAACATAGTCATAAAAATGGGGATGTGGACACATAGAATAACAATTACATATACATATACACAAGAAACAAGTAATAGGCAACCATATTCCGAATCACACCAACACAGAACATCCTCGAAGTTCACTCTTAGTTCAATCCTCTAAAGAGTCTCACTCCTATGCATGTCGACCGATATCTCTCATCCGGGTCTCAGCCCCAAGATATTCCCCTATCAAGCCTCTTTGGTTAGGGAACGTTTCCCTTATCAAGCCTCTCCACTTAGGAAACATTTCCTTATCAAGCCTCTTTGCTTAGGGAATATCAGTTAGTTTGTCTAGGCAACTTTTCTGCTCGCCGTGACCCATACGAGTGCATCTCCTTGTGAGCTCAGCTCCATCAGAGGTATCTGGGTCGCCTCAGATAGTTAACCTTGGATGTGGACACTCAGGGTAAAGTCGAGATAACTAGGCTCTACTGGGGTACAAGATGCATTAGGAGCTAACTAATGGTCAATGTGAGCCTTCCGAGTCCAGTTTTGCATCCCCAAGGTCTCTGGCCCCTCCGTAATACATACTCGCACTCGAGTACAACTAACCTCGTATGACTCCCAATCATACAGCTTGCCACCTTGGCAAAATGCAATGTAACAAACATCGCCTTAGTTAACACCGGAACCTTCTTACACATTCACACTCTCACAGCGGATGCCCATACATCCCCGGCCTCAAAGCCACAGTCTCAAGGCATTACCACGGTGTTAACTCTCAACTCATCCATACAATATATATTCGTCATAACAATCAGTCAATCATCAATTCTCATATACCAATAGAATAATCATAAAATCATGTTCATCATACCAAGTATAGAAAATATCATGTATCATCATGTACAAGTCAAACAACACATAAGCATGCAGTTCAGACAACCTCAATCAACATAAAGTCGCTAACTTAAAGTATCGGGATTATTGTCAATAAATCTACAACCACTAAACCCGAGACAACGTTAAAATATTAATTTATTTTGGTTTAGCCATTGTCGATTATTTGACATTCTAGTAGGGTCTGGGGCACCCTACACACATTCATATATAATTATTATTCTACGTTTGCCTCCCCAATGATGTCAGTTACTTTCTCCCCACCTTATTGAGGTGCACAATTTTCCATACAAACTCTGAATGCATCTGTGTTACCGACATGAACCTCGACATGTTTTCCTACAATTTTCGCAAATCCTAAACAGCCGCTGCATTAAACGAAATTCGGACTTGAAAGTGAGTTCAAGATCTAAAAGAAAAGTCCTCAAAAGTTCTACTGTTCGGACTACTTATCTCACAATCCAGATATTTGTTTATCAATTTGAACGGTGAGAATGAAGAAATACCTGTCCTTAACCACCTCCAAAAGTTTCAGCCCGAGCCAACGGTGAACGATCCTCGGATGGTCGTTCTATGGTGAGAGGTTAGAAGCTAGATGAGTTGAGTTTCTCACCCTCTATATCCACCGTGCCAGCTGAATATCTCACACTCTAGAGGTTATTTGAAAATTCTGACCGCTGGATTTGAAGAACCTCTAGTCTAGAACCTTCATATGAAATTTGAGCACGATCCAATGGTGGAAAAAGGTGTGGTGACCACTCCAACTAAGCTTTGCAACTCAACAATGGCTGCCTTCCTTGGAGAGTTTCTTCCCACTTTTTCCTCTGGTTATGTGCCCACATGAAGAGAAGAAGATGATTACCATGCATTCATTTCCTTTTATATTACTTAGTTTATGATTATTTAATTATTATCTGTTTTAGTGGAAGACAAGTGTCATAACTTAGGGTAGGTGTCATCCATGCAAAAGGTAGTGGAAAACAAGTGTCATTAGGATATGTTAGTGGTGTGTGAGGTGGCACCAAGATATCGTGACACGTGTCAATGCGTGTTGCTCCGTCGGCACAACCAGGTGTTTTCTTCTGTATCTTCTTACCGTTGGAATATTTTTCTTAACTATTTTAGACTACTCCTAAAAACTTATTGTACTCAAGCACGACCTAATTTTAATATTCTAATTCTCAATTAATTAATTAACAGACTAATTAATCTCTCAGTTTAGCGTTTGTTTGCGTTTCAGACCCGTTTCAACTCTGATTCTCCTCCAACTTGAAACACAAGCAAACTAACACCAAAGGAACATGATTAAGTTACCTCATGCGAAAAGATACGGATATTGCTGTTGCATGTCAGCTTCTCTTTCCCATGTCATATCACCAGTAACTGCAACCCAGATGACCTTGACTAAAGGAATCTGCTTCCACGGAGTTCTTTTATCCTTCTGTCCTCGATCTGTACAGGCAAAGCCTCGCACTCAAGGTTTTCTCTTAACTGTATGGATTCAGGTTCTATTATGTGCGATGGATTGGGATAGTATCTTCTGAGTTGAGATACATGGAAAACATCATGAAGGTTCGAAATATTGGGCGGTAAGTCTATCTCATAAGCAACTAGACCAATTCGGCGAGAGATTCGAAATGGTTCAATAGAAGGAGGTGTAAGCTTTCTGGATTTTATTGCCCTTCCAATTCCAGTCCTCGGTGTGACTCACATGAAGACATGATCGCCTTCCTGGAACTCCAAAGGTCTTCTCCTCTTGTCGCTATAGCTCCTCCGCCTATCTATTGCTACTTTCATCTTCTCTCGGATCTTCCATACTTGTTCTGTTGTTTGCTGTACCACCTTGGGTCCAATTAACTGGTTTTGTCCCGTCTCGTGTCAACAAAGAGGTGTTCTGCACTTTCTTCTATACAGTGCTTCATACGGCGTCATTCCAATACTTGTGGAAACTATTGTTATTTGTAAATTCAATCAGTGGAAGAAAGTCATCCCAACTTCCTGTGTGTTCCAACACACGCACTCTTAACAAATCTTCCAGCGACTGAATCGTTCTTTCCGACTGACCATCCATCTGAGGGTGATAAGACGGACTCATTCTAAACTTAGTTCCCAAAGAACTATGTAGACTCTGCCAGAACCTTGATGTAAATCTCATATCTCTATCCGAAATTATACTTGCTGACACTCCATACAATCTGACAACTTCTTTGATATACAACTGAGTTAACCTTTCCATTGAGAACCTTTGATTGATGGGAAGGAAATGAGCACATTTCGTCAACCTATCAATTATAACCCAGATTGCATCATATTTCTTTTGTGTCTTCGGTAAACCAGACACAAAGTCGATTGCAATACTATCCCATTTCCATTATGGGATGTCCAAATATTGCAATAATCCCGCTGGCTTTTGGTGTTCAATCTTTGCTTTCTGAGACACCAAGCAAGATTGGACATATTCCGCAACTTCATTTTTCATTCCAGGCCACCAGAACATTTTCCTCAAATCTTGATTCATCTTTGCCAACCTGGGTGGAAACTCAACTTACTTTTGTGCGCCTCCTCAAGAATCCAATTCTTAATTTCTTTATCTTCAGGCACACAGATTCTCTCCCCAAACTTTATGATTCCATCAGTACCTCTCTTAAACTTTACCGTCTTACCCTCTTCTATCATCTTGTTAACCTTTTGGAGATACTGGTCTTCAGCTTGCTTCTTCCAGACTAAGTCTAGGAATCCACTTGTGAGAGTGAACATTCCTAAACTTATCTTCTTCTGGGATAATTCTGTTATCCCAAGATTGAGATCTCTAAATTTTTCGATGAACTCTAACTCCTTAACCATCATAGCAGACACTTGCAAAGATTTCTGACTTAATGCGTCCGTTACGATGTTTGCTTTTCCTGGATGATATTGGAGATCGAACTCATAATCTTTTATGAATTCCATCCATCTCCCCTGTCTCATGTTTAGCTCCTTTTGATCGAACATGTATCTTAAACTCTTGTGATCGCTGTAGACCGTGAATTTAGCACCATACAAATAGTGTCTCCATATCTTCAATGTAAACAATATTGCGACTAACTTGAGATCATGGGTTGGGTAGTTCCATTCATGTACACTTAACTGCCTTGAGTCATAAGCTACTAATTTCCTTTCTTGCATGAGCACACAACCCAGGACTTGATGTGATGCGTCACAATACACATGAAATGGTGCTAACGGATCCCACAAGACTACTACAGGAAATGCTGTAAGCCTCCTCTTCAATTCCTGAAACTAGCCTCGCACTCGTTTGTCCACTCAAACACTTTACTTTTTCTTGTTAACTGCATCATCGACAATGCAATCTTTGAGAATCCTTCTATAATAGCCTGCCAGTCCAAGGACACTTCTGACTTCGTCGATTGTTTTAGGGCGTTCCCAATTCACAACTGCTTCAACTTTGGAAGGATCCACAACTATCCCATCTTGGTTTATAACATGCCTAAGAAATTGTACTTCGTCCAACCAGAATTCACACTTGGACAACATGGCATAGAGTTGTTTGTCCTTAAGCACTTGAAGTACAACCCAGAGATGTTATGCATGTTCTTCTCTACTCGAGGAGTAGATCATAATGTCGTCGATAAACACAATGATGAATTTGTCCAGGTACAGTCTAAAGATCCTATTCATGTAGTCCATAAATACGGTAGGAGAATATAGTGACCATACCAATTCCTGAAAGCAGTCTTCTGTATATCATTTTCTTTCACTCTGATCTGATGGTACCCAGACCTCAGATCTATCTTGGAGAATATAGTTGCTCCCCGCAACTGGTCCATTAGATCGTCAATCCTTGGCAACAGATACTTAATCTTGATTGTTACTTTATTCAGTTGCCGATAATCAACATATAACCTTGAACTACCGTCCTTCTTTTTCACAAACAGAACCGGTGCTCCCCATAGTGAAACACTTTGTCGGATGAACTCCTTATTCAACATGTCATCTAGCTACTTTTTCAACTCATCTATTTCTGTTGGAGACATTCGATACGACGCAATTGATATCGGTTCGGTCCCTGGTACGAGATAAATTGCGAACTCTATCTTTCTTTTAGGTTGCAACCCTTGAACATCATCCCGAAAAACTTCAGGAAACTCGCTTAAAACAGGAAGCGCTTCCATCTTAGGAGACTCCATGGCATCTAAAGAAAACAGCACCACACAGCTCCTTGATTGTCCTTCTCCCGTACTACCATCATTGGCAGGCAATAATCCAGAAGGCTCCATAAAAAGAAGAGTTTTATTTGAACAATCCAAAACTACATGGTTAGCTGAAAGCCAATCCATGCCAAATATAATATCAATCTGCTGCATAGGCAGACAGATAAGGTCAATAACAAAAGTCTGATTTTCTTAAACAACTAGACAGGCTCGACAAACAAACAAAGTAGTTAATGTATCTCCCATAGGGGTAGAAACATTCAAATCATAGGGTAAAGATGTAACAGACAGTTTCAAACGATCCAAGCACTCAAGAGAAATAAAGGATTGTTTAGCGCCCGAATCAAACAATACAGATAAGAGTTTTTTCGAAAATGAGACACTTAACCTGTTTGAGATCAGGATCTCTAGTAGTCTCGGAACCTCTAGCGGCAAACACCCGCCCATCGAAAATGAGACACTTAACATGTTTGAGATCATGATCTCTAGTAGTCTCGGAACCTCTAGCGGCAAACACCCGCCCATCGAAAATGAGACACTTAACATGTTTGAGATCATGATCTCTAGTAGTCTCGGAACCTCTAGCGGCAAACACCCGCCCATTGGCTTGGGGTCTACCTCCTTGCTAATTTACTGTCTGAGCTCTTGAACCACTTCTCTGAGCTCCTCTACTTTATTATTGTACCATATTTCTGATTACATTTCTCTGGGACACTATATGGACATGTGTCCCGCTTGCCTACACTAATAGCATATCATCTTTTGCATCTGGGATCAGTTTCTTGTCAGATGGGACCCTCCGATCTTGTAAAAAGTCTGCATCCCAGATGATGCCTGGCTGAAACCTCCGCTGCTAGCACCTACTGCTTGCTGCTTTGGGGGACTGTAAAGTCTTTCCCGCTGCTTATACCTTCACCCATGACGTATCTTGGCTATTGCCTTCTCTAATCGGTCCACCACTCTACTGCGGTGGCTGCACTGGTCTCGAACGGTCGTGACTCTCTAACCTAGTGCACTTTTTAACCAAAGCCAAAAAGTGGTTGATAAAACTACAGCCCTTCCTCAAACCTCCTACAGACCCATTCTTCAACTGGGTGAACTTGATAAAACTAGGAGAACTTCAACATTACCTCGAATTGGTTAGCATACTCTACAACTAATAGATTCCCTGCCTCAGACTCATGAACTCTCTCATTCATAAGACATACAAATGTCTTATAAATGCTTAAACAGTTATTCCCATACATTAAGAATAACTCGCATATCGGACACTCTACCCTTGTCTAAGCATAGATGACATCCAAATATGGATTCGACTAATAGTGTCGGTACTTATCCTACCCCACAGTCCTCAATCCTCTTCGGATTCAGTTTCCCACAGTCCGGTTTAGAACCGCACTGCTCTAATACCACCAAATGAGACACCCCAATGTCCCACTATAGAAATCCTAATTAACTAAGCCTTAATGTGTGACAATGCTGTGGAATGGTGGTATGTTGACATATGACGTATCTTTGAGGCAGAATTTCATGATGAAAGCTGCTTTGATGTGGACAATCAACGACTTTCCCGCCTATGGGATAATGTCGGGTTGGATGACCACAGGGAAGCTTGGTTGCCCAATATGTATGGAGCGATCGAAGGAATTCACACTTAAAAATAGTCGAAAGATCTCATATTTTGATGGTCATCGCCAATTCCTTCCAGAAGACCATCCTTATAGGAGGAACAAGAATGCATTCAAGAAGCGTTGTGTGGAAACAACACCGCCTCCACCACGTTTGTCTGGTCCTAATGTATGGCGGAGAGTACAGTACTTACCTCTTGTCCATGAATCCCAAGGAGAATATATTCCTGATTATGGCGTCAAGCATAATTGGACTAAACAAAGTATATTTTGGAGGTTACCGTATTGGAGGGCGCACCTACTCCGTCACAACATTGATGTCATGCATACTGAGAGTAATGTGTTTATGAATGTGTTTGACACTGTGATGGACATCAAGGTGAGGACAGAGGATACAAATTAATCCCGACTGGATCTGACTGAAATTTGTAATTGGAAGGAGCTTGAGTTGCAGGATGGTGGTCGTGGCAGACTTATTAAACCGAAGGCAAGTTATACACTACGCAAAACACAGAAAGTAGTTGTCCTTAAGTGGGTTAATGAACTAAAGTTACCCGATTGGTATGCTTCCAATCTGGGTAGATATGTTGACATTAAGGAAGCAAAGTTACATGGAATGAAGAGCCGTGATTGCCACGTGTTCATGCAGCGGTTGCTTCCAATTGCGTTCGATGCATTACCGAAACCAATTTGGAACCCACTTGTTGAGCTTAGCCACTTTTTCAGGGAGCTTATGTCGACAACACTAAATGTGAATCAATTAAAGGATATGGAATTCAAGATACCCATTCATTTTTTCACAACAGGCAGATCAGGTTTATTACTCGCCATATCCCGAAGGACATCAAGGCTGGTTGGGTGTCATTAAGGTAAAGGCTCGCAGTACAATTACTGATAATGTAATCAAACAGCACGAAAAAGATGCTCCGTGCCAAGATGATGAGTTTTCAAGACCATACGTACCGTTGCAAATTACGCCGGACGTTATCGTTACTTCTTTGGCGGATATTTTCGGTAATGGGGAAGAAGTTGAAAGAGAGTTAATGGATCAATCTAAGTTGGACGCATCTAGCGAAGGCACATTCCAATCAAGTGAGACTGATGAGAGTGAGGGTGAATTTAGTAACGGACATTCTACTTAGGTAATTTATTTATGTCATAATTCATTGTGTAATGCTCATTCTACTTAGGTAATTTATTTTTGTATTAGTTACACTGTGGTGTAATCATCTTTTCATTTTTTACACAGATGGCGGATTCCTCTGGAGGTAAGGGGCAGCGTGGTGGTCGTCATGGAGGTTGTGGCAGAGGTCGTACCATGAGAGTCCCTCCGCCGGCTGACCCACAGACTTCAAATCGAGGCCACCTTTACTAGCACCTCTGTGGACGGGCCACATCAGGGTGATGGAGTTGCACCCCCGACCCAACCTTATGTGGTCGGGACACATGCTGCACCGTCATCATCCACACCTATGCCAGGACCATCATCATCATCGGGGCAGGAGAGCCATGGTCCATCCGACAAGAGGATTATTCTTATCCCCATGGGGGATAACGAGTAAGCTAATTTAATATTTTAATATATAAAGTATCGTTAATTTCTATTTACTTGTTTGTTATTTATTTATAACATTTATTAATGCTCTAATTTTGATGTAGCTTTCTGCCCACGAAGGGCCCTTCTGATTCGATATCGAAGATCCTGCAACGCAAGTTTGATGGTCCATGGCCTACATGGAAGGCCATCCCAGGGGGCCATGGGGATCGATTGTTTAAAGCGTTTAAGGTAACATTTTATTAAGTTATTTAAATTAAATTTACATTATGTACATATACACACGAATTTCCTAACAACTGTAAGTTGCAGAAAGAGTATAGGTGGGACGTAGCTTTAGAGGGGATCGTCATGGACATATTTGAGCATAAAGGCTCACTGGTCATGAAGAATATGACGAACAAGCTGAGGAAGGGTTAGAATAAGGGGAAGTGGGTGGATCCTAAGCTCAGGAGGCAGCTGGACCAGTACTGGGCTACTTAGAAGTTCCAGTAGATCCAGGCCACAGCTCAGTGTAATCGAGCTTCTGATGGTGGCACACTTGCTTGGACCGGCGGCTCTAAATCAGCCGCCGCCCACTTCGATGAGCTGGTAATACTTAAAACTTTACTGGCTTAGTATACTATTTCATGAGTTTTCATTTTTAAATATTCTTATGAATTTAATATTATATTTTTCTGTGCATAAAGCCCAAACAGCGGACCCCCACTGCTATGGAGTTGGTGGAGAGGAAGAAGTTGAAGTCGGGGGCATGCGTCAACGACAAGGCCCATAACTATGCTGTAAGCAAAAAAACAATTTAGTTTATACTTGTAATTTATTATAATTGATTTGCTAATATTGATTATAATTTTAACTAAATCTCTTCATCTGTACTTTGTAGGTGGGCTTCAACGAGAAGAAGGATGATTCCATATCACGTGCCTCACAGTCACAGGATGAGGCCTTGATTGGTGAGGGGCCCCGCTCTCATATCTCAGTCGGCGATAATGCCATTTATTTGGAGGTCGTCAGGGGAAGGAACAAGAAGAGGCACGTGTATGGCCTTGGACACCTGGAAGGCGAGTTTATTGCTTCATCGTCCGGCATGCCTTCTCCTTCCTACGTGGATACCGTCCCTCTGGAGCAGTTCAACCAGATGAAGGACACCATCACGCAGCTAAATGCAAAGCTTCGGAAGAAGAGGGGGAGAGAGCAGCAGATGGCGAACAAGATTGCACAGTTGACTTAGGCACACCAGCAGCTGAGGCAAACAACCATCGAGCAGGGCTAGACACTGCGGCTGGTGTTGGAGCAGATGAGGATCCAGCCTCCAATTGCTCAGGGTGATGCTCCGGCGGTTGTGCCGCCTACTACCGCTCCTCCAGTTCCACCTCCTGCTACTGATGATGGTTCTCCAGAGGACGATCAGATGGCAGACGTCGATGGCACGGACGCTGAGGATGATTGGGTTCCTCCACCTCCTCCTCATCATGACTGATTTTTTTTCTTCATTTTTTAGATTTTAAATGAGTCTTGTACGTCACTTGGGATGATTATTTTTATTTATAATTGTATATTTCATTAGTAATTTGGTTTGTTTTATTAGTAATTTTGCTAAGCTTTAAAGCAAACAATTTTGTTTTTATAATTTTAAAAACTAAATTTAAAAAAAAATCCAATTTAGTGATCGAATTAGCAACCCGTAATTCGGTCGCTAAACCTTAGTTAAAAGAAAAAAATTATGGTCTAGCAACCGAATATCGCTCACTAATATTGGTTAATAGTAACCAACATTAGCGACCGAACTAGCGACCGATTATCGGTCTCCAAACATAGTTACCCTAATCAAGCGACCAACCGATTAGTGACAGACTATTATTACTTAGCGACCGAAAATACGGTCGCCATTTAACGACCAAATTTATATTACGGTCGCTAAAACCTTAGCGGCCAGGTTATCAGCCACCACCATGAATCGATCGCTAAATATAATAGCGACCGAATTAGATTGTTTAGCGACCGAATTTGTCGGTCGCTAAACAGTTGATTTTTTCTAGTGACCCAAGGTTTGGCGTGAACCGGTATAAATCTGTGTTAACTTTCTTCCCTTATATTTTTAAGTTTGCTTTTATATTTATTATGCTAACTGGGGGTTAAAAGTGTTGTTTTAAATTAACCTGTTCAACTTCAGACGCATTATAGTGTCTAATCCTGCTTCTTAGAGAAAACTTTCATATTTTCGAAAAGTTTAAGTAAAAGACAATTCAACCACCCTTCTCATGTTTTTATCTCTTCATTCCAGTTGGCATCAGAGCTTAACCTCTAGGTTGAGTACTTAACAGTGTTGAGGAAAGACCCTGTTGAATAGAAATCATGACAGCTAGAGCTAGCACAAGCGAAAGCAACTCAGGGATGGAAGGAACATCCATGACCAGATCTAGACCTCCCTTCTTCAATGGAGAAAACTACCTGTATGGGAAAGAAAGATTCCAATGGTTCATCATGTCTACAAGTTCAGATCTATGGGAGATCATCGTTGATAGTCCTTATATTCCAAAGAATGATGATAACATTGAGAAACCTAAAGCTCAGTGGATAGCTACAGAAAAAACCAAATGGGAGCTGAATCAGAAAGCAAGATACTCCTTAAAGTGTGCCATGAGTCAGGAAGATTTTGAAAAGGTTCATGCATGAGTATCTGCAAAAGAAATATGTGATACTGTACAAGTAACTCATGAAGGTTCAATAAAAGTCAAAGAAACAAAGATAAACATGTTTGTATGGAAGTATGAGTTGTTTTATCATGGAAGATGGAGAAAGCATTGCTCAAATGATGGGAAGATTCCAGACCATCACCAACAGTTTGAAATCTTTGGAAAAAACCTACACCAATGTAGAGAAGGTAGGCAAAATGTTAAGAAGACTTCCTAAACAATGGTGACCTCTTGTCACAGTAATATCTCATGTTAAAGATCTCTCAACTCTTCAAATGATTGATCTTCTTGGAACTCTTCAAGTTCATGATCAATAACTAAATGAAGATAGTTCTACTGAGAAAGGAAAATCCATCGTTCTCAAAGCTGACAAGATCTCTTCCAAAGCCCTAAAGGTCGTGGGAATCGATTTGTAGTTAGACGCATCTGAAGACGACTCTGATAGTGATGATGAAATGTCATTACTAACTAGAAAAATGAGGAAATTATGGAAAATTAAGAATTTCAGAAAGGGTATACCACTTTTCAAGAAGTTCAACAAAGAAAAGTTATTCAAAAAAGGCAATAATACAGATAAAAGTCCTATAGTCAGCTATGAATGCAAGAAACCTGGACACATCAAATCTGAATGCCTTCAGCTCAAGAAGCAACCTTACATGAAAGTGAGGAAGCAAATTTGTCTCATGGCATATGCTGATTCTGATTCAGTGGTAAATTCTGTTCTTATGGAATTTGTATCATGCAAGATGCTGATTCTGTTTAACTAAGGCTTTCAGATCACTTAAGAGGCAATATGTGAAACTCGTAAAAGAGCATGAGCATAAAACTCAAAGGTGTGAAATATTGTCTCAGGAAAACAATAGCTAGAGGTTGCAAAGCCTAAAGCTGAGATCATGGTTGGGAATCTACAGTTTGAAGAAGTTGTAAAACATCAACAGAAAGTGGAGGATCTCACCTCTGATCGTTCTCATTTTGTCAATTGGTAGAGATAATCTGACAAAGATTTTGGGAAGTTAGAGACACTCTCTTGATAGAACTGGTATAGAATTCATTGTCCAGATGCATCATGAAGTATCTAACAAAGTCTTAGCACAAAAGTCTAAACATCTTTATGATAAAGTCAATTCAGTTTCTAATAAAAATAGTTGCAAAAATTATGGTAAAACTGGACATATCATGTCTGAATGTATTCAGAAAAGGAAGAAGTTGTCACAAAATTCAACAACTAACAAGAAAGGATCCAAGAAGATATGGATACCCAAATCCTTAATTATTCCTATTGCAGATATCCTTAATAGAACAAATAGCACATCTATCATGGTACCTGGATAGTGGCTGCTCACGACACATGATAGGAGAAAAGTCTCTATTCCTTGACCTCCAACCTAAAGAAGGAGGACATGTCACCATTGGAGGAAACCAAAAAGGAAAAGTCATAGGAGTAGGTAAAATTGGTGGAAGATCTCCTCTACCATCTATCCCAACATCTCTTACTTTTGTAACACCCCGTTATTCCTATAAAGTCATTAAATGATGTTATATGTTTTATATATGTTATAAAGGGCTAGGTGAGATTTCAAAGCAGGAAATTCCTTTCTGATCCATGAGCACAGTCGTGCTCATGTATCATCACGCCAGTGCTTAAGATCGTGTCTTAGGGCTGCCTGAGCCACAAGAACGGTCGTGATCAGGGGGAGCATGACTGTGTCGGAAAACGAGGCATTGTGATGTTGATGTTGCGAGCCCGTGCTTAAATGAGCATGACATTGTGCTCATGTTAAGTATGATCGTTCTTAGTGGGAGCACTGTCGTGCTCGGGTCAGGGAGTTTATAAATAGAAGAGTTCCGTGAGGGTTACGGGCCAAGCCCTCAAATTGGCACTTTGGGCAATCCTAGTGTGACACAAACCTCTCCCCTTTCCCTTCCCTTGAACCCTTTGAAGTTCTTGGTGTTATCGAGTCCATTTGGGAGAGAAGTCATGCACGCTACTGCCATTAAGGTAACATGTTCATCCCTTTATTAATCCCTTATTCATTATTTCTTGAATATGAGATTAATGTTTGCCCTTTTTCTGTTGGCCAAGGCTTGAGGAACTCATCGAGCCGCTCGAGGGAACAAGAGTAGTTACGCTTACGTTTGTCAAGAGGCTTAGATATTGATACCAGGTACGGGGAGAAGGGGTTGTATGAACATATAGTCATTCAGGGTAGTGTAAGATGAAGGGTTAATCCATGACCTTGTTTTCTTACTATCGATTTAATTGTTGTCTTGATGTATGCTTATTTATGATATTGATGATTGGCATGCTTATTGTTATTATAATTGATAATAATGTTTTATGCCATGAATATGTTTGGATTGATGATGTTATTAATGGATTTTTATGATGATTATATTACCATGGATGTTTTGCGAGATGATGAACGCTAATGTTAATAAGACATTAAAAGACGTTAATAATGTTGTTTAAGAAATAAGGAATGTTTTTCCCAGTTTCTCACAAGACTTGAACGATAGTAATGAGAGGCAAGGTTAATGCTCAAAGGTTTAGTTAAGACCCTAGGATTGATTCTTGAATGTTTTAGGGACATTAATAATGAAGCTGGAATTAAAGGATTAATTCCCCAACAAGTACAAAACGTGGAGATTAATTAAGAGCAACGAAACTGATTTTAATGGTTAGTAAAAGCCAATATGATTGATCTTTGAATTCCCTAGGAATCATAGCAAGGGTTCCCAATCCTTTTTCCAGAAACAGTACGACCATGCTTCAGTAAGCATGGTCGTGCTCAACAGTTAGCACGACCATGCTCCCTTAGACAGAACAGAACCCAGAAACAAAAATAGGGGTGTTTCACCCCAATTGTTCCCAATAATGTAATAAGACACCAAACGAAGTAAAGACAAGCTAGATAACTTAATGAAGACTTACTTAATAAGTGTAATTAAAAACAAACGTTAAGATGGTTAAGTCGATAACGTTGTTTACCGCACGTTGTTATACCTTGGTGCCAAGTGGCCAAGGGGACCTTGATGCTTAATGGTCAAGGTGTTGTTAATGTTGAACCTCGGTGCCAATGGCTAAGGGGGACCTCGATGCCAAGTGGTCGAGGTGTTGATGGTGATAAAACTTGGGTAGCCTAGTAACCCAAGCGGAGGTGGTGATTGTTGGATTGTTTGTTGTTGTTCCTCACACATTCATGCATCAGAGATGTTAGTGGGGGATGTTCAACACAAGGGAGGTCGTCCGAGAGTAAGGCAATCTGGATGTCTGCGGTGATTCATCCGAGAGTTAGGTGGATCGTTTACACCAGTGGTGGCGCATCCGAGAGTAAGGTGTGTCGGCTATCCAATTGGATCCACATGCATAATAGAGTAGTGGAGTAGTGCTGCACCGCATAGCATACATTGTTCATATGATGAGAATAATGTGAATGTATTATGTATGTTGTTATGTTGCAACATGCTTAATGTGATGTATGCTTATCTTGCTAACTGACTCAATGCCATTATGTTTTATACATATTTCTTACTCCCCGTCTTTTGTTGTTTTCTTTGCATGTGCCTTTTTATTATGCAGAGGACAGTGAGCAGCCTGTTGAGGAGTGACTCTGAGGAACCGCTACTCGTAGTTTAGGATTTTCCAGTTTTAGTATGTTTATCCGTGATGTTTCCGGATTTTGGTTATACTAGCTCTGTAATGTGACATTAGGGTTGGGTTATGTTTTTCATGTTATGTTTTTTATTTCCGCGTTGTGTTAGTCTGGTTATAACGTGGTATCTTCTACCTGTTGTTTTTCATTTTATAATAAATGATATGCATGTGTTTATTTTATGTCTTCTATGTTATTGCTTTATAAATACATGCGGGGTAGAGGGTGTCACATTTAGAGGGTGTCACATATAGACTCTAAACACTAAAGATCTACTTTGAAAGTTTGATTCAAAAGTAGATAAAGCTATATTTCTTGGATACTCAGAAAGATCTAAAGCTTTTAGAGTCTATAACTCTAGAAAGGATGATGGAGAAGAGTCAATTAATGTCAAATTTAATGATGGTTTTAGGATTGATAAGGAACTATCAGATCTTGAAGATGATCTTGGAGGTTTGGATCTTGGAAAACAAGATATTCTACCAAATGAAGATTGAAGATATATAAGCGCCTACTCAAGCATCTAAGCAACCACACAAACAAGAATCTGATACCAAAGAAAAAAAAAAACAGACCAGACCGGAAATTCAAGACACATCACCCTGGTGAATTGATTATTGGTAATCCCTCTGAAGGAGTCAGAACTAGATCAACATTCAGCGACTCAAACAATATGGCATTTCTATCTGTGGTAGAACCCAAAAATATCAATGAAGCTCTTGAGGATAAAACCTAGATCTTAGATATGTAAGAAGAACTAAATCAATTCAAAAGAAATGATTTATGAACACATGTCCCAAAAGTTAAAGGAAAATCAGTTATTGGAACAAGGTGGGTTTTCAGATACGAATTTGATAAAGATGGCAAGGTTGTCAGAAACAAAGTATGGTTAGTAGCTCAAGGCTATAACCAACAAGAAGGTATTGACCACATTGAAACTTTTGCACCTGTAGCTAGAATATAAGCCATATGCATACTCAAGTCATATGTTGCACAACACCAAATCACTCTATTTCAAATGGATGTTAAAAGTTCTTTTCTAAACGGAATATTGTAGAAAGAAGTATATGTTAAACAACCACATGGTTTTGAAGATTCTAATAAACCAGATCGTGTTTTTAAACTTAAAAAGGCTTTATATGGATTAAAACAAGCACCTAGAGCATGGTATGATAGACTTAGTTCTTTTCTAGTGCATAATGGTTTCATAATTGGAAAGGTTGACACAACTCTCTTTAGAAAAACTCTATAAAGGATTTCATTATAGTACATATCTATGTTGATGATATTATATTTGGAGCTACTAAGGAAAAGCTCTGGAAAGAGTTCTCTAAGCTAATGCAGAATGAATCTGAGATGGGCATGATGAGAGAATTAGAGTTCTTCCTTGGTTTACAAATCATGCAAACCAATGACTGGATATACATCCATAAACAAAAGTACGCCAAGGAGACTAAAAGAAATATAAGCTTGACAATGCAAAGCCAATGAAAACTCCCATGCAACCCAATGAAAATCTAAACCGAGATGGAGAAGTTAAAAAGGTAGATCAAACTATCTATAGAGGCAGTGGTTCTCTTCTGTACTGAACTTCTAGTAGACATGATATTCAATTCATTGTTTGTATATGTGCAAGATTCCAATCAGATCCTAGAGAATCTCATCTTAAATTTATTAAAATAATATTTAGATATTTTTTTGGGACAATTATCCTTGGTTTAATGTATTGAAGAACACAAGAGTACAAATTAGTTGGTTTATGTGATGCTGATTATGCTGGAGACAAAGTTGAAAGAAAAAGAACCAGTGGAGGATGTCACTTCATTGGAGAAAGTTTAGTCTCTTGGACAAGCAGAAGACATAATACAATTGCCTTATCTACTATAGACGTTGAATACATTTCAGCTGCAAGCTGTTGTTCACAGCTTCTCTGGGTAAAACACCAAATTGAAGACTATTCTATTTTTAAGCATAATATGTCTATTTGATGTGATAGTTCAAGTGATATAAGTTTATCTAAGAATCCCATACAACATTCTAAGGTAAGCATATAGAAATTAAACATCATTTTATAAGAGATTATGTTCAAAAGGATGTTTTTGACATTAAATTTGTTTATATAAGAGATAATATAAATATGCATTTCATAAATGAATAATGTGTTTGAATGCGTTTGATATTAAGAAAGCGTGCGATGTCGTGGATAAGTGACTGAGACATTACATTGCAGTTTTCTAAAAACTATTTGAATTCCAAACGTTTTTGTTTTTATTCTCAAATGCTCTCGCGTTTTTTGAAACCTCATTCTCTTTAAAGGAAAGTATCATTTGTCAGAAAATCTTCACCTCTTCAATCATCTTTTCTCCCTCTCTCTGTCGTGCGAATTTTTCTTCTTCAAAATTACTCTTTTCTCTCTCAAACCGAAAATCAATGGCACCCAAGGGACATTCTAAGAAGTTCATTCGTGTTGTTGATCATATCAGAATGAGGGTTCCTGATATCCAGAAGGTTTTATCTAGTAGATTCGTCAAGATGAGAAAGATTGCGAAAGCTGGGATGGATGTGATGACAAAAATGGAAGCATCACAACGGGTCAAGTTCTTTGAACTAAAGGAACTAGTATACCACCTTCTTGTTCAACAATTCTAGGAGAATGTTGAAGAGAAGATGACTGTATCTTTGATTTCAGTTAGAACAAAATTTAATGGGGAACCCTACTCGTTCATCCTCAAAAACATTCAAGTCGTGACTAGATGTCCTAGAGAAGGAGCTGCCTTATGTGATGATTGGGAAGAAGCCGTTGGAGAAGCTACAGTGAATAGGGTTCGGTATGGAGAGTCTAACACTAGGAATAAGGTTGCTTCCAAGATTATTCCAAAACGACGATTTCTACACCTCTTTCTGCTTAACTGAATTATGCCAAGAACCAGTGCAAGGGATCATGTCAATAATATGGATAGGTTTGCCCTATTTTATCTATGAGTCTGAGCAATATGGATCTGAATGATCTCATCTTCAAGTACATGCTGAGAATGGTGAAAGCCGAGAACCGCACCTCCTATACCTATGGAATGTTGATTACCAAGTTATTGGAGAACAAGGGTATTCAACTCACCATTGGAAAGGTTGACATGGCTATTGCCATTGATGAGAGAACTCTCTCTCAAATTGAGAAAGCCTAGGAAAGTCTCTTACTCTGAAGAAGAACAAAAGGCTAATAAGCCTACTGAGGAGTATTAGGAATGATCTTCCGAGGAGTATGATGACTCAAAAGCATCTGAAGAGTCTGTGCCTCTGGATCCCAAGGCAAGACCAAGCTTCAGGTCAAGAGGAAACTGGTCATCACAAAGGAGTCTGATGATGACTATCAACCTATATCAAAGGTTCTTAAGAAAGAATTTCTCAAGGGGGAGTCTACTAGTACTCCTAAGAAGGTGTTGAAGAGAAAGACTGAAGAAGAGACTACACCAGTGAGAAGATCCATCAGGTTGAAGACTACCGAGCTTGTACAAACGCCTGTACAAATTGCTTCTCCTGCTGCTTCACCAGTAAGGTCACCTGAACCCTCACCTTCTTTACCAACTCAGGTGCCCTCACCCTCTACCTCCTCTTCTACACCTTCACCTTACCATAACTCACCCCTCTACAACCAATTTTCTATAACCCAAAAACTTCTCTCCTTATCTCATAGCAACTTCAATCTCTAATGAAACCTCACCTGAACCATATCCACACATCTCACCTCATCAATCTCCTGACCATTCTCAACTTTCCTCTCCACCACCACAAGATAATCAAACACTTGTTCATGTTACACAAGTATTTGATTCTCTCATATTACATATCACAACTTCTCAGAAAACTGAAATTTCTTGGAAAGTACCACCTTCATTCCTAACCACACCACACAGAGTAATTCCAAAAACCTCTACCCCTCCTTTCAAATACATTTCTCATACCCCACATCCAATTGACCTCATCAACCCTGACATATTGATCTCAGATGACCTTGAGGTAGTAAGCAATCTGATTCCTGAGCAGGCTACAGTTAGGCTGAATAGAGCTTATTGGAGATACAAGTTAAATCCTATAGCTTGCTTGTGGCCAGACACAACTTTGAAGATCTATCCTGACAGAGGACCTTACTTGAAGCCACAAAAGCTGGTGCCCAAGAGAAAGAAACCTTTTTGTCTGCTGAAAAGGACTGAAGTGAAGCTGAAGTTCCACAGATGGTCTACATCCTTCTTGAGCATCCTGCACCTAGAGTCTTTCAAGACCCGGCTCATCATTGTGGATTGTCCTTGATTGACAAGCTTCAGACACTTACTGATGGTGATAAAATTTCTTTCTGCCATATTCCTTGGGTTGGCTTCCCAGATGAGGAAAGGAAAGTAACAAGGCAACTCTACCCCTTCTTCCCAACTTTCATTTTTACTCCTTTTCTTTTTATCTTACCATTTCGTTTTTACCAAACTCCTTCTTCATTTTATACTTTTAATATACCTATTTCTTCAAAAGATTTATCTTGGTTTTACTGTTATCTCTCACCTTTTATTTTCTATCTTTCTGACCTTGAATACATTCCTCTTTGTATCCCTTGTCTTAAACCTTTTGTTTCTTTACACTCTGTTTTTCTTTTCTCTCCCTTTTTTCCTTCTGATTTTTGACATCACCTTTATTTACACTTTTTCTCTTCCCTAACACTATCTTGAGATTGTTCCTTATGAACCTCCTCAGACATCCAATAATCCACCTGAGCTTGAAACTTCTACATCATCTGAAACCTCTTCTTTTGCATCTGTGGCATCCACCCTCGTAGCTATGGATCCAATTGCTATAGCACATATTAGTAGACTAAGTTAGAAACTGGATGAAGTTCTTAGTCAGTTAGTTCCCTTGTCTTAAACCTTTTGGTGTACACACCATTTTTCTTTTCTCTCTCTCTCTCTCTCTCTCTCCCTTTTTTTCTCTCTCTTTTCCTTCTGATTTTTGACATCACCTTTATTTACACTTTTTTATCTTCCCTAGAACCGTCTTGAGATTGTTCCTTATGAACCTCCTCAGACATCCAATAATCCACTCGAGCCTGAAACTTCTACATCATCTGCAACCTTTTCTTTTGCATCTATGGCATCCACCCTCATAGCTATGGATCCAATTGCTATAGTTCAGATTAGTAGACAAAGAGAGAAGCTGGATGAAGTTCTTAGTCAGTTAGTTCCAAAGCCAGATAAATATTTTTATTTTGTACATTTTCATTTTGTTTTGATGCGATGTAATAGTCGATGATGTTCTTAATACAATAAAGTTTATTTCAGTTATATCTGCTTATTTCTCTCTTATGTTTTTTGTTGATGACAAAGGGGGAGAAAATGACTTATCTGCAATGAACCACTCAATAAAATATGTTTGATGAAATATGATTATAAAACTTATGTAATAAAACTTTTGGATATGCTTTTGGCTCTGATTATTCAAGCTTTGATAGATTAATATCAAAATGGATGCATAATAACCCTAAATGAAAATATGTTAAAGATGAGCATAAGTTTAGGGGGAGCATGATTATAAGCATTAATAAATCTGACCTTAACATCTGATTGTTTCTCTTTATGAAGTACCTTAAAATCATAAAAAAATGTTTGTCATCATCAAAAAGGGGGAGATTGTAAAGTCTAAGTTTTTGACATCTCTAAATTTGATGAATTCAAACAAAGAATGATTTTAATTGAACCTTTTATGATCTACTAATATGTGTATTAAGTGTGCAGGTCATAAAACAAAGCATTTGAGTAAAACATGTCTGAAAAATATGTCTGTGTTTACTTATAAAATGTGTTTGACTTCAGAGACCCAGTAGCAACGAGCTATGAAAATGCATCTAACCCTGCAAAGTGTCTGAAAGTGCTTCACGATACTTTCATTCGAAATATTAGCATATTACTTAGCATTTTAAAATTAAAGAATATTGATTCAAGAGCACAAAGTATAAAGTACAAAGCCCTGCTACAAAATTCTTTTGTTGCAACAAGTTAAGACACCTTTACGCGGTCAGATGTCCGTGTTGCACAAATAAGGAAAGTCATGATGCCCAAAGTCAGAAAGCAACTGCAACTGCTCAGAATCATGCTACACTCTGATAAAGCAATTGCAAGAACAAAAATATATTCATCTCTCAATGGATTTATTGCTTATGAGTATAAAAGGAAGACCTTGAAGACTGCTTGAAGATATAGATCGGAATTTAATCATCAACCATTCAATACTCTTCTGGCATTCATAGCTCTCTAAGTTCTTCTTTCTTAAAATACTTCTTTTCTCAATCATTTGTATTTATTAAGAAGTTATTACTACAGTCATAATAACCTTATTTCCTATTCACTCTTGGATTGTAACTCTTGTTGACTTGCAAAGTTGTAAACCTTGAAGCCGCTGCTTCATTTATATCTTACCCTTTGTAGAGTCTGAAAAGGCTTGATGAAAGAATACTTGTAAGGGACCCGGGAAGGCTAGGTGTGCAAACAATACATATTGGTTGTGCATGAGGAGGCTAGGTGTTCAAATAATACATGTTTGTAACATGATTTGTTATAGTTTAACACTTGGTGAAACCAAGGACTGGACATAGCCCAAGGTTTGAGGTGAACTAGTATAAATCTGTGTCAACTTTCTTCCCTTATCTCTTTAAGTTTATTTCATATTTATTGTGCTAAACGGGGTGAAACGTGTTAAGTTTTAAATTAACCTATTCTGCTTCAGATGCATTAAAGTATATGATCCTGCTTCTTTGATAAAACTTTTCATATTTTTGAAAAGTTTAAGTAAAACACAATTCAGCCCCCTTCTCGTGTTTTCATTTGTTCTTTTCAGCTGTTAAAGTGATAACTGTAATAGCACTTTCAAGTAGAAACACCATCTTTCCTCCGATTCAAAACGAAACGTCATACCCTTCTAGGTGAGGTGACCAACTCTCTCCCACGTTTAGTTGAAACAGTCCATGAAGTTAATGACAATAATATCTCCGAACAAAAAACGGGATATTTAATATTGAACGCATAATTTTCAAAATTCGTCATCAGGTCTGTTTCTTCATATTTCAACATTATATCTCCCATAAATAATTGTCCTTTGTTTTCGTTATCCTTCACACTCCAACTTTTTTTAACTCATGTCCTCAATCTGTCATGTTCTTCATTGAGGAAGTTCCCTTTCTCGTGTGGTAAAGATGGAAGAAATCAAACTCAATACAATCTAGAATGTGAGTCGTAATAAAACCCTGAAGAGAGGATGTGAGTCGCAACAAAACCTAGAATATGGATTTGTGCTCCATCGTCACTAGAGAATCCAAATTAAAGCTTGAAGGGCAGGAAGATTCTCTATGATAAGATTCCACAGCTCCCTTGCTTTCAACAAGTATTGGAAGATTCAGCAAGCTCTTGTTGTCAATGATGAAATGAATTCAGCAAGCTCTTGATGTCAATCCAGAATGAGATTATGTAATTTTATATTGGAAAAATCAACTTTGTATTTAAATGTAATATCTAATTTCTCTTCGACTTTCTTGTTTACCATGTGATCAATTTACTAAATTGTGTTGCACGTTGTAACTCTTATTGTCAATGATGAAAGAAACTGAAGCTCTAATTATTAAAAATATAATAGTGCTACATGTTTTTGATTCAATGAAAAAACATTTAGGGCATAAAAACAATGAGAGAAGGTTTTTAATAGTGCTTCCCCACGGAAACACTATTAAAATATCTTTACCTCAATTCTTTTTGCTGTAAAAGTACACCACCTTTTACAACACTTTTTTGGATAAGCGCTATAAAATGTATAACTATGATAGCGTCTGCTTTTGGAAACACTATCTTTCACCCAGTATTTAAATAAAAATAATACAGATGACCAACTCAACTCTGTGCAATAAATTACCACACATATAACCATATATTCAACCTTCAACGCATTGAAAATTGTCCATAATCAAAATTTTCTTAATATCTATTGAACCAAACTCTCCTATAAATAACTCTCCTTTGCCTTCTTATCCTTGACACTAAAAATTTAATAAACTCCTCTCCTTCTCTGTATTTTCATTTCTGGAGCTCTCTGGCCTAAATTTTATGTCCTAAATGTCCTAACATAGAACAAAAAGATAGATATAGGGACAGATGGCAGTGCACTCTTCCCTGCTTGAAGCTGATAACTCCTGGTTGAGAACACCAGATTGTTGGAGGAGACTCTCACCACATGTGGCATTAACGGATAACACCAGATTGTTGGATGAGAAATGGAGGCTTGTGGCAGTAGTGGATAGCACTGATGTCATGACATATGACAAAAAGATATATATAGGGACCGATTGCAATGCACTCTTCCTTGCTTCCAGTTGACAACTTCTGGCTTAGAACACCAGATTGTTGGATGAGACTCTCATCACATGTGGCGTAGTGGAATATAAAGGAAAAGTAGTGCCTAGATACTTCAATGCATTCTTCCTTGCTTCCAGTTGTGAGAACACCAGATGAGACTCTCACCACATGTGGTTATTGGAATCTAAAGGAAAAGTAGTGCTATATTGCTTGCTTTAAGCTGATAACTTCTGGCAGTGCTTCCAGTTGTGAGAACTTCGGGCCATCCACTGGTACTACTGACTATGGCACTCGCATCTGCGAGGAACTATGCCTACTGGTCCCACCACATGAGATGACTGAGAGTAGTCCCACGGATGTTGATGTGTCCTCGGAAGGTGCCACAAGTAAGGTAGAGGTATCCACTACTCGAAGCGAAAGACCCTATCAAAACTGGCCAGATTTGAGGTACCAAACCGCATGTACACACTGATGGGTCCATTGTATATCGACAAGTAGGTAGCAAGGTCTATCTGCCACCCACACTCGTCATGGAACTCTAACTCAAGTGCCCCCATGACCGGGATTTGAGGTGGTCTGATCAACCATTGGTGTGGAAAGAAAGGCATCCTCTCCAAAAAGGTCTTCTCCACAAACATATAACAAAACATAAAAAGAAAGATAAGGAGATAAGATTCCAAACTACAATCATGCAATGGAAAGCATAATATAACGTAAAAGTACAACAATAGCATATAGACATGCATTACATATATATAGGAATCATCCTCAAGGTTACTATCTAATCCTCTACCCTTATCACTCATCCAGGTATGGTTGTATGCTGACGTGGCCACCTACAATCTTGTCACACATCCCACGTCCCCATTAGGGATGTTAGTCAGTCGTCCAAGTAAGCACTCCATATATATACTGCCTCATCACAGTCACGACCAAAAGTGCACATCCCCATTCCCCATTCCTGTTAGGAATGACACTGTTCCACCATTCCCGTTAGGGAATAATGGCACATATCTCTAAGGTACAATCTCTTGGAGCAGCTCGGCAAGGACTACAAGAGTATCACGGTAAAATCACGAATAAAATATCTTGTGATATTCGATATCTGTAATGAGATACTCTGACCAGATAATTTCCTAGTTCCTCAACCTTTCACCATAAACTGAGATAAAACCTTATATCATACTATATTAGCCAATCACATATAAAATCTCATTTATTAGGCTAGGCACTCCTATGTGTCATATCATACTCTCCCCAACAAGTACATCTCCTAATTATCACACATCATCGCCTAAATGCAAACTAAGCATCAAATACACATATAGCATGTTGAGCATACTGAATATGTTAGAAATATTAAAATAATAATAAAATAATCATGTTATCATAGAGCATCACTCTAAAGCATGTTAAGCACGATAAGTCATCTAGCATATAGAACACAACACTAATTAGTAGGCATCCTCGATTTAAGTAAAATTATCATAGCGACGATACAACTACAATCCTGAAATCATCATTGGTACTACGAGGTAGTCTCCAATAGGATTTTGGCATTGTCGGTTACTCTGCTAATAGTAGGGTTTAGGTTCCCCTACACCTATCATTGCATTTTATACTATTTTTGCCTCTTCGACGATAGTAAGGTTCTTTCTCCCAGCTGAGGTATTCCGGGGTCACACGAAGCTCACGTACACACCTCTGTCACCTACTTTCAATCGCTGTCTCCCTAGCTTTGGGGCTCATCATTGCTTCAAAATCCGCCCTAACAATGAAAACAAAAAGGGCAACGTCGGTAACCCTAATCATATGAGAAACGATAACTGGATAGAGAAACTAATGAAAAACATTAGTACCGACATCATCGACATGTATATGTGCTTACGAGCTTATGCTTACCTTATCCTAATCGAAGAAACAAAGATACATATGTGAAGCTGACAGTGATACGAGTGCAACGATGCTTTATGTTTTACGAATCACTAGCCTGTTTAGGCCCACCAAGCTCTCAAGGTCTCTTAACACTCTTTGAACTCTCCCTCAAGCTCTCTGCTCTCTATTTTTATATGGCAACTTATGTTACATTTTTAACTTTTAAATTCTTTTTTTCTTTTCATTTTTATGATGTCAACTCTCTGGCATCTTACAGGCCCTTGTTCGAGCGTTCCAACGCTCTTGCATGGAGCAATCCCATGCTCAGGCGTTGTACCACTATTATTTCATCGTGAAGGAAACTGGGCACCTATCCCCGTACATGTGTCCCTGTATGTTGGGTGGTTGCACTTTCAAGTGTGTTGTACTAACAGTGTTCTGCTCCTCGCTAATTTGTTTGATTCAAATCTCACTGATCATATATCTTCTAGGCATACATTGTAACACTTAACCATGCATACTGAACACATAAACTAGGGTTCTAAAACACGAATGTTACATTACTACCCCCTTAAAAGAATTATCGTCCTCAAAATTTACGTACCGTAAAACAGATTCGGATACGGTTGCTGTGTATTTGCCTCACACTACTATGAAGCTCCTTAATCCATATATCTGCGATTCTCACAGGTAAAGCCTCATACAATAGATTCTCCTATAGTTGTATTGACTCAGGATCAAGAACATGAGAAGGATAAGGGTAATACTTTCTCAACTAAGTTACATGGAAGACATCATTAAGGTTAGACAACTTATGTGGTAAGGCTTTATGATAGGCTATTGGACCAACCCGACGAAGAATCTGGAAAGGTCCAATGAATCTTGGAGTGAGCTTTCTAGACTTGATAGCTCTGTGAATTCAAGTCTTTAGAGTGATTATCAAAAACATGTGATCACCTTCCTAAAACTCAAAGGGTATCTTCCTCTTGTTACTATAGCTTCTCCACTATATTGTAATTCCTTCATCTTTTCTCTTAATTTGTTACCTGTTCCGTCATCTGCGGTACCCCATTTGGTCCTAACATTTGACTTTCTCTCGTCTCATACCAGCACAACGGAGTCCTACACTTCCTTCTACATAAAGCCTCATATGGTGCCATCCCTATACTTATGTGAAAGTTGTTATTATAGGTAAACTCAATCAAAGGCAAGAACTTGGCCCAACTCCTAGTGTGTTCCAACACACAAGCTCTCAAGTGATCTTCCAATGGTTGAATCGTCCGTTTGGCAGACCATCTGTCTGAGGAAGATAAGAAGAACTCAACCTTAACTTCATCCCTAAAGCACTATGAAACTGCCTCCAAAATCTAGATGTAAATCTAGGATCTCGGTCGGAGATAATGCTAGATGGCACTCTAAACAACCTGAGCACTTCCTTGATGTAGATCTGGGTTTACATCTCCAAGGTATATGTCTCGCCAATTGGTAAGAAGTGAGCACACTTTGTTAAACTATCAATTATAACCCAAATCGCATCATGTCTCTTAGAAGTTTGTGGTAATCCAACCACAAAATGGATAACTATAATATCCCATTTCCATTCTGGGATCCTGCGGGCTTATGATGTTCGATCTTAGCCTTCTGACTCACCAGCCAAGATAAAACATACTCGGCCACCAAAACATCCTCTTCAGATCTTGATAACTTCGTGGCTCCAGGGTGAAAACTCAACATACTCTTATGTGCCTCCTCTAAGATCATCTTCCTAAGCTCCATATCCTCAGGCACACAGATCCTATCACTAAACCTCCAGATCTCTTCTGGTCTTTTATTAAACTCAGATGTCCTACCCTCATTTACCATCTTACTCACTTCCTGAAGATATCGATCTTGTTCTTGTTTTTCTTGATCACTTTCATAAACTCGCTGGTGATAATGACCATACATAAACATATCTTATGATCAGTCAAATCTAACCCTAGGTTTAAGCCCTCAAGTTGTTCAATATGCTCCGTTACTTTTACCATCATAACCGACACATGAAGGGATTTCCTACTTAGAGCATCAGCTACCACCTTCGTGTTACATGGATGGTACTAAAGATCAAACTCATAATCCTTAATGAAATCCATCCATCTCCTCTGTCTCATATTCAACTCCTTTTGATCGAACAAATACTCTAAATTCTTATTGTCACTGTACAAATTAAACTTAGCTCCATAAAGATAGTGTCGCCATATCTTCAATGCGAACACTATAGCTGCTAACTCCAGATCGTGGGTTGGATAGTTCCTTTCAAGAACTCTTAACTGACGGGTAGCATAAGACACAACTCTTCCCTCTTGCATCAACACGCAACTCAAACCATGGAATGACGCATCACAATAAATTATCCTAAAGTATCTGACAAAGTCAACATTGGTGATGTAGCCAACCTTTTCTTCAACTCCTGAAAAATCTGCTCATACTCATGTGTCCAAACAAAATTTGTCCCCTTCCTCGTCAATTGCGTCATAGGCAATGCAATCTTCGAGAATTTCTGTGAACCCCCGGTAGTATCCAGCAAGTCCTAGGAAACTCCTCACGTCACTCACTGACTTAGGTCTTTCCCACTTAAGAACTACTTCAACTTTAGCTCGATCGACTGATATCTCTTCCTTATTGATCACATGGAACAGAAGGTATACTTCTTCCATCCAAAACTCGTACTTAGACAACTTTTCATAAATCTGTCCATCCATCAACATTTGCAACACAACTCTCAGGTTCTCCTCATGCTCTTCTCGTTGTAATGCGCCCAATTTTTTTGATTAATGTATGAGGAAAGGATTAAGGTTGTTTGAAGGCTTAATCATCTTCATTTGGTGTTAGTGAGCTTGCGTTTCAAATTTGAGGCCAATCGGACTTGAAACAAGCCCATAACGCACCGAAACATGCAGAAAACGAGTATCAGCATCATGTTGCACGGTTGAGCATGGAGAAGCCCTACGTTAGAGTGTTCCCATACTCAAGTATGAGGTATATGGACGTTAAATCATGGCATATCCCTTGATGCACAGTGGACACGTAGGTGTTGTGGAGATGACACGTGGAAAAAATGTGGCGAAGCAGTTTCCATGCTCGAGCGTGGAAAGACACCACACCAGAGCTTGGGCATGCTTGAGTGTGTGGGTCCAGCAAACTCAAGTATGTTAATCAGATTTTAATTGCCCCAAGTTTTCTTTCCTCCTTCACTTTTCATGCCTTCTTCTTCTTCCACGAGAGGCTAAGAGAGACAGTCTGAGTTTTATGAGAGAGACAAGTTTTAATGTATGAGGAAAGGATTAAGCTTTTAATCAGCTTTGAATGCACATATCATGGGTGTTGTTAACATATTATTTGGGTTCACTCTCCTCCTATGTTATACAAATATTTTTGTATGTTGGTAAGGGTTTCTGTTGGTCATTTCTTTCTTCCACAATTTCCAGAATCACACCTGGATATTACCAATTCAAGTTTCTTCAATTTGTTATTCATTTATATGGATTCAATTCCAATTAGTTGCCCTTTATTAGGATTGGAAGTAAAAAGATGGAAGAAGATTACAGTGGCAGGTGGCATGCTCGACGTGAAAGGCGTTGTGACGGTGCTCGCCGTGAACGATGGTGCAGAGACGAAGTGTTCTACATTGGTGTTGACGGTGCGAAGGAGAAGGGAGAGACTAAGCGTTCTACATTGGTGATTACGTTGGCGGTGGCTTGCCGTGGTGAGAGATGAGGGTCGAGAGGCCAACATTTTCAGAGAAAAGGGTTATTGATTTTGGGTTTTGATATTTTTTTTAATGCAGTAAAGTGTAGGCTTTTTTCGAACCCTTAGATCTAATGTATGGTCAAGATCTTTGCAGGAGAGGGACTGTAGACAAATTTTACTGGAGAGAATCCACATCCCTATATATATTGCAAGTCTTCTTCCAATCGTTTCCTTCTTTCTCTCTAGGTGCTCCACCCTTGGTCAACGTCCACGAATTAAAATAAAATAATATCTTAACAAATCTGTTTATGGATAATAAGAAAGCACACTGCACGCAGCCTCGACCTTGGCTATTAATTTGGTGAATTTGTTTCTCGAGAATTTTGCTCTCTGATACTATTAATCATATTATGTTTTTCAATTTCAAATTGTAAATCTAATTACTTCATTAGTGCCATGGGTCCCACACAACTTTTGTTCAATCCAAAACTTAATGTTATGTTGCCAAGTCTTCTTTCTTTCAATTTGGAACGAGGACCCCTTCTAATTTTTCTTCACTTTGATTTTATATCCATATATGTACATCCTCCAGCCAAATCAATTCACTTGGACTTCAAATCTTTCAATTTAATTGTTTCACATGAGAACTTGCAATTCTCCCTCACGCTGGCTGCTTGAGTAACAATTTGAATTCATATATTATTTGACTTATCAACAAATTACTCTTTTTTCTTTCTTGACTTTCCTAAGTCATGCTTCTCCTTTGTCCTTAATACCTTCCTGAATATCATAATAAGGAAAACATGAGAAAATTCAATAAAATCTAATTAAAATTAATTAAAATCACATATTGACTCTAAAATAACTAAAATAGGAAAACAAAGTCTACATTGGGCTAAATCAAGCATTCACTTCAATATAATTGATGAAATCCGCTCTAGAATAATAGAGAAAACATGATAAGCCAGCGGATTATAAAAATACTTACCCTTTGTAGAGCTTGAAGAGGCTTGCTAAGGAACCTAGAGAGTCTAGGTGTGCAAAAAATACTTTATGGAACCTGAAGAGGCTAGGTGTGCAAATAATACTTGTCTGTAACTTGATCGGTTATAGTGAAATACTTGGTGAAACCAAGGATTGGACGTAGCCCATGGTTTGGAGTGTACCAGTATAAATCTGTGTCAACTTCCTTATCCATATCCTTTTAAGTTTGCATTATATGTTGATTGTGCAAATTGGGGTTAAAAGTTTAAAACATTAATCAACTTATTTTGTGTTTAAGCTGCATCAGACGCCTTAAAGTGTCTGGTACTGTTTCTTTGAGAAAAGTTTCATATTTTCAAAAAGTTTAAGTAAAACAATTCAATCCCTCCTTCTCGTATTTTCATCTATTCATTTCAATCACATATTTCTGAGATTTGTCGTTCTGTGAAGGATTACCGTCATTGACAGGCATCAAACTAGATTGCTTGGGAAACAAAAGGGTCTACTTGGCATAGTCTAGTATCACATCGTTAGCCAAAAGCCAATCCATGCCTAAGATAAAATCTGTATGTTGCATGGGTAAACAAACATTATCAACATGGAAATTATTGTTTTCCACCACAATCAGACATTTCAAGAAAACATACATGGTAGTTGAGGGATCACCGGTAGAGGTGGAAACTACTAGATTATAGGGTAGTAAAGAAATAGGTAATTTCAAATGATCCACACACTCAAAATATACAAAATAATTTACAGCCCACCGAGTCAAATAATACCAATAAGAGCTTACTAGAAACTAAGTACATACCTTGTATCAGATCAGGGGATTTAGAGGATTTAGTTTCCTTCACGATTAACACTCTTCTTGTGGCATGCGATATTGCCACTTTCTTCCCCAAAGACTGTGGTCTAATTCCAATTCCACGTTCCACAATGTTAAATTATTGTGGAGTCTGTTGCCTGTAATTCCTTACAATGTGGCCAGACTTTCCACAATATAAACAATGACAATCTCTACTCACTAGACAATCTCTAATCAGATGTAACCCTCCACATCAGAAACATCCATGTGGTCGTTATTGTAAGGCCCCTCCTCCTCCAGAAGTAACATTATTATGTACCACTCGGACATAAGGTTGATAAGTCATTTTTTGAGGCACCTTTTAGTGTTGTATACTTGGCCTAATTATTTTCTATATGTTCTTAATATTGATTATTTGTCTGAGTTTTACATTATAGGGCTTAATTGCTAAACATTGTTAATTTTCGAATTTTCACTCACCCTGACCTTGTTGTCAATTATGATTTCATAAGCGTCGTCAAATTCGGCCAAATTCAAGGCCTAACTAGGTCCCGAATTCTCTGATGCGGATCAGTAAGCAGTCCATGATTTTCTTTCACTTAAATCGGCATAACCTACTTATCTTAAGCCCAATTAAGGTATGTGATACCTTATTGGAAAGCTTATTAAGAGGGTCGTATCTTGGGATAGGTTTAGAGTAGGATCTATAAGAGTTTTTAGTCACTACTTAAGTCAGTAAGTCATACACTAATTGAACCACTTATGTAATCCTCGTTTTTGCAAATTGTGAAACTCTCCTCTCCTCTCTTCTTGTTACACCCTGATTTCTTGATTAAGGTACAGGGAATGGATTAAGCATGTTTGAGGGCTTAATAATGTTCCTTATGTGTTAAGAATGTTGTGTTTTGATTTTGGTAAGAATCAGCTTTGAAAAGCGCTCTGAACGCGAAGAAACCCTAATCGAGTGATAAATTAAATAATTAATAAGAGTTGGAATATTAAAATCAGATGTTGACTTGAGTACAATATGCTTTTAGGAGTAGCGCTTAAAATAATTAAGAAAATATCCTAGCAGTAGGTTACGTAGGGAAATATGGAAGAAAACACTTGGATGTGCGGATGGGGAAACACGCGGTGACACATGTCGCAACTTGGGGAAAGGAGGTAATGATGGTGCCACCTCACATTCCACTAACCTAACCTAGCCTAAGACTATGACATATGGATTCCACTATATACGTTAAAGTGATACCTAACTTTAACTAATCTTCAAACTAGCACCTATCACCTAAAATTAACTAAACTAATATAATGAAAACAAACAAAAACCAATTCATCTCCTCATCATATTTTTATCACGGACCAGAGAATAAAATTTAGAGAACCATGTTCAAACCCTTGCCATTTTCGTGGCTTAGGATCTTCAGTTAAGGTAGTTTTGATTGTCGGATTTTTGAACCGACTGCGTATTCGTACTCGTGGCTTCAATATCTTCGTAGTCGCGTCTTTGCATGTGAGTATTGTCAAGTTAAGTCTGTGTCATAATTATAGACATTTACCCTTTTTAATCTATTCAAATTCATTCTACTGTTATTCTTTTTCTCGATATCGTTTTCAATGCATTTTAGGCTTTTATATGTTTTCTGCCGAATTGAATGATCGGGGAATTGACCGCTGGAGTGGAGGAAGATCTGACCTTGCAGCGTACAACTAATGTTATTGTAAGTTCATCCTTCTATTCCGTGCCTTGATTCAAATTGGTTCATTGATTGAAACCCTCTTGTTGATTCCACAATTGTTTTTGTGTTTTTGCCTGTTTTTGGAACACGTGTGTGCTCGGGACAATTTTTTGGTACAATGCACGTATCATGGCTGTTGATGGCAGATTTTTGGGTGTTGATGACAATTTTTTAGTTGATTATGGTGTGAAACTAAACCAAGTTCCTATTAGATGTGACAATACGAGTGAAATTAACCTAACCAAGAATCCCATAATGCACTCTAGAGATAAACACATAGAAATCAGACATCATTTCATTAGAGATCATATACAAAGCAGAGATATTGAGATTGAATATGTAGATACAACTAAACAACTTGCAGATATTTTTACCAAGCCCTTGAACAAGGAAAGCTTCTATTTCATTAGAAGAGAATTGGGCATAATCGATCAATCCTATATCTAATCTCTCCATGAACAATTTATATGCAATGTTTGAATGTTTAAATGCTTACCTTCTCTATTGCTTAATATGTTTCTTTTCTTTACCTTTTTTATAATGCCAAAAGGGGGAGGAAAAAGTATGATATAAATAAAAGGGATAATAACAAATTATACAAAAAAAAGGGTATGATATAGAGAAAACGAATTATACATGCATATGTTGAGGAGGAGCTTAAAAGCTTACATGATTAATGGGAAGTAAATCAAATTCTGCTATGATAATATTTTTTTTGATCTGATATACTTTTGCTCTGACTGCTTTGATACCATGATATAAATTTGCTAAAAACATTTAGCGTCTGCTACACTTATAATCTGATCTTATAATTTGTTAAAAAGTTTGTCATAATCAAAAAGGGGGAGATTCTTATACTCAATGATTTAGAGATTTTGATATATGACAAATACAACTTAATGTGTATGCAAATGTTTTAGTATCAAATAGCAAAGACAGGTATCAAGCAGTGATCAACAAGTTCAGTGAGCAATCAAAGGAGAATATTCAAGGAAGAACTTGAAGGAATCAAAGAGCAAAGACAGAGATCAAAGGATCATCAAGACAAGATCTTAAAGGAGAAATTAGAGTTAAGTCTTAGATGATTTGTAAGAGATGAAATCTATCTCTTATTCACAAAAAGCTCATTTGAAAAGATGCATGAAAGAAAATCAATTTTCATAACCTGCATTAAAAAAATAAGTTTTCGTTAATGAAAATGATTTTTGGAAATAAGATTTTTTAATACAAGCGCTCGTCCAACACTAAAGTAATACAAGCGCTCGTCCAACACAAGTGATACAAGCACCTGTCCACTAAAGTGACACAAGCACTCATCCACTAAAGTGACAGAAGTGCTCGTCCACTAAAGTGATACAAGCGCCCGTCCACTAAAGTGACAGAAGCACTCGTCCACTAAGGTGACAGAAGCGCTCTTCCACAAAATTCTTTGGACCTGCTAAATTCTTAATGAGAAGCTTCGTCCAATGACGTGGCATATGGAGCTCGTCTAGTAAATGGAGATCGTCTACTAGTTGGAGCACATCCAATTACTTTGTGTTTTAGTACTCCCGTCTGCTGACGTGGCATATGGAGCTCGTCTACTAGCCCATCCGAATGTAAAATCTTAATGGCTAGATGGACGCGGTTATTTTCAAGATGGACGCGAATTCTATAAGAACTATCAGAATATTATTTCAAGAACGAGAATCAAGAAAACAGATTCTGTTAAATCAGATCCAAATCTGTTTTGATCGATCCCAATGACTATAACTTGTTTTCTATATAAAGAGGGATCAAAGGAACACTTTTTACGTATTACACAGAACGAATAACATATCAAATACGATACATATATCATTCATCATCTTCCTTGAGCTTATTGTGAAAAGAGTGTTTCAATACTCATAAGTGCTTCAATTTGTTTATCTGACTATTGAAAGTTAGGAATCAACTTTTGTTTTACATTTCGATTGTAAAGAGAGAGGGAGTCTCTCTGGGTGATTAGGGTGAAGCATACATAAGGTTGAACATTGAGGCTCTTCACAAGAGTGTGGTATCTCGAGGTGAAGGAGTCCTCTGTGGTGTAAAGGTTTTTCAAGCTACCTGGCAAAGCTTGTGTGTTAGTGTGTGAAATCCCACAGGTGGAGTGGGGACTGGATGTAGGTCACATTGGAGGTGACTGAACCAGGATAAATCTGGTTGTGTGGTATCCCTAAACTCAAACTCCTTTACTTTCTGTTTATGTTCAAGAACCTACAACTTTGATGTTTAAAGTTCAATATAATTTTTGTGCTTGATCTGTATAAACTGTATTGAAACCTGAGTTCGATTGTAATCAAGACTGTGTTATCTGCGTTTAAAACTGAGTTGATCAAAATCATTCTTGATTACTAAAACTGAACTATTACTGAAATTGAAACCTGTAAGTTTGTCCTTGATTGTTAATGCTTGTATCTAAAACTTGCATAACTTGTTCTTAATATTTAAAGGTTTAATCAGTTTCTGTATTTTGTTGTTACCGAGTTATTGAACCTGAATCTAATCTCTATTAATTCTGAATCAATCTTACTTATCCTCACCACCTTCTATTCAAGATTTTATATAAACCCTTCATTGATCTTGTAAAAGATCATGAGGCCACAAATCTGCAACTCTGATTTGATAAGCTTTGTGAAAAAGTTTTAAGAGGGAACTAATTTTTTGAAAACGCATAACCCCCCCGATTCGTTGAAGCCAAAACAATAGGGTTATGTTGTTTATCTTTTGGTTTATTTGTTTTAAACATGTTTTATTTTCCGCATTTTGAGAACTCGTCATGTGGGACCTTTCTACCCATGTGGAGTAGCAGGGTGTCACACTAAACAGATATAATAACTCACCAACAATATGTAAATCAAAGAATAATCAATTTAAGAATGTTTCAAATGATTTTCATGAAAGAGATTTACCCAAAACAACTCACAAACATCATTATTTCAACAATCACCTACTCATTGCATAACTCACACTAAAACCCACGAAAATAACCCAAAATAAACCTTAAATCCCTCACATTTTAGCAGATCCTTAGTTTTGAGCTTCCCAGAAAAAAAGATGAAGAAGAAGGAACCAAGAACTCCAAGCATTAACTCCTCCAATGGCTTCCTTTCTCCAAGCTCTCCTTCCCCTCTCTCTCTCTTAGGTATTCAGAGTTCTCAAAAAAAAAGTGAAAAAAGAGAAGGACTTCTCTTAAATATAAAATACCTCTAAGGCATAGGACAATAATGCCCCTCGTGAAAAGGATATTATGGAAAAAGCCCAAAAATCTAACTTATTAGATATGTTTTAATTAACTCACTAAGGGTATGCTAAGTTATGCACTACCCTTAAAATGTCTTAATATCATTATTTAACCGTTTAATTTTGAAATATGAAAATTATCAGGCATTACAGTAGCTTAAAATACAATGATATATGTAGGGGAACCTAAACCCTACTAGTGGTTTTGGCATTGGTGACAACCCCATACTACCAATGATGATTTGGGCATTGTAGGTTTATCGCCGCTAAGTTGATATTATGAGAATCGAGAATGTATGTTGTTAGGGTTCTTTTGAATGCCATGATATGCCCGCCTTGGTGTGTTCGATGTGATTATTCATATGTTTGTGTATATGTATTTATTATGTTACATGATCACGTGCTCACATACCTAATATGATATAATGTGCTAAATATGTGAATACATGCTTTGTTAGGAAGTAGGCAATGATATCTTTTGATCGAGAGATGTTCATGTTGGAAATAGTGTGATATTACATAAGGTAGTGGTCAACCTAAAGAATTGTGATTAAATATATCTTTAGCCAGTGTGGCTCTTTGTGGAGTTGAGGATATCTATAAAACTGAGGTTGAGACACTAATGAACCCTAGGATGAGTCAGTGAGGATCATGCTGGAGTATTCTTTCCACACCTAGACTCTCCAAGTTCAAACACAGAGTATTGTTTTCACATCTATTAGAACCAAAACAGTGATGGTTTGTGATATCAGGATCATGCTAGAATGCATTTTACGTTCAAATTAGCTATATGGGTGGCAATACACGAGGTCATAGTATCTGGTTACAAATACTAGATATTACGGGACAAATGCTTCATAGGTCTACCGTGATACTCTAGTAGTCCTTGCCAAGTTTCTCTGAGACTGAGATAGTTATCTTAATGGGAATGGGGATACTATTGTGAAGTTATCCTTAACGGGAATAGGGGATAGTGTCCATCTTAACAAGAATGGCGATGTAATGCACTTATCTGGATCAGTGTGAGCGATATACGCCGCTTGGATGACTGATTGTCATCGCTATCTAGAATGAGGGATGTGGGAAATGATTGGAGCAACATCATCATAAAGGCATAGATGCATGAGTGATATAGGGTAGAGACTAAGAGAATTAGCTTGGAAGATTGTTGCCATATGTATGTACTTTATGTCTATGTGTTCTCCTTGTATTTTATTCTATTGCTTCTTTCCCATGTATAATGGTAGTATAGATTATTATATCTATATCCTTTCTATGTATGTTTATGGTATGTTGTTTGAGAAGACCTTTTTGGAGAAGATGTCGTCGTTGCAACATCTGTGAATCAGGAGGGCATCGAGAGTACCGATGTTGGCTACCTTAGAGCTTGAGTATCATGACGATCGAGGGTGGCGGTTTGATCCCTCCACCTTCATGACTATATACACTGGTCCTATGAGTGTCTACATCCGTTAAGTTGATGCTCCTATGGCAGATCTCATGGGGACCTTCAAGATTAAACAACGCATTCTCTTCAACCAGATTTGTAACCCTCCGCAAGACTACCAGCACGAGTTGGAGTACCCTCAATCAACACACGCTAGGTGTGTGATGGTGAGCTCATATATATATTCTCTATGTTTACAGTATACAGTTTGATGTGTCTATGACAGCTCCCTACTGTTGTGGCAACCTACATGTATATATTAGTGATGGTGTGTTTTACCATGTGTGTGTCTTTATCTTTTAAACTTTTAATATTTTCATGTTCTTTTAGACATGTTAATGCTAATAATATGATTAAGGCTTAGTTAATTATGTTCTTATTTAATGGGACAACAGGGTATCTCATTACCCATGCGAATCTACCAAGACAAGCATGAGCACTTTTGTAATTGTAATATCCTGTTTTTTTATATTTGCGATATTACTGGTAAAGATATATTTATTTATATTTTTATCTGAGACCAAGAAAATGATTTTGGATAAAACAAAATCATATTTATACTCTACCTTATTGTATAACATTACGGTAAAAATTTGGGTTTAAAACTCAAACAGAAATCGGTCTGTATTTTTACGGACAGTATAATTCTCTACTTCCCGAAAATGAAAAATTTCAAAATGTTGACATTGTTGGGGACAAAATATATATCAAGAATTTCTACTCAAAAATAATTTTTTTATTTTATCAGGTGAATCTTCAGCGGAAAACCTAATCCGGTAAACGACAGAGCCGAATTCAGATCTGCAAAAATATGTCGGAGGATAGGAATGATTTCAACTTGGACAACTCACCTACATGAGTCACTTAGTGAGTCACCCTAGGTATAAATGACCATAAATGAAAGATGGTGAATCACCAAAGTCATAAATGAAAAGTAGTGAATCATTATCTTGTACATGTTAAGAGTTTGTGTTCAAATTCTCTTCCTCTTGCTCCATGGTCCATAAAATTCGACCAAGTCCTCCTAGCCACACATAAGTCACCTATTCATCAAGACTACTTAACAAATTATTTTAACATCCTTATGAAATGACAAAAATACCCTTTGATTATTTTATGAATCCCTTTGATGTTCAACAAGTGTTTTGACAATTTTACTTCCTTCTACTATGTATAATTTCGACCAAGCCTCTTGGATAGGCATTCTTTCACTTCATTCTTGATGATCATGATGATTATGAAGACACCAAAGTATTTTAAGTTATTTTCTAACCTAACCTAAAACCATGGTTACTACCTAAGGTTAGTAACCAAGACAAAACCAAATTGGCTTCTTCTTCCTCCATGTGGTACAACATGGCCAAATCACCCTAAACACACCTCCACTACATTTTTCCCTCGTCCATCTATGTCCACTCCTTTTCCATGACTCACCTTCACCATAGATGCTCATAAATGCAAAACCTAAATATCTAGATATTTATGTATTAACCTAACCTATGCTTAGTTGACTTCGACCATAGTTCATTTAAGGTTAACAAAGCCAATTCTTCTCCTCATTGGACAATGCTACACGACCAAGACCACACCTCCACACATCTTCATTTCACTTCATTTCATTTCATCTAATCATCTAAGTTCTTGACACAAAAATATTTTCCTTCCTTGTTCTTGAACATTCGGCAATCTTCACCAGTCCATGATCCAAATACTTGCTTAGAAAACAAATATTAGATCCTTAATCCTCTCCTCATTCTAAACCTAATCCATCTGTCACAAATTTTCATTTTGAAGCAAAATCCTTTCCTTATTCTTATGATTCAAATTCAGCCAACACCACCTAAATCATCATCCTTTTTCTTGCTTGAAAAACCAAGATCAAATCCCTAATCCTCTTGACCTTCTAAGCCTTTGTGATCTCAAATAAAAATCCCTTTTAAGGCTTCTACAAGAATGGGTTTTTTCTAAACCTAGGATTATTCATTCTTGATCATCCTCCTACTTGATTCAAGTAAGGATTGCTTAACATTTCTATTATTAATCCTCATGACTAGAACCTGGTGTATCAACCTTGTAATTTATTAATAATTTTTGGCTAGGTTTTGGACACCAAAACCTTGGGCTGCTTTGCTTGGCTTAGCTTGTTTTTACTTGTTTTGTGATTCCGGTGTTAGCTTAGGTGGGAGAAAGAATCGTCTTATCCTCGTAATGGATAAGTAGTATATATTATAATAATGGTATAGGGAGACCTAAACCCTACTAGTGGTCAAGTAATCGACAATACCAAAATTACATTGGAAACTACCCCGTAGTACCAATGATGATTTGGGGATTGTATGTTTATCACCGTTAGGATAATTTATTAATATTCGAGGATGTCTGATTTTAACATTGTTGAACTGTTTGTGATTTGTTGGTTGTGATAAACTGCTTTATGTGATGTTTCATGATATATCAATATTTATTATTATTTTATTGTGTCTAATCTGTTTAGTCTAATAACATGCAATATCTGTTATTTCATGCTTAGTTGGCGTCTAGGCAATGATATATGTTGTTTGAGAGATATGCATGTGGGTGAGAGAACTAACGTGACTTAGAGGTGCCTAGCCTAATTAAATTATTTTATAGATGAGATGTGATAGGGAATGTGTGTTGAGACTGTGATGGAAGGTTGAGGCACTAGGTTGTAACCGATGCGAGTCTGTGCGATTCATATAAATGCATTGTTGATTCACAGGCGTTTGAGTGATGCACATGAGGCCAGAGTATCCGATTACGGATACTGGATATTGCGGGTTAGTGCCCTACAGATGTTGAAGCCGGGGTAGACTACCGAAATACTGTTTTAGTCCTTGACGAATTGTTCTGATTATCCTATCAAAGATTGAGGTACTATGTATATTGTGCTCATTGTGCTATTTCCAAAGGGGGAATAGTGACGCACACTGTGCTAAATGCACTATTCGTTTAAAGAGATAATGGAATAGGGGCACATCGAGTTCTTGTGCTTATTGTGCTATTTCCAAAGGGGGAATAGTGGCACACACTATGCTTAATGAACTATTCCTTAAAAGAGATAAGGGAATAGGGGTGCACCGAGTTCTTGGCACCAGACTGTCTGGACTACTGACTAATGTGATAGGAGTAGAGATGGGCATGTCAGCATAAAAGTTTAGTTGCATGAGAGTAAGGGTAGAGGATGAAATCATAAATGAAGGATGAATGTTATGTATATGTGATGCGTGTCTTTCACTATTTTTATATTGTATGCTATGTATTCCATTTCCGCTTATGATGATAGAACTGTTTCTTATCTCCCTATTTCTGTATATTGTGTATGTTCATCTTATTCTATGAGTTCACTCTATGGAGGAACCAGTTGCTGAGGAATTAGATGGAACTCCGCATGAACCAGAGCGGGATGACGAGCTGTGAATTCTAGCGATAGAGTTTAGTGTATGTGGCCAGTGCATCTTGTAAGACATTTTTATGTTCAGTTGATTAAGACAGTTTGTATAAGTATCTACCTGCAAGGGATCCTACTAATAGGATACCCTAAACAGTGTGTTGTATTGTGATGGATAGACATATGTATGTATGTGTAATATAATTATGGTTTGGTGTTTTAACTTTCAGAAGTTGGATGTTTATATAATTAAGTTTTTAATATTTGCGTATTTCGGTATATACGTTTAACGTTGATAACGCGACTTAGTTTTATTTAATGAGGTTTTGATTTAATGGCACGACGGAGCACAACGTGGTGTCTTAGTAATGTCCCATTTTATTGATTAGTCTATGGGGGGAGGATTAAGCATGTGTGAAGGCTTAATCATGTTTATTGTGTGTTAGTGAGCTTTTGATTCAAATTTGAGACCATTCAAACTTAAAACCGGCTTAGAATGCACCGAAACACGTGAGAATCGGATACTGGGAAAACCCTCAAAGTTTGAATGTGGGATAGCTCCACGTTTCAGCGTTGGAACATTTGAGTGTCGGTATTTGGACACTTGGGCGTTCTACCGGGTTAGACACATGTGAAACACCTGTGAGTTGCATGAAACACGTGGCAACAGGAGGCCACGCTCAAGCGTGGGAACACCCAACGCTAGAGCATGGACATGCTCAAGCGTGGGTGCCCAGCACACTCAAGTATGCTCAGCTGGCAGCATCAACTTAAGTCTTTTCTTCTTCATTTTGTGGAAAGCTTCATCATTTTCACCATCAAAAACCAGAGAACACCTAGAGAGAGGTCAAAGCTTTTTAGAGAGAGAAAGTGTACCCAGAGATAATCAGTCCGTTCGATCGCGATTTCAACTACAGCACTGTGATCAGGGCGAAGAATACCACAGATATCGACATTTGATTCCTCTATATGACCGAGGCAATGCTCGAATCCATAATAGGTCGACATTATGGTTCTTAGTCATTGTCCTTATTTCTTTCTTTGTTTCTTGAACTGAGTACGGAATTCGAGAAAGAATAGGGTTTATGACTATGTTTGATAATATCTCTATGTTAGGACAAATTTCGGAGCATCGAGGAGCTTCGGGGAGCAGGTGGCAGAAGCTAAGAGAAAGGAGAACATGTACTTCGAAGTGTGAGCAAGTGTACCAGACTATTCAAGGTGGGGAGAAAGTAACCGACATCAACGGGGAGGCAAGCAAGGTGTAGTTGTTATACATGCATGTGTGTAGGATGTCCCAAACCCTACTAGTTTGTTGAGAAATCGACAATGGCCAAATCCTATTAAAATAATAATTTATCATGTGTCCAAGGATTTAGTTGTTGTAGGTTTACCGATGTAGCAATGAAACCCTAGGCTAGATGAATTATGTTGGTTGAGGTTGTTTGAAATGCATGCTGGTATGTTGCTATGTTATAATATACTAAAATGGGTTTTTGATATGTTGTTATGTTTTATTATTATTATTATTATTATTATTATTATTATTATTATTATTATTATTATTATTATTATTATTATTATTATTATTATTATTATTATTATTATTATTATATTCATGTATATTGGATGTTGATGATTTGATGGATATTTAGAAGTATGGATGAGTTTATGGTTAACACAATGGTAATGCCTTGAGACGGTGGCTTTGAGGCCGGCGATGTAAGGGCATCCATTGCGAGATTGTGAATGTGTAATAAGGTTCCGGTGTTAACCAAAGGATGATAGTTGCATTGCATATTGCCAAGTGGCGGGCTGTATGGCTGGGGGTCATACGAGGTTAGTTGTACTCTAGTGAGAGTACGGAATACGGAAGGGCTGGTCCGTGAAGAGACCTTGGGGATGTTTGAATCAGACATGGGATGCTCACAGTGACCATTAGGTAGCTCCTAATGTGCTGTGTAACCCAATATAGCCTGGTTTTCCCAACTTTACCCCGTGTATCCACCTCACAGGTGGACATTGTGAGGCGACCGAGATACCCCTAATGGAGCCAAGCTCATATGAGGGTTCACTCTTATTAGTCATGGCGAGCGGAAGTGTTACCTGGACAAAGTAACTGGCATTCTCTAAGTAGTGAGGCTTGGTAAGGAGAATCACTTAGGAATGAGCCCCGTGAAAGATATCCCCTGATTGCATAGGAGTGAGATTCCTTAGAGGAATGATCTGAGTGTTAAACTTTGAGGATGTATTCTATTGGTTTGACTCGGAGGATGTTTGTTGCTTGTATTGTATGTGCTATGTATGAATGATATGTTATTCTATATGTCCTATCCCCTTTTTATGACCATGTTCTGTTGCTTATCTCCCTCTTCTCTATCTTTCTATGTATGTCTATATGAGGTAGATGAGCAACAATAGTCTGAGAGGTATGGCAGCGTGGCAGAATTATCGACTGTCTCATTACCTACAGAGGATCCCACCAAAGATCCTGATCCTCAGGTACATATAGATTGCATACCACAATGGCGGTGGGTAGCAGGTCAATCACTCACAGTTCTTCATGACTTACATCGGCATAAGTAGTCTGTAAATATATCTTGGAGGAGGTTCGTAGTTCAGTGTGATTGGCATGTATCGCCTTGCCCAACACTTACTGTTTTCCGAGATGTGGTTCCAACATGGCAGCTGGAGTTTCCAAGTGTGTTGACTATTCAGACATATTTGGATGCAGAAATATTACCCGAGTAGAACTTACACTTGTTGAGGCTAAGAAACTGTCCTAAGCTTTTCCATACTCATCAAACATATCCATCGAATTTTCAAGGCCTCTATTGTCACCTTTGCAAAATACTAGTATATCATCAGCATACAATACATGGCTAGGGGATGATAGCTTTTTAGGGCCTGAAATAGTCTGTAGCAAGCCAGAATTAACTAAGCTAGATATCCCTCTACTCAAAACATCCTCATCCAAGCAGAAAAGCAAGGGTGAGAAAGGGTCTCCCTGCCTAACCCCTATTTTGCAATCAAAAACTCATTCAGTTTTGCCATTGATCAGAAAAGAGAGTTTAGCTGAATGGAGAATTGTTTGAATCCAGTTGAAGAAAGAATTATTGAAACCAAAAGCTCTCAAAACCGAAATAAGGAAATTCCAATCCAAGGTGTCAAAAGCTTTTCTAATATCAAGCTTTAAAGCCAATTTTCCTCCAAAAGCTTTGTAGTCTAACAAGTTAGATGCCACTGATGCAATTCACATATCAGCTAATATGTAAGCTAGAACTTTAGTAATGATTTTGAATTGGAAGTTGGCTATAGCAATAGGCGTAAAGTCCTCAATTCTATCAGCATTAGGTTTTTTAGGAATCAACACCACTAGGTTGGAATTCATGTTAGGTATAACTCTAATCACTTGGATGTGTAAATATTTTACGAACTACTCGTACGCTGAGACGATCTATGAGGCATATTTTATTATTATGACGTATGTAATGACATGTGGCATATTGTTCTTTTATGGTTTTAGGTTGTTAAGTTTATTGTATCGTAAAGAAAATTTTTATACCCGATTTTTCTGTCACATAGACAATTATATAAACTAATTTATGAAAGCAACCGGCATTTTATTTTAAGTACCGCAAGGAGTTAATCATGTAGCGCCGAGGGGTCATTATAGATCCTTTTCGCTAAACTCCTTGATTTTGTAACAAACAAAGGAAATAGAGAAATCTATGATTCAATATTTAAAATATAATAAAAATTCATTCAATCTTCCTGCAAATAAACAAGCAGAACAACAATTTATTATATACAAAAACTAATATTAAATTATGGTTCTTACCAGATAATGAGGTTTTTGGATACTAAGTTAGCATTTATTTATTAATTAGAAAAGGATTTATTTGTTGAAATGCTAAAAAATTATTCCAGTCTAGCAAAAACAATCGAAGATTATTTTTAAAAGTTATAATTACATTTAAAGTGTTGTTTAATATTTTACAAAGGAACGAGTACGTAACCTGATCGGAAGTTTGATATATTTAGACTTATCATTTGATCACTTTTCTCACATTCTATGAACTTGCTCGAGTATCCGTTGGTTCTCTTAATGGATAGATATTATGAAGGTGACACATGTAATTCATGGTTCAGGATTAATATTTAACACCAAAAATAATGATAGAAATTGTCGAGATAATAAGTAAAAATATTAAAATCCTAATAAGGTTGTGTATTCTTTTCGTAAATTATTAATAACACCATAAATTTAATTATAACCTTTTAAAAGAGTCCTATAATTTTTTTTGGTATTTCAAGAATGGATTTTTAGTATTTTAACCAATAATTCGCTACTTTGACTAATAAATTTTAGATAACATTGTATCTTGTAACCTCATTATCTGAAAAGCAACTAATAGTGTAACACCTCGATTTTCGCTGCTTTGTAATATCGGTAATAAATATATAACTATATATATTTATCCGAGACTTAGAAATTTTTTTTGGATGAAATACTGTTATTTTCCTGTCATATTTTATATCTTAGGGTTACAATGAAGTTTTGGGTTGAAAATTCAGACGGAACCCGGTCTGCGTTTTCACTAACAGTAAAAGTTTACTGCTCAGAAGACCTAATTTTGAGTCGTGAACGAGATGAAAAATGTTTTTATCGTATTTACTACGATACTGCTTAGGGTTACAATGAAGTTTTGGGTTGAAAATTCAGACGGAACCCGGTCTGCGTTTTCACTAACAGTAAAAGTTTACTGCTCAGAAGACCTAATTTTGAGTCGTGAACGAGATGAAAAATGTTTTTATCGTATTTACTACGATACTGGAAGTTTTGAAAATTTTGGTAAAAAATTTAAAATATTATATTTGTTGCGGGCGTATACGTCGAGATATCTCTAGGAAAGCCTGCGCCAGTTGAACTAAGGAGTCGGCAACGTAGAAGAGATGATGGATTTGACCTACTTGACGAGTATTTGTGACGAGCTTATCCGAGTCATAATGGCTATAATGGCACATTTATGATAAAGTGAAATTTTGCTATGAAACACTAGTGCAATAAGTACTTTTTACGTCAGTTAAAATTGATTTTTTACGTCAAAATACTGACTGACGTAAATACAGCTGATGTTAATAGCTAATATTTTAATGTCAGTTCCTTAACAAAACCGACGTTAATTTTTACAAAATTAACGTCGGTTTTTTAAACAACTGACGTTAAACATAAAACTATTAACGTCAGTTCTTTAAGACAACTGACATTAATTTTGTTAAAACTAACGTCAGTGGTTATAAAGAACTGACGTTAAAGGTTTAATTTTAACGTCAATTTTAATAAACAACTGACGTTAATAGTGTACTTTATATTTTATAAAATACTATTAACGTCAGTTGTTTGATACAACTGACGTTAATAGGTTTTTTTTTAAAATTCAGTTTTAAAATATCACTCCCCTCAGCTATCCCTGCATTCAGTAAATATCCCAGTAACACAGAATATCACATACATTACAGAATTGCAAAGGAAAAATGGAACAGTGGGGGGACTTAAAACCAAAACCCATGTGTATATATAAATAAATTTTAGTTCCAATGTCTAAAAAACAAAACTATCAATCTAAGGATATATATATATATACATGTTATTAATTAGTTTCTAAAGTCTAACAAAAAAACTATTTATCTAAGTATTGCGGGGGTATATTGTCAATTCCTTTTTCAGCCGCATACTTGAAGAAGAATTCGGCGAAGCGATTCCTCAAGTCTCTTAACTCATCTTCTTGAATAGGCGATTGGTCGATAAATGCCTAGACACGTTCAAATAATAAAAATAACATCAATGCAAGTCATCTTCAAAACTATAATATATAATTTAACAAGTTGTTTAAATATTACCTTATTCCATCCATCTGTAATAGATGTGGAGACTATGTTCAGCATATGAAGCATCACATAATAGCCGCACGACCACCCGTCAATTTGAAATCGAGACTACCAACAAAATTAATTTCAACATCAGTTGAATATACATATAAATTAGTAATTATAATATTAATTATTTTATAAATAAACTACCAAACCTTTATGATGTTCCATACAGGATTTGCTTTAGCCTTAGAAGTCATACTTCTCCCGTTGGCGTAACTTATGCTACTCGCCTTCAGCGCGCTATCATAAACAAATAATCATGTCGATCAATTAACAAATTCATATATCATGTGTGTAATAAACTAAAAACAACTGATATTAAAACTTAAATTAAATTTAAGATTAGTTACTTACTTATTTACAGACATCCACCACCTTCGGTGGCGGATCTTGGTGTTGTTGAGCGAGAAGAATATGACTCTATGCCTAGGCGGGTGAAGTACGAACAACTGCCAATGGTTTTTCATACAGTAGGGAGCCAGATATATTTCTTTCAGATTGTCTCCCAACAAGTTCCCTAAGTATTTACTCAATGCATCGCCGATGAAAGAATTCGGTCGGAAGGATTGTGGATCTAACAAATCGTAAACTGATGCAACGCCCTTATCAAGCTGAAGACGATGGAGATACCTAAGATATGAAAAGGTGTGGATGTTAATTACATAATATATATATTGAAATTAAAATAAATTATTAAATGGAAAAATACCAAAAATAAATAAGTTATAAAATTAAAATTAACTTATGTGCACCAGAGACTGAAAACATTGCTGTTCATCCAGACGTTATTTCTGCAGGCGTTCCCGAGATCATCACCACAGAAGGTAAATATCCTCCGTTGATCTGGGGGTGCCACCCATCCGTCGTGCTCCAATGGACATTCAAAAATATCAAACGCATAATCCTCACCAAGTGAGAACAAACGAGTGATAAGTGACAACGACACCGACGTCGACTTGGCCTTCAGTTTAGGAAAAATAAAATAGATAAGTTTTTGATAATTAAAAAAAACACAAGTAATTATTTGACTAATTTGAACATTAATAATGAATAAATACCTTTGCTAACATTTCGAGCTCACGTCGTTTGGAGTCCAACTCAAGCTCACGCCTTTTCATTTCCGACTCATGCTCATGGCGCTGGACTTCCAACTCCCGCTCCCTAGCTGCCAACTCATCATCCTCCACATGTGCCCTACTAAAACTCTCTTTTGTGCTCACATGTGAAGGGTTGGCAAGCCCTGCGGTGTCCTGGGATGTACCGACGGAGGAAAGCTCTCTGGCAAGCGCCTGCTTGAATTCTGGGTTGGATATTAAGCCTTGCATCAGCCAAAATTGATGCTTCATTGACCACCTGCTTTCGTGAAGCAGACTTGCCATAATATTGTTTGATGGTCACGTTCCCAGTAACACCGAGAACCCGACCAGGATGGTCTTTCTTGCCTAGAGCAGTCATCAAGACGTCCTGCCGTCCAAAAGGGACGAATACGCCCTGGGAGGATTTTGCTTTAAGATCCATCTACAATGAAAAAAATGAAAAAACGTGCAAGTGAAAAGTGTCCCAAATATCTATACAAATATCAATTGAAATCAAGTTAATTATTTACTTACAATCTTATCTGCCACTTCGCGAGTGGCATCAACTTTAAAAGATCCCGTCTTTGTCATGCGGCCGGCTAACCAGACATCCTCGCGGTCGATGTCAGACGGAGGACTTGATGGTGTGCCCTCAGGCACCTCTCCTCTTTCAATCCTAGCAGAGTGCTCTTCCTACTTCGCCCTCAGCCTATCTGCCATCATCTGCTCGATCCGAGTTTGGTACCCACCCTGAGACATGGTGTGGCGGTGGACGTTCTTCGCCTGATTCTGCCGACCCTTATTTGCCTTGGCCTATTCAAACAAAAACACATAATTAAATACAGATAAATGATCTATAATAAGCATACAAAATTAACTTAATCAACCAACCTGAAATTCTCCATCCTGTCGACTCCTGGCAAACATATCCCAAGTATCCTGATCAATCCAGGGATAATCCGAGAACATTTTATCAAGCCGCTTCTTCCCAGATACATAGTACCTGGTAAGATCATGCTTGAACCAATTCCAACGCTTTGATGCCATTTCCATACATTTATGACGATGATCCTCGTCATTTGGCACAGTCCAAGCTACCTACACATTAGATACATATATAACAACTGGATGGATTATAACTCGGATAATTATCTAATAATGTAAATCAAACGAATGTAAAGGTAAAATAACGTGATAGCCTCCCAAATCTGATCCTTAACGTTCTGTGGAACGTCATTCCAGTGGTTGTAGTTGATGCTTACGTGATGCTTCGCTTGTAGAAACACCCACTTATTAAATTCTCTAGCACGGGGTCCCTGGGCATTTAGATTAGCATCGAAGGATACCTCAAGCTTCTGTCCGCTCTGCTTGTCCTTCTCTAGTTTCTTCAACGAAGTGGCTCCTCTACCCCGTTTCCTATGAGCCTGTGATGTCTGTATGGACAAAAAAATGATAAAATAGAGGGTTGTAACATTATAAAATTACATTAAAAAGAAGGACCAAAGATAGTATATAACATGTAAACTTACACTAGAATCAGGCGTAGGCGTGATCAGGTCCTGCGAAACCCCCACAGTGTCCTCCCGTGCACGTGGGCTATCCGACTGATCCATATGTATGCCTGTTCAGAAACAATATATATGTATTAACATAGGTTATAACTCAAAATAAATACAGAAGTATAAATAAAAATAACTAGATAGGTCCTGTAGATATACAAAACATCTATATATCCAATATAAGGACAATACGGGAGATTGAAAACAATAGTTTTTGAAGATTGCCAAGCACTGGTCACGGCCTGGCCGTGATGTCCATCACGGCCGTAACGTGTCAACTGAACCAGACCCTCAAAGGCAGAACTGATCACGACCTAGCCGTGATGAGCATCACGACCGTGACAGATCAACCAGCAGAGCAACATGCACTCAAAACCAAAAATAGAGACATTCGAAACAACTCAAACTCACGGTTTAAAGTTACAACTACTGAGACTACGGTTTCAACATACACTCAAAACCAAAAATAGAGACATTCCAAACAACTCAAACTCACAGTTTCAAGTTTCAACTACTGAGACTACAGTTTCAAACCAGCAGAGCAACATGCATGCACTCAAAACCAAAAATAAAAAAATGTGCCCTAATTAAAGACTCACCAGAAATAGGCGTTCGCGTGGTGGTGGGGGGGGGGGGGGGGGGGAAGCTCGAGTGGTGGCCAACGTTCGATGTGGTTACTGAGAGCAGAGGGACAAGGAGAGTTAGTGCGCGGGAAGGGGAAAGAGAGATGTCAAGTTATTGCAAAGAATGAGCGGGAAAGACAAAGTTAGGGGTTGAGAGTGTACCTCACGGTGGTGGTGAAGAAGCCCTCGCGGTGGTTGCGGTAGAGATGAGCTCACGATTAGGGCAGAGTGAGAGCGAGAGTGAGGGTTGAGAGTGAGGGTTGAGCGTGATGAAAAGAGAAAAGACACGTACAGAGAAGTGGAGAAGGCGTGCGGGGGTAAACGTTATAATTAAAATAAATCAACATTTTGCGTCAGTTTTTAGCAACACCTGACGTTAAAGATCATATATTTAACGTCAGTTGTCTTAAAAAACTGACGTTAAAAACTCTCACACTTATTACGTCAGTTGTGAGTAAAAACCGACGTTAAAGGTCATATATTTAATGTCAGTTGTATTAAGAAACTGACGTTAAAAACACTCACAACTTCTTACGTCAGTTGTATTACACAACGGATGTTAAAAGTTTATTAGTTTCTGCAAAAACATTCATTCCTTTGACTACTGTGCTACTTACCCATTCACCTTGTACCTAATCCTCTTAATGAGCATTAAGTTTATAGATAAGTTTTCAAGAAAATCAGAATAGCTTAGTAACTTCATCCACTGCTCCTATAAATAGCTTCCTTCCATCCTTTTAATTAATTTTCTGCTTCACAATATGGCTTTGCCGTGGAGATTAACTTCATCACTCTTTCTTCCTATTCCTAGACTCAAAGGTCTTTGTCTTAATGGTCAAACAACTTCTGAGTTTGAGTAAATCACATTACATGGATATTAAGGTTGGGTGAATCACGTAATGTGATTCTCTCACTTTATTTCATCCCCGTCATCGCTTTCACTTTGCTTTGGAAGCAAGTGATTATGGATTCAAGATGATGCATCAAGGAATTCCACAGAAGAAGAAAGATGCAAAGATCCGTTTCACTTTGCTTTCGCTGCTAGTGACTGAGGATTTACTTTGCATCATGGAATTCAAGTGAGGGAGATGATGCATCCATTGGAGTTTCTGATGACAGGACTGAGAAGAAAATGATGTTGATGCAGAAACTTTTTTATATTTTAGGTCTATGTTGCAGAAATTTTTTATCTTTTAATCATGTAATTTTAACTTATGAATCGCTTCAATGACATACGATTTGATTATACATATAACTTGTTTTATGTTAAGTGTTTATTTATTTTAATTTGCACAAGAATTTGTTTAATAATTCAAGCTAATTAATAAAAATTAAAAATAAACTTGTATAAAAAAAAGGTTTAGAAATAAACTGCAGTACTATATGGAGTGATCTGCGTTAAGAGGGACAACAGGGACATGACAACCAATGAAATGAGTTTCATAATTATTTACGTCAGTTATTTATAGAACTGACGCAAATAGTGATTTAGTATTTACAAACTGCCACCACCTCATTTTTAACATCAACTTAATTTATGACTGCCAAGTTCCCTTATATTAATTACATTATTTCCAATATTCATTCTGCACGTTTATAATATATAGGATTATTTATGTCAGCTATTTATTTAACTGAAGTAAAAATCAAACTTTTAACGTTAGTTTTTTAAAAAAACTGACGTTAACAATAAATAATTTTTATTTTAAAAACACTTTTAACATCAGTTTTTTTAAACAACTGACGTTAAAAGTGTATAGATATCTGCAAATACATTCATTCCTTCGGACTACTGTGCTACTTACCAATGCACCTTGTAACTCAATCCTCTTAATTATTTAGTTTATAGATAAGTTTTCAAGAAAATCAGAATAGCTTAGTAACTTCATCCCCTGCTCCTATAAATAGCTTCCTTCCATCCTTTTAATTCTCTGCTTCACAATATGGCTCTGCCGTGGAGATTAACTTCATCACTCTTTCTTCCTATTCCTAGACTCAAAGGTCTTTGTCTTAATGGTCAAACAACTTCTGAGTTTGAGTAAATTACATTACATGGGTGATAAGTTTGAGTAAACTACATTATGTGAGTTGCTCACCTTATCACCTTCCGGAGAATCAGCTGCTGCCGGGCTAATCAGGTGCTCGGGGGTCACAGTTCCAAAACCTCAACTTTGGCAGCAAGTGACCGTCTTGGAAGTCTCTGGAACCACTGCCTTTTCTTGAAACAGATCTAGTGCACCTGTTTTTGCCTCTCTCTTGAGCTCTCTCATGTCCCCCAGTTTTCTGAGGTCTTCGGAGTATAGTTTTCCCTTTGGCATATTTCATGAAACTCTCTGATGGGATGTAGCTTTAAAGTTTATAATTTTAAACCCTTTCAATGTAACTTTTTATAGGATTTTAAACCCTTTCAATCTTCTGTATCAGTCTGTATTACACTTCATGAATGAGATCCGGTTTGGGTTATTGATTCAACTTATACTTCGCACATATATTTTAGTTTTCAAAACAGAAACACAAAACATCAAAGCAATTCATGTGAAATTGAAACTTTGAGGAAGGCAATGCGGAAGGGATCGTATACTAGATAAAAAAACTATTAAAATAACCTTTAACGTCTGTTGATGTAAGGACTGACGTTAAAAGTGAAGTGACTCACTTTTAACGTCAGTTCTTTATCGAACTGACGTTAAAATGTTCATTGTTAACGTCAGTTGTTTATTGAACTGACGTTAAAAGTGAGTCACTTCACTTTTAACGTCAGTCATTAAAACAACTGACGTTAAAATTGAATTAATGAAGTCTGATATTTACAAAACTGCCACCGCCCCCTTTTTAACGTCTAGCTTTTGGTTAACTGACGTAAACCTTTACCGTCTAATGTATATTTTCCACTAGTGAAATGACCATTTTGCCCTTGTCTTTTTATGACAACTGCAAGCAAATGCCATTGGAAAAGTTGACCAAAACCTATCCAAAACCCACGGCTCACTCTTGCCTTATTCATTAAGGATATTTCATTCTTCATTAAGCATCTCTTCATCTTTCATTTTCATGTTTATCTTCTTGAAAACCTAAGCTTCTTCAAAGTGTTCATAATTCGTCAGATTTTGCCTAGCAATTCTGACCAGTTTCTATTTTGAATCTCGAAAACTTTCAACATGAAAGTTGTTCATCTTTCTCTCTTCTTTCCAACGACATAAAGATCATCCAAAACGGACAAGTATGTTGAGAGATCTACCCAAAATACTAAAACTGTTCTAAACCCTAACTATGTTCATCTTCTTCCTTAAGTTTCTCAAGAACACCATGAGATATTTGTGAAGAACATCATCCAAATCATCATCTTCTTTGATCATCAAGAGGTAGTCTCTCTTAATCTTGCTATTCTAAGCTTTTCTCTTCACAAGATTCTTGAGTTTATGCCTTTGATCAACATGTTCTTCATTTGTTTAAAGTTCTTAAAGTTAGATTCAAAAATTCATAACTAATTCTAGAAAAATCCTTTTGACATGAAACCAATTGCTATGATCTTATAATCATCTCTATTTTCATCATCTAGAAGCATAAGATCATGAGAAATTTCTTTCCTTGATTTCTGGTCATGGCCGAACCTAGGTCAAAGTTGTGTTATTAGGTTTTGTTTCAATTTCATGTCTTGATTCATGATTATATCTTGATAGTTCTTGTATTCAAGTATATAGAAGATCAAAAATCAAACTTTAACCTATTGTTCTCATCAAAACCGAAACCCTAGGTATGAGCACTTAATGGTTTTGTGATTCAAAAGTTGTTTGTGACACTTGAATCTAACTCTAGGTTTTGTATGTTGATTAAATCCAAGAGTTTAGAAATTTTAGAGATTTCTAACCCCAAACTCAGCCCTTGGCCTAAAACCTAGTTCTTGGAACTAAATGAGTTTTAGTTCATGTTCTTGGTTCATAATCTTGGTTTAAATGCTTAATCATGTTTAAGTTACTTATGGATCATAAATCCCTAAGTTAACAAAATTTTAACATACCTAACCTAGAAAAGTTGTTGAGGCCGAACCTTAACCTCCATGAGTCAAGTATGTTTTGTTTGATTTGATTTATTTTGGTTGCAATTCGTTATGAAGGAATCGATCGGGTTGGTTTGACCTAAAGCCGACGGAGGAAGCCGGATCAAATCGGGAGATTATTTGAAACCGTTAGTTCGAGTCTTCAAGAGGTAAGGGGAGCTTACCTGAGGGATTTTTCTCAATAACTATTTGTTTGTAGTGTGGTTTATATGATTTATATGTGGTTGTGATTATTTGTTTATGTTGTTTACGTTGTGTTGCTTATCTGTGTATCGGTGTTTGATCTGCTTTTAATTTATTTAATTATCTGCAGTTGTAAATTATATTGCTATGATGCATGATCTGCCTGGTGATATAATTCTGATAATTGTTGTTGACTGTTGTTTGTGAGTGTTGTTTGAGAAGACTGACAGTGGTCAGTGCACAACCGATTAATCAGATAAAAGCTTTAATAAGCTGTGAACATTATATTCAATGTTTTATGGGAAATGTTGAAATATAATAGTGGTGGAAAATATTATTTTGGGAAAATAAGGAATTTTGAGAAATATTATCATTTTAATGATTTATTAGTGTAAAAGTAATTTATGAGTCACAATTAGAGAGAAACCGTGAAAATATTTTTGCATTGCTAATTTTTATGTAAGGAATTCCGGGATATTAGGAAATGTTAATTTATGAAATTAATTGGTGAAAATAAGTTAATTACGATTTAAGAAAATTATTTAGGTGGAAAAAGCTAATTTTTGGCTTAAAAAGATTTAAAAGTGATAATTGACGGTAAATTTGGAAAAGTGTTGACGGCAAGTATCTTGAAATGGCAAGTTATATTTTAAGTAAGTTTAAAATCTCAAGTGACACACCTTGTGAAAACTAAGTTTTAGTATTTAAAGACTTTATTGAAGAATTTTCCATGTGAAAAGATTCTCTAAAAATAAAAATAAATTCAACCGTGTTTAAAAGTGTTGTTGAACTTAGTAACCGAGACGTCGGGGTACTAAGGTTCTGTGTTGTTATGGACATGGGGTCCTTTGGACTTTGAGGTCCTATAGACTTGGTGTCTACCGTATACGTTGTGTATACTGTGTTTAAACATTTAAAATGTTTTCTACTACCACGAACCTAAGACTGATTGCAAGGTCGAGAGGTGTCATGATTGAGCACTCGGACTATGAGGTCCTGTGTTGTAATAAAAGTTTTAAAAGATGTTTTAAAACTATGTGAGTCGTAAGCCATTGTGAGCTTCGGCAAAGAAAGAATGAAACAAAAGTGTTTTTCATGCATTGGTTGCGTGCCTGGTGTTCTGGCTGCGTGCCTGGTATTCTGTTCTGGCTGCATGCCTGGTGTTCTGGTTGCGTGCCTGGTATTATGTTCTGGCTGCATGCCTGGTGTTCTGGTTGCGTGCCTGGTATTCTGTTCTGGCTGCGTGCCTGGTATTCTGTTCTGGCTGCGTGCCTGGTATTCTGTTCTGGCTACGTGCCTGGTATTCTGTTCTGGCTGCGTGCCTGGTGTTCTGGCTGCGTGCCTGGTATTCTGTTCTGGCTGCGTGCCTCGTATTCTGTTCTGGCTGCGTGCCTGGTATTCTGTTCTGGCTGCGTGCCCGGTGTTCTGGCTGCGTGCCTGGGAGTTTGATCAACTCATTACTTGTTGGGATATCTCATGAGATTAGGTGTGAATGTTTAGATGATGTATAGAAGTGTTCATGCATAGTTTTCCAATGTTGATGTTTAGGGTGTGAAACCCACTGATAAATTGTATGCTATAATTGAGATGTTTATGTATATGTGTATGTGTCTTCTTTTGTCCGAGCATTTAGTTATTTTGTTAAATCCATATATTGGTGTCTCACCCTTACAACACATATCAGAGACGTACAAGGGATATGATTTCTACAAGAAGGAGAAGGCTGTCTAGTTCAAGGCATCTTTGTCTTGCTCCGAGTTGGCGGTAGTGTACATTGAGTTCACGACCAGCTTAGGTCCTATTTTGATATATGGTGCTTAGGAGAATAAATCTGATAATGATCTAAGTGTGAAGACATATGAGGCAGTATAGTTGTATGACTTATATACATTATGTATTTAAGTGTGATTTGATTATGTTGTTGTGGTTGTGAGGTTAAAAGAAAGAGAGAAAAAAATTATCACCATATTTTGAAAAGATGAACGTTGAGAAAACATTATTTTCCGAAAGTAACCAGCAAATTAAGTTTTATTTCCGCAAACGGGTAACCCTGTGATGACCTGGGTTAGGGTGTGTCAAATAGTTGTTATATAGGTAGTTAATATTATATATATATATATATATATATATATATATATATATATATATATATATATATATAAATAGTTTTTGAATTTTGTTATATACAAATTGCATATCACAATTAATAGATACATAACAATGTTTGGCTATAATAACATTAATCAAATTTAACTTATGAAATATTAATATTTTTATTTAATTTAAATTTTGTATTGTATGTACTGATTTCATCTTCTATATACAATTTTTAAAATTTACCGCAGTATGTATGGTATCCTGTATTTATATTCGTGTTCTCAACTCTATTATTTGTACAATTAAAAATTCTCAAAGATGGTCATGCATACATTTCATACTCTACTTCAAAATATACAAAGAGTTTTATTGCTATACACTGACAGTGTAAAGTTTTTTACACTGTCAACCAATCACTAATCAAGATATGGATGACTTTTAAGGTAATTAAGATAGTAATACAAAAAAATTGCTGACATAACATTTTATGGATGGATGTCTGTGTAAAATAGCTTTACACCGCTAGTGTATAGCAACTAAAATCATACTAATCATCAATACTCACATAATTCATTTGTATCACATAGTTTCCAAAAAAATATTTTTAACAAAACTTTTCACTACAATATGAAAAGATCCGAATCCATTAATTTAATAAATTAAAAATCCCTCATGTTTTGTTTTTCCTATATGAACTTACCTTTCTCATCTATTTTTCATGTGAGGATTCTCGCATTTTCTCAGCTGGGTTTTTCTTTTTACTGCCTTCATTGTGTTTTTTTTCCTTGCAATATCCTTTTTCATGTTAATGGAGTTTAAGAGTTCAAGTGAAGGAAAAGCTGCAGTTCCGGCACGGGAGTCCATGGCAATGGGCAATCCCAAAAGACCCAACCGTCTTCTCAATTTCATGCTACCAACAACCTTAAGAGGGGGAGCCAGAAGCACCTGAGGTGCACGAAACCAGTAACATCTAGCAATAACCTTTTCAGCAGTGCATCAAGGATTAAGAAACCGCAGATTGATGGTGGCGAGAATGACAAGGATAATGAGGGGATCGATTCGGTGAGGGAGAAACCTGTGCAGGAGTTGAAGGATGCGGCCGATAAGATGAAAGATGAGTTGTTAGGGAACACGGAGGATGAGGAGGAGGAAGAAAAAGAAGAAGGAGTATGAAGCCGTGGAACCGAAGGACGAGGAGGGAGGAAATAAAGGCTCCGGTTGGTGCAAGAGCGAGTGGAAAAGGTTTGAAGATTGAAGAGAAGAAAACCAAATACTCATCGTCAATTAGGGGTAACGATAATGGTAAAAAGGCTGCCGCAAAGTTGATGAAAATGAGAAGCAATTCAGAGAAGACTCTGCCAAAACTGAAGTTTTCTATGGAGTTAACAAAGAAGGAGATTGAGGAAGACTTCATAGCGATGACTGGTCGCAAGCCCCCAAAGAAGCCCATGAAGTGACCCAAAGTTGTGCAGAAGCATGTTAATGTGAGTTTCATTTATTTCTAATTCTATGTATCTTATGTTTTTTGGTTAATAAACTTGTTTTATTTGTGTGCTAAATCAAACATCTATTATTTGTTTTTTTTGTGCAGCCACTTTTACCTCGTTCATGGTTAACAGAGGTTTCAGCTGATTCGTATAAGGTTCCCGAAGCACATGGGAATGGTAAGGCATTTAAGGGGACGGGCAAGATCCATTTCTCTGATTTTGAAGAAGAACCATGATTGTTTGGTTGATTTTGTATTGGTGGACTTTTAGTTTGTTGTTGCGTTTATGAGAATAATTTCCTTCCAAGAAATTAATAAATTGTTATATTGAAGAGAATACAGTACTTTGGTGACTATTGTTTACTATGCGTATGAAGTAATGTGACCTCAAGGACATAGCTCAAATATCATGATTTTAAACTTTCATTTCATTTACTAGATATTGGCTCTTATTAAGAATTTGTAGTCTTTTCACATATTTTTAAGTTTGATGAAAATTTGACTTTATTAACTTTTTAATGAAATGTATTGCACTCTTATCGTAGATCTTTGGTTCCTCGGACTGTTTGTTCATTTTACCAAAATTAATACTAAAAAATGTTGAGCTAACAAGTCTAAATACATTAAAGTTTATGTAAAGGTTACTATTCTTTTTATAAATTATAAATAACACCATAAATTTAATTATTACTTTTTAAAATTTAGACTCTTATATTATTTTAATATTACAATAATGGATTTTTAGCATTTTAGTCAATAATTCCTTTCTTACCTAATAAATTTACGAGACCATTGTATCTTGCATCCCATAGTAAATGCTCGATCTCTTCACGACATACCGACTTACAGTGTCGAGTCGGTTTAGATTGGATTTGAGATAATTTTTAGCTAAATTAATTAATGTTGCTCAGATTTGATTGGATCTAAATTTTCAAATTTTCGATATGCAACCTGAACCGAATATCTGATTAAATTCGGGTTGGTTTGGATCAATTTATAGGGTTACATTATTTTCTAATTTAATTTAATTTTTATTTTAAAATATAAAAACAATTCTAAAGAAGATAAAAAGTATAAATGTTTGGGTTTTAGGAAGTGAGAAAGGATTTTATGGAATAGGATTCTTCTGTCATGGAAATCGTGACACCCATGGCCGACGAGGGCGGGGAGTGGTCGCCGGTACAAGAAGACATAATCAAGGAGCGGCTCCTGACAGGTTTCTAGGCGGAGGACACATGAATGAACCGATTACACACCAGAATGAGAGGAACCCTGAGAATATGTAGGTATGGGACTATACAGTTGATTGTGGCTTATATGAATTGATTGGTGCAACCTATACCAACAAGATTCATCTTCTTTTCGGTAGACCATCACTTAAGAACTCCACAGTTAAGCATTCTTGACTTGGAAAAATTCGGGGATGGGTGACCTTCTGGGAAGTTTTCCCAGGAAGCGTGTGTGAGGACAAAGCACACTGAAAATACTTGTGTTGGTTTGTGGGACAGTCGTCATTCGTAAACCCAATACCGGAACCGATGCTGATTGACCGTGCTGTCGCCACGCGCCAAAAAGAACGAGCGTTTACAAAATAATGTAGTATAGAGCGACAACTCGGATCGTCTCTCAAGGACTCTTTAGGTGTTGTTATTATTAACAGAAAAATTTAGAAAAAGTTAGAATTGGGGGTTTTGAGATTGGAAACTAAATTAAAGAAGCAAAACAGAAAACAAGGCAAGAAAATAGAGCAGTTACCAAATAAGCTAAAGCGATTAACCTACTGTTCTCGGTTTCCCAACTATCATCGGTTCATGCATATTCCTAGCCCTAAGCAGATTCTAATCCCCTCCCAGTTGTAGCAACAATTTACAAGCGAAACCACTACTACAGATATATGTCACTATTCCCGAATTAAGCAAACGGGGTTAAGCACTTCGTGAACTAAGCGAACACGAAACGTACACACGCGAATTAAGCAAACGCGATTATATATAGGAACATGATATCACCGAGATAAACCAACACAACACAATATACTCCTGAATTAAGCAAACAGAAATATAAAGCATGGCATTGAAAAGAGAAAAGGAAATGAAAACAGGAAATACAAGAACCTCAAGTATGGATAGAAGCCAATTACAGTAGATTAATCTAGGAGACTAGTTCTCCATTACAAAAGTAAAACAACTATCTAAACTAAAACAAAAGAATAAAAACCAGCTCAGAAACTAGCCAAAACTGACTAGCTCTGACTCCCCTCTTCCAGTTCTGCCTAAGACTACTTATATACACATTTCTGGGATCCAAGGCCTCGCGAGGCGAAGCACTGCTCGCGAGGCGAGTTATGCGAAAGGTCTGCAACTCTTGGTCTTCTCGCGAGGCGAGCATAGCTTCGCGAGGCGAACTCTTCAAATTCCCAAACTGCAACGCCCGTGACCTTCTACACGGGCAAGCCGTGATGCTCTCTGACTTCCAGGTACTCGCGAGGCGAGTCCTCCTTCGCGGGGCGAACCAGAGACTTTGCATTTTCTTGGAATAGTCAGCTTCGGGGTCGCGAGGCGAGCAGCCATCTCGCGGGGCGAGAAACTCCAGAATTATTCCTTTTTATTAACCTGAAAATAGAAAATAGCATAAGTATTTTATTCAACTCTAAATCAACTAAATTATCCTAAAAATACTTTATAGACTCAAAATACTGGTTAAGGACAATCAAGTCTAATTTGGGTGAAAAATGATATAAAATAAGCACAAAGCCATGGTCTTTATTAGTTATAAAACCAGTCAACCAGAGGCTCATCAAAATACCCCAAACTTAAACTTTGCTTGTCCCCAAGCAAACTACACTCAAAAACTTAAAAAGACTCAAGACCTGGCAAGCTCAAAAGATTTAATCAACTTTCCACAGATTTCAAGCAATTTACCAAAATATTTTCAATGTTCCCCCCTTCCAAACAAAGCAATCCCCACAATCATTCATTCTAAACAATTGAGAATTTTCATCATTCAAACACTCATTAATCTAAGCAGGGGATCCAAGTCACACACAAAAGGGAGATCACCAAATCCAAACAACTGCCTTCCTCACAAGGGAAATTTGTATTTCACTCAATCGCTCAATTTGTGTCAGGCTATCAACAATTCACTCAATTTCACTTTTAAGAGCACTTCCCATAAATTTGATTTTCATCTCTAAATAGTTCCCACAGAAAATATGCAAGCAACATCAGAAGGTCTTTTATGGGTTGTAATGGGGCCTGGCTAAGGGTAGGATATACAAAGGTACTAGGCTGAAGACCCTAGGAACTAAGAGAGCATGAACATTATTTACACTTTGAATTTAAATCAAGTTCCTTTCTTAATTTTTTTCTTTATGCTTCTGGGTGGCTACAGCCTTTTTATTTCAACACTTTATATTTTTATTGTTTTTCTATTTTTTTCTATTTCTTTTCTATTTTTTTTCTTCTCTTTTTTTTTTTCAAAATTTTTTTTTTCTCAATCCCAAACAACATATTACACCTTGCAGCCACCCCAAACTTTAGTTTCTTGCACCCATTCTAAGATTACATGCTCTCCTAATCCTAAGATCGGGTTAACATGGTTTTCCAGATTTTTGGGCTTATAACATTAGGTTATCAAGAATTAACAGGCTAATAGGCTCAATGGGGCTAACTAGGGAACATGCATTAGAAATGGTTATTTTAGGCTAAGTAGCTATTTACAAGGAAAATGCCTAAATCATTTGAAGCAAACATATAATCATGCAAACCAAAAAGAGATTCAAGCAAATTCAGGAAAGTGCAGCTTAAAAAGTGATTTTCACACAATTTAAAACATGTTGGAGGCTCAAAACCTCACCTGGACATTCATGCAAATTATTTGAAAGAGATTCTATCCCTAGTGCGTGCTTCCTATCACCCCAAACTTATCATAAATCATGCCATCATAATAAAATCTCAAAGTTCAGTTTTCAATCACATGGGGATCATTTTTTTCAAAAAAAATTTCATATCCTAGGGGGAAACAGTCAACACTATCATGCAATCCATCTATGCAAAATCAATAAAGTCCAATAAACTTGCCATAACCAAGACACAAACACAACTCCTGAGCTTCTCAAATTATTCAGGAGCTTTATTCAAAACAAAACAGAATTAAAGTAAGGAAAAGAAAATTAAAAAGGAGAAAGGGTTAAGAAAACTCATTGAAGGGCGGTTCCACCAGGATCCCACTGCTTGTAGCATAAGTCCCACATGGTAGCCAAAGGACTGAAATTCATTCCAAGCCTCCCTAACTTGCAGCTTTGATGCGGAGGTGAGCACTTGACAATTATAATAACCTCGCCGAGTGCAGCGGACTTCTCACTCCCCTTCAGGTCACAGTTGACCTCTTTCTCAATAAAATCCTCCCAATAAAAGTAGGGCTCAACCTCTTGGACTGGCCATGGTGCAAATTCCAGAGGCTTAAACTCCATCACTGGTTCCTCAGGGGGAGGTGGCAAACAGTTAATGTGAGCACAGTCTTGCTTCAACTCCTGCAAGGTCTTCATCCACTGCACTACCGGATTCATCACTTGTTAAACCTGCAGAAATCTCATCACACACCACAGAAAGGTTAGAGTTAGTACAGTTAGTAAATATATTACAATAAACTAAATCAGAAAGCGGCTGAATGTCTGGAAAATAGAGTCAAGAAACCCAGCACAAACATCACACGGGTTAGTGTCAGTACAGTTAGTACATGTATTAACAGAAACTGAGTTAGTAAAGGTCTGATTGTCTGGACTTTCTGCACACGGTTCATCCACCCCATCACTCTCAACACATGCATCTGATTCCACAGGTTCTTCATTATCCTCAAACACGGTGGAGCAGATGTCCTCTTGATCCTCCTGATCCTCATTTTCTTTGTTTCCTTTCAAGTATAAACCTGCATAACAGTGTATACACAAAGCAGCAGTACCATCACAATAACAATCATTAGAATCAGGGGATTCAACACATAATTCATCATCAACAGAAATATCATCATCAGAATTATCATCAAAAGTATTTTCAGGAATAACCATATGTGAATCCTTATGTTCCTCAAGGGGCTGTGGAGTTAGCATTGCAGATGAGTTGGCGGTAACTTGATCAATTAGAGCCCACAACTTTTGAGATTCAGCTTGGTCCCTCTGTTGGGCTTCACGATTACTTGCCTCCATTGCCTCCATCCTCTGTTGAAATTCAAGATTGTATGCCATCCGTTGATTGTTCTCTTCCATTTGCTGTAGCATTGAAGCAATCTCATCCAAGGTGCTCTGTGAAGGTTCGGAAGGTGCAGAGGTGGTCACTTGGCTAGGATAGTATGGTGGTGGCTCACTAAAATTAGGATAATACATGCATGGTTGCTCATAATAAACATTAGGCACATAATTTCGCATATAATTATCCATCGGGCAAAATTAAAATTTCTGAGACGCAGACAAAGCGAGACAAAACTAATTAGCAAAGCAAAAAGTTTTTTTTTTTCAAAAATTATTTTTCTGCTAATAACAACAAACCGAGTCCCCGACAGAACGGCGCCAATTTTTGACCGCGCTGTCGCCACGCGCCAAAAAGAACGAGCGTTTACAAAATAATGTAGTATAGAGCGACAACTCGGATCGTCTCTCAAGGACTCTTTAGGTGTTGTTATTATTAACAAAAAAAGTTAGAAAAAGTTAGAATTGGGGGTTTTGAGATTGGAAACTAAATTAAAGAAGCAAAACAGAAAATAAGGCAAGAAAATAGAGAAGTTACCAAATAAGCTAAAGCGATTAACCTACTGTTCTCGGTTTCCCAACTATCATCGGTTCATGCATATTCCTAGCCCTAAGCAGATTCTAATCCCCTCCCGGTTGTAGCAACAATTTACAAGCGAAACCACTACTACAGATATATGTCCCTATTCCCGAATTAAGCAAACGGGGTTAAGCACTTCGTGAACTAAGCGAACACGAAACGTACACACGCGAATTAAGCAAACGCGATTATATATAGGAACATGATATCACCGAGATAAACCAACACAACACAATATACTCCTGAATTAAGCAAACAGAAATATAAAGCATGGCATTGTAAAGAGAAAAGGAAATGAAAACAGGAAACACAAGAACCTCAAGTATGGATAGAAGCCAATTACAGTAGATTAATCTAGGAGACTAGTTCTCCATTACAAAAGTAAAATAACTATCTAAACTAAAACAAAAGAATAAAAACCAGCTCAGAAACTAGCCAAAACTGACTAGCTCTGACTCCCCTCTTCCAGTTCTGCCTAAGACTACTTATATACACATTTCTGGGATCCAAGGCCTCGCGAGGCGAAGCACTGCTCGCGAGGCGAGTTATGCGAAAGGTCTGCAACTCTTGGTCTTCTCGCGAGGCGAGCATAGCTTCGCGAGGCGAACTCTTCAAATTTCCAAACTGCAACGCCCGTGACCTTCTACACGGGCAAGCCGTGATGCTCTCTGACTACCAGGTACTCGCGAGGCGAGTCCTCCTTCGCGGGGCGAACCAGAGACTTTGCATTTTCTTGGAACAGTCAGCTTCGGGGTCGCGAGGCGAGCAGCCATCTCGCGGGGCGAGAATCTCCAGAATTATTCCTTTTTATTAACCTGAAAATAGAAAATAGCATAAGTATTTTATTCAACTCTAAATCAACTAAATTATCCTAAAAATACTTTATAGACTCAAAATACTGCTTAAGGACAATCAAGTCTAATTTGGGTGAAAAATGATATAAAATAAGCACAAAGCCATGGTCTTTATTAGTTATAAAACCAGTCAACCAGAGGCTCATCACTGATCAAATTCAAATTTTAGATCCGATCCATATTGATGGACCAATCCAAACTACCAAAATGAGTTCAGTTCAATTCAAATCCACCATGCTCACGTATTGGATCTTATCCTCTTAAAACCTTACTTAATTAGCTTATATTTCATGGAAAAGTGGCATGAAATGAACAGATTAAAACCCGAGAAGGGGGTTGAATTTGGTTTATTGAACGTTTTCTAAATTATATATCTTTTTCGCAAACAGCAAGGAGGGTGCTTTCGAAGGCACTAAAATGCTTGGATTCCACTAAAAGTTTTCAACCACTTAAAAAAGAAGTATTTAAGGTTAACAAATTAAACCGCGATTAGCAACACATATTAATAATCAAAGTGAAAATAAAGAGTTCAAGGAAAGAAAGATTCACTCAAGAGGAATTATCATGTTTCACCCTAAACCTTGTGCTACGTCCAGTCCTTGGCTTCACCAAGCTTTTTCACTGTAACTAACATAGTTACAGATAAGTATTGTTTTAACACCAAACCTTTTCAGATAATTATTATATTCATGTATATTGGATGTTGATGATTTGATGGATATTTAGAAGTATGGATGAGTTTATGGTTAACACAATGGTAATGCCTCGAGACGGTGGCTTTGAGGCCGGCGATGTAAGGGCATCCATTGCGAGATTGTTAATGTGTAATAAGGTTCCGATGTTAACCAAAGGATGATAGTTGCATTGCATATTTCCAAGTGGCGGGCTGTATGGCTGGGGGTCATACGAGGTTAGTTGTACTCTAGTGAGAGTACGGAATACGGAAGGGCTGGTCCGTGAAGAGACCTTGGGGATGTTTGAATCAGACATGGGATGCTCACAGTGACCATTAGGTAGCTCCTAATGTGCTGTGTAACCCAATATAGCCTGGTTTTCCAAACTTTATCCTGTGTATCCACGTCGCAGGTGGACATTGTGAGGCGACCGAGATACCCCTAATGGAGGCAAGCTTATAAGAGGGGGCACTCTTATTGGTCATGGCGAGCGGAAGTGTTACCTGGACAAAGTAACTGGCATTCTCTAAGTAGTGAAGCTTGGTAAGGAGAATCTCTTTGGAATGAGCCCCGTGAAAGATATCCCCTGAATGCATATGAGTGAGATTCCTTAGAGGAATGATCTGAGTGTTAAACTTTGAGGATGTATTCTATTGGTTTGACTCGGAGGATGTTTGTTGCTTGTATTGTATGTGCTATGTATGAATGATATGTTATTCTACATGTCCTATCCCCTTTTTATGACCATGTTTTGTTGCTTATGTCCCTCTTCTCTATCTTTCAATGTATGTCTATATGAGGTAGATGAGAAACAATAGTCTGAGAGGTATAGCAGCGTGGCTGGATTATCGACTGTCTCATTACCTATAGAGGATCCCACCCAAGATCCTGATCCTCGGGTACATAGAGATTGTATACCACGATGGCGGTGGGTAGCAGGTCGATGACTCACAGTTCTTCATGACTTACATTAGCCCAGTAAGTTTGTATATATGTCCTGGAGGAGGTTAGTAGTTCAATGTGATTGGCCTGTATCGCCTTGCCCAACGCTTACTGTTTTCCGAGATGTGGTTTCCACCATGTCAGCGAGAGTTTCCAAGGGTGGTGGCTATTCTGACATATTTGGATGCATAAATATTACCTGAGCAGAACTTACACTTGTTGAGGCTAAGAAACTGTCCTAAGCTTTTCCATACACATCAAACAGATCCATGAAATAGGGGAAGATAGGGGATGATAGGTTTTTAGGGCCTGAAATAGTCTGTAGCAAGCCAGAATTAACTAAGCTAGATATCACTCGACTCAAAACATCCTCATCCAAGCAGAAAAGCAAGGGTGAGAAAGGGTCTCACTGCCTAACCCCTATTTTGCAATGAAAAACTCATTCATTTTTGCCATTGATCAGGAAAGAGAGTTTGACTGAATGTAGAATTGTTTGAATCCAGTTGAAGAAAGTATTATTGAAACCAAAATCTCTCATAACCGAAACAAGGACATTCCAATCCAAGGTGTCAAAAGCTTTTCTAATATCAAGCTTTAAAGCCAAGTTTCCTCCAAAAGCTTTATAGTCTAACAAGTTAGATGCCTCTGATGCAATGCATATACCAGCTAATCTGTAAGCTAGAACTTTAGTAATGATTTTGAATTGGAAGTTGGCTAGAGCAATAGGCCTAAAGTCATCAATTCTATCAGCATTAGGTGTTTTAGGAATCACCACCACTAGGTTGGAATTCATGTTAGGTATAACTCTAATCACTTGGATGTGTAAATATTTTTTGAACTACTCGTACGCTGAGACGATCTATGAGGCATATTTTATTATTACGACGTATGTAATGACATGTGGCATATTGTTCTTTTATGGTTTTAGGTTGTTGAGTTTATTGTATCATAAAGAAAATTTTTATACCCATTTTTCTGTCACATAGACTATTATATAAACTAATTAATGAAAGCAGCCAGCAGTTTATTTTAATTTCTGTAACGAGTTAATCATGTAGCACCGAGGGGGTGTTATAGATCCTTTTCGCTAAACTTCTTGATTTTGTAACAAACAAAGGAAATAGAGAAATCTATGATTCAATATTTAAAATATAATAAAAATTCATTCAATCTTCCTGCAAATAAACAGGCAGAACAACAATTTGTTATATACAAAAACTAATATAAAAGTATGGTGCTTACCAGATAATGAGGTTTTTGGATACTAAGTTAGAATTTATTTATTGATTAGAAAAAGATTTATTTGTGGAAATGTTAAAAAATTATTCCCGTCTACCAAAAACAATCAAGGATTATTTTTAAAAGTTATAATTACATTTAAAGTGTTGTTTAATATTTTATAAAAGAATGAGTACGCAACCTGATCGGAAGTTCGATGTATTTAGACATATCATTTGATCACTTTTCTCACGTGCTATGCACTTACTCAGGTATCCATTGGTTCTCTTAACGGATAGATATTATGAAGGTGACACATGTAATTCATGGTTGAAGATTAATATTTAACACCAAAAGTAATGATAGAAATTGTCGAGATAATAAGTAAATATATTAAAATCCTGATAAGGTTGTGTATTCTTTTCTTAAATTATTAATAACACCCTAAATTTAATTATAACCATCTAAAAGAGTCCTATAATTTTTTTTGGTATTTCAAGAATGGATTTTTAGTATTTTAACCAATAATTCGTTACTTTGACTAATAAATTTTAGATAACATTGTATCTTGTAACCTCATTATCTGAAAAGCAACTAATAGTTGTTATATAGGTATTTAATATTATATTATATTATATTTTATAAATATATATATATATATATAGAGAGAGAGAGATAGATAAAACATATATATATATATATATATATATATATATATTAAAATAGTTTTTGAATTTTGTTATATACAAATTGCATATCACAATTATTAGATAAATAACAATGTTTGACTATAATTACATTAAACAAATTTAACTTATGAAATATTAATATTTTTATTTAATTTAAATTCTGTATTGTATGTAGTCATTTCATCTTCTATATACAATTTTTAAAATTTACCGCAGTATGTATGGTATCCCATATTTATATTCATGTTCTTAATTCTCTTATTTGTACAATTAAAAATTCTCAAAAATGACCATGCATACATTTCATACTCTACTTCAAAATAAACAAAGAGTTTTATTACTATACACTGACAGTGTAAAGTTTTTTACACTGTCAACCAATCACTAATCAAGATATGGATGACTTTTAAGGGAATTAAGATAGTAGTCCAAAAAAATTGCTGATATGACATTTTGGTTAGATGTCTGTGTAAAATAGCTTTACACCGTTAGTGTATAGCAACTAAACTCATATACTAATCACCAATACTGACATAATTCATTTGTATCACATAGTTTCCAAAAAAATATTTTTAACAAAACTTTTCACTACAATATGAAAAGATCCGAATCCATTATTTTAATAAATTAAAACTCCCTAATGTTTTTTTTCCTATATAAACTTACCATTCGCATCTATTTTTCATGCGAGGATTCTTTTATTTTCTCTCTTTCTCCCTTGGCTCTCTGTCAGTGCTGGGTTTTTCTTTTTAGTTCCTTCATTGTGTTTTTTTTTCCTTGCAATATCCTTTTTCATGTCAATGGAGTTTAAGAGTTCAAGTGAAGGAAAAGCTGCAGTTCCTACACATGAGTCCATGGCAACGGGCAATCCCAAAAGACCCAACCGTCTTCACAATTTCAAGCTACCATCAACCTTGAAGTGGGGGAGCCAGAAGTACCTGAGGCGCACGAAACCGGTAACATCTGGCAATAACCTTTTCGGCAGTGCATCAAGGATTAAGAAACCGCAGATTGATGGTGGCGAGAACGACAAGGATGATGAGGGGATCAATGCGGTGAGGGAGAAACTTGTGAAGCCGAGGAACCGGAGGACGGGGAGGGAGGAAATAAAGGCTCCGGTTGGCGCAAGAGGAAGTGGAAAAGGTTTGAAGATTGAAGAGAAGAAAACCAAATACTCATCGTCAATTAGGGGTAACGATAATGGTAAAAAGGCTGTCGTAAGGTTGATGAACTTGAGAAGTAATTCAGAGAAGACTCTGCCAAAACTGAAGTTTTCTGTGGAGTTAACAAAGAAGGAGATTGAGGAAGACTTCATAGCGATGACTGGTCGCAAGCCCCCTAAGAAGCCCATGAAGAGACCCAAAGTTGTGCAGAAGCAAGTTGATGTGAGTTTCAATTATTTCTAATTCTATGTATCTGATGTTTTTTGGTTAATAAACTTGTTTTATTTGTGTTATAAATCAACCATCGATCTATTATTTGTTATTTTTTTGTGCAGCCACTTTTACCTGGTTCATGGTTAACAGAGGTTTCGGCTGATTCGTACAAGGTTCCCGAAGCACCTGGGAATGGTAAGGCATTTAAGGGGAAGGGCAAGATCCATTTCTCTGATTTTGATGAAGAACTGTGATTGTTTGGTTGATTTTGTATTGGTGGACTTTTAGTTCGTTGTTTTGTTTATGAGAATAATTTTCTACCGAGAAATTAATGAATTGTTATATTGAAGAGAATACAGTACTTTGGTGACTATTGTTTACTATGCTTATGAAGTAATGTGACCTTAAGGACATAGATCAAATATCATGATTTTAAACTTTCATTTCATTCACTAGATATTGGCTCTTATTCAGAATTTGTAGTATTTTCACATATTTCTAAGTTAATATTTTTAAGTTTGATGAAAATTTGACTTTATTAACTTTTTAACGAATTGTATTGCACTCTTATCGCAGATCTTTGCCTCCTCGGACTGATTTTTCATTTTACCAAAATTAATGCTAAAAAATGTTGAGCTAACAAGTCTAAATACATTAAAGTTTATGTAAAGGTTACTATTCTTTTTATAAATTATAAATAACACCATAAATTTAATTACAACTTTTTATAATTTAGACTCTTATATTATTTTAATATTACAGGAATGGATTTTTAGCATTTTAGTCAATAATTCCTTTCTTACCTAATAAATTTACTAGACCATTGTATCTTGTATCCCATAGTAAATGCTCGATTTCTTCAAGAAATACCGACTTACAGTGTCGGGTCGGTTTAGATTGGATTTGAGATAATTTTTATCTAAATTAATTAATGTTGCTCAGATTTGATTGGATCTGATTTTTCAAATTTTCGATATGCAACCTGAACCGAATATCTAATTAAATTCGGGTTAGTTTGGATCAATTTATAGGGTTATATTATTTTCCAATTTAATTTAATTTTAACTTTAAAATATTAAAAAAATTCTAAAGAATATTAAAAGTAGAAATGTTTGGGTTTTAGGAAGTGAGAGAGGATTTTAAGGAATAGGATTCTTCTGTCATGGAAATCGTGACACCCGGGTCCGACCAGGATGGTGAGTGGTCGCCGGTACAAGAAGACACGATCAAGGAGCGGCTCCTACCAGGTTTCTAGGTGGAAGACACATCAATAAACCGATTACGAACCATAATGAGAGGTATCCCGAGAATATGTAGGTATGGGACTATACAGTTGATGTTGGCTTATATGAATTGATTGGTTCAACCTATACCAACAAGATGCATCTTCTTTTCGGTAGCCCATCACTAGAGAACTCCACAGTTAAGCATGCTTGACTTGGAGCAATTCAGGAATGGGTGACCTCCTGGGAATTTTTCCACGGAAGCGTACCCGAACCGATGGTGATCCGATTCAAATTTTAAATCCGATCCATGTTGAAGGACCAATCCAAACTGCCAAAATGAGTTTAGTTCAATTCAAATCCACCATGCTCATGTATTGGATCTTATCCTCTTAAAACCATACTTAATTAGCTAATATCTCATGGAAAAGTGGCATGAAATGAACAAATTAAAACCCAAGAAGGGGGTTCAATTTGGTTTATTGAACGTTTTCTAAATTATATATCTTTTTCACAAAAAGCAAGGAGGGTGCTTTCGAGGGCACTAAATTGCTTGGATGCCTCTAAAAGTTTTCAACCACTTAAAAAAGAAGTATTGAAGGTTAACAAATTAAACCTCGATTAGCAACACATATTAATAAACAAAGTGAAAGTAAAATGTTCAAGGGAAGAAAGATTCACTCAAGAGGATTTATCATGGTTCACCCTAAACCTTGTGCTACGTCCAGTCCTTGGCTTCACCAAGCTTTTTCACTGTAACTGACATAGTTACAGATAAGTATTGTTTTAACACTAAACCTTTTCAGGCTCAAACGAGTATTATTTACACACCTAACCTCTTCAGGCTCAAACGAGTATTGTTTTCAAACCTAGCCTCTCCAGGATCAAACATAAGTATTCTTATTGGTAGCCTCTTCAGGGTTACAGACACAAAAGGGTTTTGTGAAGAAAAAGCTTCAATGTACAACTTTGCAAGTCAACCGAAAAAACTCAAAGAGTTAATAATAATAAAGGTTGGTGTGACTGTAGAAATAACTTCTCTCAATAAATACAAATGATTAAATGAGAAGTATTAATAATAGAATGAAAGTGTTTAAGAGCTTTGAATACACAACTTTTAATGAATACTCGCAAGGTTGTTAACTTCTTGCAAGTACCGTCAATGTCTTCTTTATATAGCTGTCAAAAAATAAATTAATGGATAGACATTCTCTTTGGATCAAGGCTTTATTCTTTTATCCATTTCATGCCAAAGAGTAATTATGAACTTCAATTTAATGTTTATGGTCGTTAGAGTGGTTCCTTGTATAGAGAACATACTTCTTTGCTTACTTTATTAGAGTACAGGTGTGGGTCAGAGTAGGTGCAGGTGATTTATTGACTTCAACAGGCATAAACTTCTTCTTTTGTGCAATAGTGAGATATGACACAATAAAGTAGTTCTCTTATTGTGTGCAAAATGGATGTTGCAGATGCTTTATGCTTTACCATCGTACTGGTGTCATCATATTTGAATTTTAACTTGAGTGTAGTACATTGACTTCAAGTGATGAGTCTGAAATGTGCTTTCATATGCTTGGAGTTGAGTTGGTCTGTTCCTTATTGAATCAAACGACTAGGATGTATATGAGCTTCATCAGTCATCATTTAGACACTTGGTTCCGAACTGCATTTTTAGATAAGTACTTTCCACAATGTGCGCGAGCTGAGAAGGAAGCAGAATTTCTACGTCTGTTTCAGAGGGATTTTACTGTTGCCGAGTATGCAGCGAGGTTTAAATCCCTAGCCAAGTATTTTCTCTTCTTTGACAACAATTCGAATGAAGAGTGGAAATGCAAACGCTTTGAGAAAGGATTACGCTTTGAGATTAAAGAATCAGTGTTACCTTTGGAAATCAAGAAATTTCATGCTTTGGTTGAAAACTGCAGGAAGGTAGAAGTCATGAGGAGAGAAAGAGACTATATAGGGAACGTAGGCGGACCAACTAAGTCTAAGAGTCAATCTCTGAATCAGAAGGGAATGCAGAATCAGAATAAACCTTATTATCGTGCACTAGGGAATCAACATAAGCAATATCATTCTAATGCTTCAGGATTGGGGAGCGGAGACCAGAAGACCCGGAATCAAGATCAAGTTGTGAGATGTTTTAACTGTGGGAGGACCGGCCATATGGCTGATAGCTGTTCTCTTAAAGGACCCAAATGTTTCAACTGTGGTCGAGTGGGGCATATGGCAAAGGATTGCAATGCACCGAAGTAGGGACCGATTGTCAACACTGCTAGAGCCAATAAACCGACAGCCAAGGGACGAGTTTATACAATGAGTGGAGCCGAATCATCAAACTTTGACGACCTTGTACTAGGTATGTGTGACATAAACTATAATCTTTTAATTGTACAGTTTGATTCGGGGGTGACACATTCTTTTATTTCGATGGATTGTGTGAAACGTTTGAGTTTGCCTGTTTCTTCCTTACCATATAATCTGATTGTTTCTACTCCAACTGCTAAGCCAGTTAGTATTAGCTCTGCTTGCTTAAACTATCCTATGATTATTCAGGATAGGATTTATTGTGTTGATCTGATCTGTTTGCCTTTGATACAGTTAGATGTAATTTTAGGCATGGATTGGTTATCCTCCAACCATATTTTAATAGACTGTTCGCGTAAATCTTTAATTTTTCCTAAGGATGAGAATTCTGGATTTTTATCCATTAATCAAGTAATAACTTCTTTAAAAGAGGGAGTGCAATGATACATGTTGTTATTTTCCTTAGACGTTACGAGCGAGTTAGACTTGCAGCGTATACCCGTTGTCAACGAGTTTCCGGAAGTTTTTCCTGATGATGTACCTGGACGACCACCTGTTCGGGAGATCGAATTCACCATTGATCTGATCCCTGGCACTGGACCGATATCTATAGAACCATATCTTTTGTCGCCATCGGAGCTTGAGGACTTGAAAGGACAACTAGTTGACTTGATGAGTAAAGAATTCATTAGACCTAGTGTATCACCGTGGGGATCTCCAGTGTTGCTAGTGAAAAAGAAAGACAACTTCTCGCTTATGTGTAGATTTCCGCCAACTGAACAAAGTGACAATTAAGAATAAGTATCCACTTCCAAGGATAGATGATTTGATCGATCAACTGCCTGGAGCGACTATTTTCTCTAAGAAAGATTTACGATTGGGATATCACCAGATCCGTGTAAAAGCGGAAGATATTCCAAAAACAGTGTTTCGAACATGGTACGGACATTACGAGTACCTTGTAATGCCATTCGGTGTGACGAATGCTCTGGCCATATTCATGGATTACATGAATAGGGTTTTTCGTGCTTATCTGGATCAATTTGTCGTTGTCTTTTTTGACGACATTCTAATCTATTCCCCTAATAAAGAAAAACACGCCGAACATCACAGTGTGGTTATCCAAATTTTAAAGGAGAAAAGTCTTTATGCGAAGCCTGAAAAGTGTGAATTTTGGTTAGACCAAGTTCAATTCTTAGGACATGTGATCTCGAGTGATGGAATTGTTGTAGATCCGTCGAAAGTCGAACCTGTTTTACAGTGGGAAAGACCCAAAGCTGTAACGGAGATCCGTAGTTTTGTGGGGTTGGTTGGATACTATAGAAGATTCATTGAAGGATTTTCTCAGATAGTAGGACCACTTACCCTATTAACTCGGAAGAATCAAGTTTTCACGTGGACTGAAGCTTGTGAAGAAAGTTTTCAAGGGTTAAAACAGAGGCTGACTACTTCACCTGTATTGATACTACCGGATCCTAAGGAATCATTTGAAATATATTGCGATTCTTCTCATCAAGGATTGGGTTGTGTCTTAATGCAAAATAGGAAAGTCGTGGCTTATGCTTCAAGACAGTTGAAGACTCATGAGCGAAATTACCCTACGCATGATTTGGAATTAGCAGCGGTGGTATTTGCTTTAAAGATCTGGAGACATTATTTGTATGGATCAATATTTAATTTTTTTAGTCATCATAAAAGTTTAAAATACCTATTTGATCAAAAGGAACTGAACATGTGACAAAGGTGTTGGTTGGAATTCTTAAAAGATCATGATTTTCAACTAAAAAAACACCTTGGGAAAGCTAATGTAGTGGCAGATGCTTTGAGTAGGAAATCAGTGCATGCTTCATATATGATGGCCAAAGAGCAGGAATTGTTGGAACAATTTCGGGATATGCGCTTAACAATGGAAAGATCACCAGGAATGATTTGTTTGGGTATGATTACTGTTACAAACAAATTGATGGAACAAATACTGGAAAAACAAGGAGGTGATCAATACTTGCAAAGAGAGAGAGAGCTAATACAACAAGGAGCAGTGTCAAAATTTAGAGAATGGACTGATGGAATTTTAAGATTTGGTGAGAGGATTTGTGTACCAGATGACGTTGAACTGAAAAATTTAATTTTGGAGGAAGCTCATAGAGGTAAGCTAAGTTTACATCCAGGAACTACTAAGATGTACCAAGACCTTAAGAAATTATATTGGTGGTATGGCATGAAAAGGGATGTCATGAATTATATGGCTTATTGCATAGTTTGTCAAAAATCTAAGATTGAGCATCAAAAACCAACAGGAATGTTGCAACCTTTGGATATTCCAGATTGGAAATGGGACAGTATATCGATGGACTATGTGTCAGGTTTTCCGAGGACTCGAAAGGGAAATGATGCAACATGGGTAATAGTTGATCGATTGACCAAGTCGGCTCACTTTTTACCTATCTAGATGAAACACCTGTTGGAAAAGTTATCTCAACTATATGTTGATGAAATTGTTAGGTTACACTGTATACTGATAAGCCTCTGGCTTATCTAGTTTTATGACTAGATGAACTAGGGTTTATATGCCAATCAGTCGAGTTCACTCTCGTTTTCGCCCAAATTTGCCTTGTTTTGTTCCTAAGTTGGATTTTGACCCGTTTTGCGTCTTTTGTGTAGTTTTTAGCTTATTTTGGATAGAATTATGCTTTTGGTTGCTTTTGGTGTTTTCAGGTCAATAAGTGAAGCTCCGGGAGTCAAGGAAAGTCAAGAAGCAGTGGAAAAAGCACTACTGGAGATGCTCGCCTCGCGAGCCTGAACATCAGATAAAGCAGGAACAGTCATCACTCTGGCTCGCCCCGCGAACAGTACTCTCACCTCGCGAATCATGAAGACCTGGAAGACAAAGACCATCACGGCTTAGCCGTGATGAAGGTCACAGCTTAGAATTGAATCTCGCCCCGCGAAAGCATCTCGCCCCGCGAGAGTTTGAAGACCTGGAAGACAGAGACCATCACGGCCTAGCCGTGATGAAGGCCACGGCTGTGACAGATTGAAGTTGGAAGACTCACCCCGCGAATACACTATCACCTCGCGAGAATCCAAAATTCAAAGCGCGCCAAAACTAATATTCGCGTCGCGATAGTAAGCTCGCCCCGCGAGAGGGCGAAAAACAGAATCCTTATTTAAAGGCTGTTTCAGATCTGAATTAGGAGGAAGTTGTTAGCCACTGTTTAGATAAGATTTTGTGCGAATCGTTGTTTCTGGAGCTGCGTCTCCCTCCTCTTTTCTTATTTTATTATGGAGATTGTTGCCAATTGTTCGTGTGTTGTTACGGACATAAGGAACTAATCCCCTCGTCCGAGGGATCAATGAAGCCGCCCATGGCGGTATAGTGTTCATGTGATGTATGTTTTTCTCCCCTTCTCTCAATGAATGTTTTCCAATTCTGATTTGATTGCGTTGATCATATGTAATGCGTGATTAACTAGTTAAACGTGTTTGAGGCCGAACGGCGATTCGCGTTTTAGAACTTGAATTGGGATCACTAATCGAATAATGAGCACGACAGTGGATTTAGGAGATTAGTGCAACCTTATAGGGAACAAGAATTAATAGAATTCGAGATTAGGGTTATGAGACCTAGTAAGTAATTAATCCAATCGTCGAATACGTCCTATTGAGCACGACAGTGGATATAGGAGAAATTGGGGGTCCCGGTTGACATTGTAATTGAACTTAGGGAGGAATACATCATCACTTGGGTACTATACATGATTGGGTAGGTGGATTTGAGACCTTGGATATTTTAATTTCTGAATTTAATCACCTTAGCTTTAATCGACTTGTTACTTGAATTACGATAATAATCTCTCTCTCTCAACCACTTTCCTCACTTGACCAAACGTATCCGATTTCCCGCGGATTAGTCGAATTGGTAGCCCAATCCCTGAGTTTGACCTCGGTAATTACTTACCGTGTTTATTTTATTACTTGCGACGACCTGGTACACTTGCCGGTGACTCAACAAGTTTTTGGCGCTGTTGTCGGGGATTGGCACAGCCAGTTTTCCTAATTTTTAGGAAATTTGATTGATTGGTTAAGTTGATTTTTATTTTTCTGTTATTTCTTTATTATTTCTCTCTACTTCTTTGATTTCACTTGGTCTTGCCGTGTTTTTGTATGCGAGGTACCCTCTCACAAGAGGACTTACTATTTGATTCGGAGATCACCAAGACCGAGAAGCGCTTAAGGAAAGAAGCCAGAGAGCGAAAGAGGATTGAAACAATTGCTATCGAGAGGATGGCCGAAGAAAATACTCCTCCTCCTCCTCGTTACAAGCCTCTCTTTGAGTACGATCTACCTAGCTTGGGTGATTGTGATTCTTCTATCGTGAGGGGCAACCTGAATACAGACTCTTTCAGAGTGGAAGCATGTGTCACATTCTAGATCCGTGAGAATCAGTTTGATGGGAGTGGCAAACAGGACCCTCATAGACACATCACTCGCTTCCTTGAAGCTTGTGACTTACAGAAGACAAGAGGAGTCTCACAAGATGAGTTTCGCTTGCGGCTTTTCCCTCTCTCTCTTAGGGATGTCGCTCGCGATTGGGTTGACAGCTTGGATAGGAACAACATCAGAACTTGGGAGCAAATGGCACAAAAGTTCCTAACCAAATATTTTCCTCCTCAGAAAACGGCACAAGCAAGAATAGCCGTAACATCTTTCAGGCAGACAGAAGATGAAACCTATAATGAAGCTTGGGAAAGGTACAATGGGTTATTGAGAAGATGCCCTTCAGCGTTCTTTGACCCAGTCTCCAAAGTTCAGCATTTCTTTAACGGGTTAAGGGGACGCTATCAGATGAATTGTGATGCCACAGCTGGTGGTTCTTTTTCCTACTTATCAACTGAGGATGGATGGGCATTATTGGAGAAGATGTCATATAATGATTACAACCGTGGAAGGGAAACCTCAAATGGAATCAGTTCTGGGACAATGGAGGCCATTCTTGAGCAAAACAGATTGTTGAAGATGCAGATTGAGGCTTTGTCTGGGAACAAGAAAGTTAATACAATACACGAGGGGATGCCTCCGGGTTGTGACAATTGTAATGGAGATCATGACACTCGGAGTTGTCCGCTGAATTTCTCCCAAGAACATGTGGACTCATGCCACAACTTCTATGACACTGTGCCCCAGAACAACTATCAGAGGAACAGACAGAATGACTACAGTCAGAATCATAATAGGGGGTATATGAGGAGAGACCATCCGGGTTTCGCTTGGAGTAATGCTAGTGGTGGTCTATCCGGGCAGCAACATCCTCAACAGAATTGTCAACAACCTCCACAGGGTCTGAGGCCAAACATTGGAATTCAGCAGCGTAATACCCAGCAGGCTCTTTCAGGGCCTAATTGATGTGCGCTGCGGCGCGCTCGTGCGATTCCGGCAAGCGTACTGGACTGTCGTCAAGTAATAAAAGATATCGAACCCACAGAGACTGTGTTCTCGAATCGCAATCGGTTTTCGAATCGATTAGATCTGGACTTTTTAGAGGGTTTTGAAAAAGGTTTGAGTTGAGAGATAAACAAACAGAATCAATTAAAACAGATAAACAAATGTTTTTGGGGTTTTGATCTAAATGGATTCTTAGGGATTTAGGTTACCAACAAGATCGTTTACGTTGTTAAGTCGATTACCCTTGATGATTAGCGAAATTGCCTTGAAGGCGAGTTTATCCTCTGATAGCTTAAGCTCCTTCTCGGGTTACAAAAGCCGTGCCCAATTGACCCGACCCCTACTCTCGTGGTGGTCGATCCCAGATTGGACCCTTTGCGTTCCGTGACAACTCGTTGCTCCTCGAGGGACGGCTTCTAACTCTCGTGATTTCAGTCCCAAGTCTGACTTCTATAGATCCGACACCTAAGTTCACCGCTAGGTTCCTCCTTAAAATGTCTAAGTCATGCAAATTAACCTAAGTTCACCGCTAGGTTCCTCCTTAGATCATCCACATCTCACAAACAAACAGCCGCCGGATTTTACGAGTGAAACACCCTAGAAATCCTAAGTTCACCGCTAGGTTCCTCCTTAGAACGTCTACGTCACGCAAATAAGCGGTCGCCGAGTTTACGAGTGATTAACACACTAGAAATCAGATCTAAAGCAAAATCGTAATTACAAAGATATTACATCAAATTCAACATTGTAAACAAAACTCGGGCAGAGCCCCAATCCCTAGAAACTAAGCTACTACTCCAGTCTTGCCATGGAGATGACAAGCTGGGTTGACAACATAGTGAAAATCAGAAAAGAGAAGAGGAGAGGAGAAGAGAGATCTATGCCTAAGTCCTTGTGTACAAGTCTAGATATGATAGATCATCCAATGTCAATGATGTGATCTGCCTGGTCCTTATTTATAGATGTGGGAAGTTAGAGTCCCAATCTAACTCAAATTCTGATCCAAATTCGGTTTCTTCAGGTCCAAGTAATGCGCGTCACGGCCGTGATGGCCATCACGGCCAGGCCGTGACGGCCATCACGGCCAGGCCGTGACGGTCTCTGCTTCTGGCACTTCTGCAAAATTCCGGTTTCTCGCGTGGCGAGCCTATGCTCGCGTCGCGAGCCCTCTGTTATGGCCGTGTTCTGAATCACGGCTGTGGCCGTGATGGTCTCTGACTTGTGGTGGTTTTGGGTCACGACCGTGATGGCTATCACGGCCAGGCTGTGACAGACTCTGACTTCAGCCTTTGTTCTTTTTCAGTTTTGCTCGATCATGGCCGTGATGGGCATCACGGCTAGGACGTGATGGGCTCTGTTTGGCTCATTTTCTTCAGTTTTAAAGCTCCATCTTCATCCAAACTCCATCATGGTTGATCTTGAGCATTTTACCCTTGATATCTGCAAAACAACACACGAAAACTGCCTTATCCGTTCCAAAGGAAAATTAACCTAAAATCTAATAAAAATATGCCTAAACTACATGAAAATGCATGCAAAATGATAGACAAAGATGAGGTGAAATCACACTCATCAAATCACCCCAAGCTTAAAATTTTGCTTGTCCTCAAGCAATTACTCAGGCCATAAGATAAATCAATCAAAGCATGGATAGTGAACCAAGAACCCTAGAAGCTAATCCAAGTGACAGGCATAATTAATAAGCACTCAAGAGATAATCAAGTTCAAGTCCAATTAGAAGCCTAGGTTTTTCGAGTTCATATCCTCACTGATTTAGGGCACTCATCTCACCTCACTCAAGTGTTTTAGGGTATATGACAATTCACTCAGTTTCCTCAAGGAAAGTATTCTACCATAGGCTTGACTATTAACCAAATCTCTACTTTATTTATGAAAACACTTAAGAATCAAGAGGTCTTTTCCTTTGGTTGTAATGTGGCCATGGGATTTATTGTTAGGTGGGAAAATCAAGGAAAGGGAATTTCAAGAAGGCTAGACAAATCATCAAACATTGCAAAGCATGACACCTTCTAAAATACCCCTTTTGGGGGCTTTGATTTACTTTTTCCACCTTTCTCTCTCTTTTTTTTTTCTTTTTTTTTTCTTTTCTTTTCTTTTCATTTCTCACTTTCTTTGTCATCCCTTTCTCCATTTTTTTTTTGTGTTTATTTCATTTTTATTGGTTTGGAGAAGGGGAGATTTATGGCTCAAGAGAAATTACTTTCTAGCTTTTTCATCCCATACTTTTTCCAACTACCAATTACCCTTTTTGTAATACTTTAAAAGGTGCCATACCAAGCATTATTTATCAAAGTAACTCAAGGTACCAAGAAAAGTATTATTTTTTTTTAGGCTCAAAATTGGGCAACTAAGGGGTAGCATTTATCATTCAAAGCTCGGGAGGCCAGAAAAATACCTAGTGCCTCAATCATTTCCAAAAATGTTTTCAGAAATTTTTAAGTTTCGAAATGGTTTCAAGTCAAGTTCTAGAAAATACAGTCCAAGAGGAATTACAACACTCTATCACAAGAAATGGGGTAGATTTAGTGGATACCCCTTTTTGGCTCAAAGTCTTACATTTAGTAGTTCAAAAATCAGTGAGGTACACAAACTTAAGGAACCACATGCTAATTATCAACGATCAAATGACTATCTCAAGAATTTTTATTTTTAGTCATATCACAAGAATAATAAAAAATTGGGTTCGAAAATTCACTATCTCAATTCATTTGGCTCCAAGTTCTCACAATCGGATGCATGTTCTAAGTGAGGGGCAATCTAAAGAATGTGATCATACCAATCTATGCCTATGTGAATGCAATATGAATGCAACAATGCAAATGCAAAAATAAATACCCCTACCCCAAGCTTGATTACTTACATTGTCTCCAATGTAAATAATCAAGTCGGAGAGAGGAGAAAAATTGGAAGAACTTACCGAATCGGTAGCGGGTGTTGGCTTGCATTCCAGTCAAAACTTGGGTAGAAATTTCATCACGGCCGTGAGGCTCATCACGGCTAGGCCGTGATCAATTCTGGTCCTCAGGAGTTGCCCTTTCACGGCCGTGATCTACATCACGGCTAGGCCGTGATGCTCTCTGGCTTTGGCATCCTACTCATCACGCCCGTGATGGTTGTCACGGCTAGGCCGTGATCCTTTCTGTGCTCTTGTTTAGTTCATCACGGCCGTGATCTCTGTCACGGCCAGGGCGTGATGGCCTCTGACTTTATCTTTTTTATGCTCTTCTTCTCTTTCTCAACCTGAAAACACTAGACAAACCTATTAATGATATTTTTGCCTCTTGATCTTCTCAAATTATTCAAGAGGTTAAATCAAAAACAAAAGGAAAAAGGGAAAGAAAACTTGGGTTGCCTCCCAAGAAGCGCTTATTTATGGTCTTAAGCTTGACCATACTTCCTTAAATCAACCGGGGTCGGCTGGGCGCAGAAGTGCAGGCACACTTCTCTTCCAAGGAACTCCTTCAAAAAGCCGTTTCTGCTCATACGGCCAGTAACGCTTCCGCTTTGCTCTTTTCTCTCGGAGCTTCCTAGCCTTCCTTTCTTCCGGCGGAAGTTTTGTTTCAGTATGGACAGCAACTCCAATTCCATCACTGCTGGGTGCATCATTAGACATTCATATCTTCAGAGTTGCTTCCATGTTCAGCTCTTCTTTTACCACTGGAGACGTTGTATCAATTCTGCACACGTGGCTCTCAAAAGGAGGGTTGTTACAAGAGTTAGTCAACTGAAAATTTACCCTACCTTCCTCTACATTTAGAGAGAGTTTACCATTCCTTACGTCTATTACTGCTCCAGCGGTTGCCAAGAATGGCCTTCCTAAAATGATGGGGAAGGGAATTCCACTTTCATATCCAATACCAGGAAGTCGGTAGGGATGAAGAATTTCCCTACCTTCACAGGGACATTCTCTAGTATGCCTAGAGGAGTCCTAGTTGAGCCGTCCGCAAATTGTAAGGAGAATTTGAACGGTCTCAACTCTTTACTTTCCAACCTTTCCATGATAGTGAGGGGCATCAAGCTCGCACTAGCCCCTAAGTCACACAAGGCTCGGTCTATTTCCACTTTTTCAATCGAGCAAGCGATAGAGAAACTACCTGGGTCCTTCAGTTTAGTAGGCATTTTAGTCTCTACATCTACTTGCTTTTTCCTGACCAACCTTTGTGGGAAAGGTATCGGGGGTTGGTACGGTGGTGGAGGGACGTATTTCGGTTCTGGCTCTTCTTTTTCGCTCATGTCTCCCTCCGGTTCCACCTCCATTTCAGCTACCCCCACCCCAAGCTTATCATCCCTCAAGTGTATGACATTGCAATGCTCGTTGGGATTTGCTTCGGGTTGCCCCGGGAATGTACCCTTAGGTCTCGAGTACGTGCTGGCTTGTTGCGCAATCTAGGTTTCTAGCATCTTGTTATGAGTTGCTAAGTTGTCTACCTTAGATGCTAGATCCTTTATTGCCTCACTCACTGCCCTTCCTTGTTGTCTAAACTCCTCATTCTGTTTTGTCTGAGTTTCAACAAAACTTTCAAATAAAGTCTCGAGTTTAGATCTTTGTACCTGAGGATACCCCGGTGCTGCTCTCTTATTACCTTGACCCTCTTGGAACTCATGGTTGAGCGTGTTGCTGTAGTTGCCGTAGGAGAGGTAAGGGTTGTTTCTTCTTTGGTTGTAGGGATTTGGGGGAGAATAGTTGGGCAGCTTCGGGTTCGTATCATAGTAGTTGTTACAAGAGTTCACTTGTTCACCCGAAGCACCGGATCCATGTGGGCATCCCATCATGTCATGTCCCTGCATTCCACAAATCTCACAAATAGTGTTAGTAGCACCTATTGCACTCACATTAGCTCTTTCAATCTTATCTAATCGTTTATTAAGTGAGTCAAATTTAGAAATAATCAGATCAATGCTACTTACTTCAAACTTACCCCCCGAAATCTTGTTCGGGTTATTACCTCTTTCGGATCCCCATTGGTGGTAGTTGGTGGCGACATTCTCGAAGATGTTGAATGCCTCAGTGAGAGGCCTATTCATAAACGCTCCACCGGCAGCAGAATCTAGTGACACCTTCGAAGAGTAGTCCAATCCGTTATAGAAGGTGTGCACTATTAACCACCTCTCGAGTCTGTGATGTGGGCATGACTCCAGCAGTCCCTTGTATCGATCCCAAGCTTCCGATAATGATTCTCCGTCTTTCTGGAAGAAGCCGGTGATCTGGGTTCTTATGTAGGCCGTCTTGGATGGAGGGAAGAATTTCTCCAAGAACGCCTGCTCCAATTGGTCCCAAGTGGTCAAAGTGTTAGCGGGGATTTGCTTAAGCCAGGCCTTCGCCTTTACAGTGAGAGATGAGGGGAACAGTCTCAAACGCACAACATTGACCGAGGCTCCATTAATCCTGATTGCATCAGTGAACTCTAAGAATGTTTCTATCAGATCGGTCGGGTCCTCCAAAGGCAATCCTCCGAATTGATGTTGCCTAATCATGTTGATTAGCATGGGCGGTATGGTATAGTTTTCCGCCTCAATCTCTGGCCTTGCAATCCCAGTTCGCAAGCCTCTCGCATTTGGGGTTGTGTAGTCCTTCAAAGGCTTTGTATCCGGTTGATTCGCCATGAGTGGAACGGGACTCAACCTCTCTCCCTCTCTTTGTAGTCTTCTACGTCTGTGGAAGGACCTCTCGATCTCCGGATCAATCTCACTAAGGCTCCCTAGACTTAGGGATCTTTGCATATAACACACAGAGAGATGGATACAATAGAAGGAAAAGAAATATTTTTTTTTTAAATTTTTTTTTAAATTTCAGAAATAAAAATCAAATAAAAAGAAAAGGGTCCAGAAAAATCAATTCAAAATTTGAATTGAGATTCGAAAAGGTACATTCCCCGGCAACGGCGCCAAAAACTTGGTGTCGCGCCCAATTGACCCGACCCCTACTCTCGTGGTGGTCGATCCCAGATTGGACCCTTTGCGTTCCGTGACAACTCGTTGCTCCTCGAGGGACGGCTTCTAACTCTCGTGATTTCAGTCCCAAGTCTGACTTCTATAGATCCGACACCTAAGTTCACCGCTAGGTTCCTCCTTAAAATGTCTAAGTCATGCAAATTAACCTAAGTTCACCGCTAGGTTCCTCCTTAGATCATCCACATCTCACAAACAAACAGCCGCCGGATTTTACGAGTGAAACACCCTAGAAATCCTAAGTTCACCGCTAGGTTCCTCCTTAGAACGTCTACGTCACGCAAATAAGCGGTCGCCGAGTTTACGAGTGATTAACACACTAGAAATCAGATCTAAAGCAAAATCGTAATTACAAAGATATTACATCAAATTCAACATTGTAAACAAAACTCGGGCAGAGCCCCAATCCCTAGAAACTAAGCTACTACTCCAGTCTTGCCATGGAGATGACAAGCTGGGTTGACAACATAGTGAAAATCAGAAAAGAGAAGAGGAGAGGAGAAGAGAGATCTATGCCTAAGTCCTTGTGTACAAGTCTAGATATGATAGATCATCCAATGTCAATGATGTGATCTGCCTGGTCCTTATTTATAGATGTGGGAAGTTAGAGTCCCAATCTAACTCAAATTCTGATCCAAATTCGGTTTCTTCAGGTCCAAGTAATGCGCGTCACGGCCGTGATGGCCATCACGGCCAGGCCGTGACGGTCTCTGCTTTTGGCACTTCTGCAAAATTCCGGTCTCTCGCGTGGTGAGCCTATGCTCGCGTCGCGAGCCCTCTGTTATGGCCGTGTTCTGAATCACGGCTGTGGCCGTGATGGTCTCTGACTTGTGGTGGTTTTGGGTCACGGCCGTGATGGCTATCACGGCCAGGCCATGACAGACTCTGACTTCAGCCTTTGTTCTTTTTCAGTTTTGCTCGATCATGGCCGTGATGGGCATCACGGCTAGGACGTGATGGGCTCTGTTTGGCTCATTTTCTTCAGTTTTAAAGCTCCATCTTCATCCAAACTCCATCATGGTTGATCTTGAGCATTTTACCCTTGATATCTGCAAAACAACACACGAAAACCGCCTTATCAGTTCCAAAGGATAATTAACCTAAAATCTAATAAAAATATGCCTAAACTACATGAAAATGCATGCAAAATGATAGACAAAGATGATGTGAAATCACACTCATCACTAATCAGTTGCAAATAACAGATGATGGAAGGCAACCTTGGGAGTTGGCTTTTGAGAAGTTGTCAACCTTTACAGGCACAGCTTTAGAGAAGGTGAATGCGACAATTGACAAGTGGGCAACGCATACAGGGGCGGCAATTCACAATCTAGAGACACAGATGGCCCAACTCGCAAAGCAACTAAATGAGCGTCTCCCAGGCACTTTCCCAGGTGATACAGAGAACAACCCTAAGAATCAATGCAATGCCATAACAACTAGAAGCGGAAGGGTGTTAGAATCTAGCAGGGGTGCAATTAGTTCTCAGGAAGACAAGGCCCCGGAACAACTACATGTTGAGGAAGAGCAACCTGAGAAAGAAGAGTTGGTAAGTGACAAGGCACCGGAGCAAGGGGGAAGGCTGAAACTTGTAGATGAAGAGTTCCGGAAGAAGAAGTGGGTTGAACCCCAAGACCTCCCTCCCTACATGAAGGTACCGTATCCTAAAAGATTGAAGAAGCCTCAACAGGATAAGCAATTCAATAAGTTCCTTGATGTCTTCCGAAAACTTCAAATTAACATTCCATTCGCGGAAGCCTCGGAACAGATGCCATCATATGCCCAGTTTATGAAGGATCTTCTCACCAAGAAACGGAGAATAGTGGATGAGGAAACGGTTGCTTTGACCGAGGAGTGTAGTGCCATTCTTCAAAGAAAACTACCTCCAAAGTTGAAGGATCCCGGGTCTTTTTCGATACCATGCACCATTGGGGGGATGACTGTAGGGAAGGCATTATGTGATCTAGGGGCAAGCATCAACTTGATGCCCCTCTCTATGATGAAGAGGTTGGGGATCAAGGAAGTCAAGGATACACGGATGTCACTCCCACTGGCCGATCGTTCTGTAAAATATCCTTATGGGGTAGTCGAAGACTTGTTAGTGAAGGTGGACAAGCTCATATTTCCGGCGGACTTTGTAGTGCTTGATATGGATGAAGACGCCGAGATCCCTCTCATATTGGGTAGGCCATTCTTGGCCACTGGGGGTGCCTTGATAGATGTGCGACAAGGGAAACTCACTCTAAGGGTGCAAAATGATGAGGTAGTCTTCAATCTCTTTGAAGCAATGAAGCACCCTGCAGAGAGGACGGAAGTGTATCGTGTGGATATGGTCGATCCAACTGTCAAGGCAAAGGCAACTAGAGAAGCCCATGGTTCCTCACTTACTCAAGTGTTGGTAAAATCCCATGATGATGATAGAGAGGAAAGAGGCCCTTTGGGGGATGAGGTCTATCTTGAATGGTTAAAAGACATGGAAGCCATACCGAGTCTCCCAGAGGATGAATGTGCAAGGGAAGAGAGCGGCAACAAGGGCATGGAAAAAGAGGATAAAGCACCAAAGTTGAAAGGTGGCACAACCGTGGTGGTCAATGCAGACAATGAGTTGATCCTAAAAAGGACCATCACGGGGTGGAGAGTTCGTGCTGATTATAGAAGGATCTTTGGACTTAAATGAGTTGTCAGGGAACAGCATGCGATCATATGAAAGGGCAAGAGCCTACGGGGAAGCGGATTGAGGCGGGGCATGGCAAGCGGTTTCTTCCTCCGGGAGTAACCCTGCAGGGTGACTTGAGTCGAGCTCGGGGACGTTAAACAAGCGCTACTTGGGAGGCAACCCAAGCTAGGTATCCTTTATTTCTAGTTCTATCATTTTCATTTATAAAAAAAAAAAAAACTTGATTCGCCACGCGAATCCACATTGGCCGTGCGAGACAGAAAGCCCTGAATCTCTGGGGTTGCTCACTTTTCTGTCTCGCGTCACGAGGTCTACTTTCGCCTCGCTATTCTGGGCATCATCATCTGTTGGAATTCCAGATTCGCCTCGCGAGTGATATCTCGCCTCGCGAATCTGCAATTAAGGTTTTAAACTGCAGGAGTTCTTCCAGGATGCTATGCAACAGAAGGAAGGCCGTGAGACCAATTGGATGAGGAGGCAACCATGGAAACTTGATCAGGGAGTATTCTCTCCTCTCCTCACCTTTGTTTTGTTTTTGTTTTTGCTTTTTGTTTTGTTTTTGTTTGTCACTCTTGAATAATTTTAGAAGATCAAGAGTTTTTGTATGAATGTTGTGTCAGCAAGCTTGTTGGATTTTAATTAGATTGAGCGTAGATTGATTGCATGAATTATTTTGATCATTGATGATTTCCCCCTAGGTTCTGAAATTAGAAAAGTTGATCCCCATGTGAAAAATTGAAAACTGAACTTTGAGAATTTTATTGTGATTACTTGATTTATGATAAGTTTGGGGTGAGGGGGTACACACACTAGGAATTGTATCTCGGTCAAACAATTTGCAAAATGTCCAGGTGAGGATTTGAGCCTCCAACTTTGTTTTTGATTGTGTGAATCACTGTTAAGTTGCACTTTCCCGGATTTGCTTAAATCTCTTCATGGTTTGCATGTTTATGTGTTGCATCAAATGATTTAGGCAATTTTCTTTGAATTAGCTACTTGGCCTAAAGAGAACCATCCCTAATGCATGTTCCCTAGTTAGCCCCGTTGAGCCTAATTAGCCTATTGTTTCTTGATCACCCTAAATTATAAGCCAAAAATCTGAAAAACCATGTTAACCCAATCTTAGGATTAGGAGAGCATGGAAGCGTAACAAGAGAAGGGTTGTGAGGAACTAAGTTTGGGGTGGCTACAAGGTGATATGTCATTTGGGTTTGAGAAAAAGAAAAATAAAGGTTGAAACCCAAGGCAAAAAAAAAGAAAAATATTTGCCAAAGGAAAATGGGCAGAACAAAAAATTAGCAAGGAAAAGGCGTAGTCACCCGAGGCAAAAAGAAAAATGGAAAAAGGAATTTGAGTGGAATATGTGTCGAATGCTCATGCTCTCTTAGTTCCTAGGGACTTAAGCCTAGTATCCTTGAATATCCTACCCTCAGCCAGGCCCCATTACAACCTTGATAAGACCTTCTGATGTTGCATGCATGTTTTCGTGGGAACTATTTTTGAGATGAAAATCAACTTCAGGGGAAGTGCCCTTAAAATGTGAAATTGAGTGAAAAGTTGATAGCCTAGACAAACTTGGGCGAATGAGTGAAATACTAAATGCCCTTGTGAGGAAGACAATTGTTTGTAATTGGTGATCTTCCTTTGTGTGTATCTTTGATCCTCAACTTAGAGTCATGATGGCATGAATGATAAGTTCTCAATTGTTTAAAGTAAATTAATGTGGGGATTACATTGATGTAAAAAGGGGGAATCATTGAAGAAAAACTGTTTGTTCAGATTGCGTGAAATTTGTGCGAAATTGATTAGATCCTTTAGGCTTGCCAAGTATTGAGTTTTTTTTTTTTTTTTGAGTTTTAGCTTGCTTGGGGACAAGCAAGGTTTAAGTTTGGGGTGTTTTGATAAGCCTCTGGCTTATCTAGTTTTATGACTAGATGAACTAGGGTTTATGTGCCAATCAGTCGAGTTCACTCTCATTTTCGCCCAAATTTTCCTTGTTTTGTTCCTAAGTTGGATTTTGACTCGTTTTGCGTCTTTTGTGTAGTTTTTAGCTTATTTTGGATAGAATTATGCTTTTGGTTGCTTTTGGTGTTTTCAGGTCAATAAGTGAAGCTCCGGGAGTCAAGGAAAGTCAAGAAGCAGTGGAAAAAGCACTACTGGAGATGCTCGCCTCGCGAGTGTATGATCGCCTCGCGAGACTGAACATCAGATAAAGCAGGAACAGTCATCACTCTGGCTCGCCCCGCGAACAGTACTCTCGCCTCGCGAATCATGAAGACCTGGAAGACAGAGACCATCACGGCTTAGCCGTGATGAAGGTCACAGCTTAGAATTGAATCTCGCCCCGCGAAAGCATCTCGCCCTGCGAGAGTTTGAAGACCTGGAAGACAGAGACCATCACGGCCTAGCCATGATGAAGGCCATGGCTGTGACAGATTGAAGTTGGAAGACTCACCCCGCGAATACACTATCGCCTCGCGAGAATCCAAAATTCAAAGCGCGCCAAAACTAATATTCGCGTCACGATAGTAAGCTCGCCCCGCGAGAGGGTGAAAAACAGAATCCTTATTTAAAGGCTGTTTCAGATCAGAATTAGGAGGAAGTTGTTAGCCACTGTTTAGATAAGATTTTGTGCGAATCCTTGTTTCTGGAGTTGCGTCTCCCTCCTCTTTTCTTATTTTATTATGGAGATTGTTGCCAATTGTTCGTGTGTTGTTACGGACAAGAGGAACTAATCCCCTCGTCCGAGGGATCAATGAAGCCGCCCATGGCGGTATAGTGTTCATGTGATGTATGTTTTTCTCCCCTTCTCTCAATGAATGTTTTCCAATTCTGATTTGATTGCGTTGATCATATGTAATGCATGATTAACTAGTTAAACGTGTTTGAGGCCGAACGGCGATTCGCGTTTTAGAACTTGAATTGGGATCACTAATCGAATAATGAGCACGGCAGTGGATTTAGGAGATTAGTGCAACCTTATAGGGAACAAGAATTAATAGAATTCGAGATTAGGGTTATGAGACCTAGTAAGTAATTAATCCAATCGTCGAATATGTCCTATTGAGCACGACAGTGGATATAGGAGAAATTGGGGGTCCCGTTTGACATTGTAATTGAACTTAGGGAGGAATACATCATCACTTGGGTACTATACATGATTGGGTTGGTGGATTTGAGACCTTGGATATTTTAATTTCTGAATTTAATCACCTTAGCTTTAATCGACTTGTTACTTGAATTGCGATAATAATCTCTCTCTCTCAACCACTTTCCTCACTTGACCAAACGTATCTGATTTCCCGCGGATTAGTCGAATTGGTAGCCCAATCCCTGAGTTCGACCTCGGTAATTACTTACCGTGTTTATTTTATTACTTGCGACGACCCGGTACACTTGCCGGTGACTCAACATATACCTACTAGCATTATTTCAGATCGTGATCCAATATTTACGTCAAAATTTTGGCAGAGTTTACAAGATGCTTTGGGAACGAAACTCAGATTGAGTTCGGCATATGATTCACAGACGGATGGACAATCAGAAAGGACTATACACTCACTTGAAGATTTGTTAAGAGCTTGTACACTAGAAGACTCGAGGAGCTGGGATGAATTTCTATCATTAATAGAATTCACCTACAACAATAGTTTTCATTCAAGCATAGGAATGACACCCTATGAAGCTTTATATGGTCGACGGTATAGAACACCTTTGTGTTGGTATCAGGATGGTGAAAGCTTACTGTTGGGACCAGACTTTTTGTGACAAACAACGGAGAAGGTGAAGATGATTCTGGAAAAGATGCGGACGACTCAAAGTAGGCAAAAAAGTTATGCTGATAAGCGGAGATGACCTCTTGAATTTGAGGAAGGTGAACATGTGTTTTTGAGAGTCACACCAATGACTGGGGTTGGTCGGGTAATTAGGTCCAGAAAACTAACTCCTAAATGTATCGGACCTTACCAAATTCTTCGTCGTGTAGGTCCTGTAACCTATAAAATTTCCTTACCGCCTTTTCTTTCAAATCTTCATGATGTTTTTCATGTTTCACAACCGAGGAAGTATATTCCTGATCCATCTCATGTCATTGAGCCCGATACTGTGTAATTAAGAGAAAATTTGTCTTATGAAACTAAACCTGTGCGAATCGTGGATAAGATGACAAAGCAGCTCAGAGGTAAACAAATCTTTTTGGTCAAGGATGTTTGGGATGATGTTACTGGAGAAGCAACATGGGAAGTTGAGGATAAGATGAAGTTACAATATCCTAGATTATTCTCAGGTACGTAATTTCAGGGACGAAATTCTTTTTAGTGGGGTAGTAATGTAACACCCTGTTTTCTTTATGTTGGGAATTTGCGTATAAAACAAAAGAAACACAGCGGAAAAATTCCCATCGAAGGATCCTTGCGAATGGTCATGATTCATGATTCGAAAGTTTACCTCTTGAAGCGATGGCTGTTTGTTGAAATTCGTCTATCACGAACACCGCACGAACGGTGTCTCTAGAGGTATCCACACGAGCGGATTCCGTGAGCGTCCAACGTCACGAACCGAAGCGTCTCTGTCTCACAGTGCTAGCTTCAAAACCGAGACTTTGTTGTTCACACTTACTCTCTTTTGTGCGGCTAGGTTATCAACCGTGTGGGCACAACAACTTAAGTGGTCTACTTATAGTATCACCTCCTTAAGTGAGTTAGTGAGCAACATTTGACCTAAGCCCATCTACTATGCGCTAGGCCCAATAGGAAAGTCCAACTTTCTTTTAATGCTTCTTTTAATCCGCTCTTTTGTGTGTGACCCTATAGGTTCCCAATACGTTAGCAGTAATATTAAATCCCATTTAATATTACAAACGATGTGGATATCTAGCAATACATCACTTGCTACCTAAGTAGTGAGAAAGTCGATAATTTGTGAAACCTTTTCGTGACAAATATTCATGTGCATTGTTATCCCTTTGTCCATATATCTATATTGAACACAAGGCATAGAATGTGTCACCCTTCTATGGATCAATATCCTGTACCTCGATACCCGAGTAGACTTAACAACAAATGAGGTCAATATCTCATATTGACTCATTTCAGCACGGCCATGCATTTTACAGTCTCACTCTATCAGGGGGCCCACAGATATTACTCCTGTTATGTAGGAGGGACAAATTCCATCTAGGTCACTCACATCCCTCTGCATGGCTCGTGGTATGCCCAATGATCGTCTTTATAATCATCCTATTACAGATGACGTTTGACGATATTAAAGCACACGACTCCTCATGTAGGGATCGTAATGATTTCAGGTCGAAGGATTACATACACCATTGTCACTATGAGAACTATTTATGACACTCACATAACGCTCCATGTAGTGTTCTCATGGTGGGTCAATCCAGTACATCATTACCTTAATGCGTACCTATGTGGCAACTCGATATCTCATATCTATGACCCGTGAGATGGGGTCATCAGTCTGCACACATAATAGTCTCAATTGTCTTATTATTGTCCTTATTAATAAAATACTTGACTACGGATATTTAAGAATAGGATTTCATTGTTCAATAGTGTCTCACGATCAAGTCATATACTTGATATTCTATTGAACATAAATTTCTTTTCTAAGGACTTTATTATGTTTAAACAAGTAACACAATAAACTGGAATGCCTCATATCATATATATATATATATATATATATATGAAATAGCAAGATACAAATGTAAGTCTAAAGAAATACATTGGCCTCTAGGGCTTACACCAACAATCTCCCACTAGCACTAGAGCCAATCAGGCATCAATCTAATGCCCATCGATCTAGTGTGACCTTCATGCTTCTGTTGAGCAAGAGGTTTCGTAAGTGGGTCAGCAACGTTATCAAGTGTTGGTACTCTGCATATCTTCACATCTCCTCTATCGATAATCTCTCGAATGAGATGGAAGCGCCTAAGTATATGTTTGGATCGCTGATGAGATCTAGGTTCCTTGGCTTGTGCAATGGCCCCATTGTTATCACAATAGAGATCAATGGGGTCCACAATACTTGGAACCGTACCAAGTTCAGCAATGAACTTCCTGATCCAAACAACCTCCTTTGCTGCATTGGAGGCGGCAATATACTCAGCCTCTGTAGTAGAATCGGCAACTGTCTCCTGCTTTGAACTCTTCCAGCTCACAGCCCCGCCATTCAGGCAGAACACATAACCAGATTGCGATCTGGAATCATCCTTATCGGTCTGGAAGCTAGCATCGGTGTAACCTATTACATCAAGCTCTTCCTCATCTCCATATACCAAGAACGAATCCTTAGTTCTTCTCAAGTACTTAAGGATGCTCTTGACAGCAGACCAGTGACTTTCAAGGGATCGGGACTGGTACCTGCTCGTTATGCTTAAAGCATACGATACATCTGGTCGAGTACATAACATGGCATACATGATAGATCCAATTGCGGATGCATATGGAATCTTACTCATGCGATCCCTTTCTTCTTGAGTGGAAGGGGATTGTGCCTTTGATAGGCTTATACCATGTGACATAGGCAAGAGTCCTTTCTTGGATTCATGCATGTTAAAGCGTCTCAACACTTTGTCTATGTATGTACTCTAACTTAGGCCCAGCAATTTCAGCGATCTATCCCTATAGATCCTGATTCCCAATACATAGGTAGCCTCACCCAAATCATTCATATAGAAGCAATTCCCTAACCATGTCTTTACATTTTGTAGTGTAGGGATGTCATTTCCAATGAGTAATATGTCATCTACATATAACACCAGAAAAACAACAATGCTCCCACTATCCTTCTTGTAGACACAAGGTTCATCTTCATTTTTGATGAATCCGCATCGCCTCTTCTAACATCATCAAAACGAAGGTTCCAACTTCTGGAAGCTTGCTTCAATCCATAGATTGACCGCTGCAATTTACATACCTTTCTGGCATCCTCTGAAATGTCAAAGCCTTCAGGTTGTGTCATGTACACATCCTCAAGAAGCTTTCCATTAAGGAAGGCAGTTTTGACATCCATCTGCCATATCTCATAATCATGGTATGCAGCGATAGCAAGTAAGATTCGGACGGATTTAAGCATCGCAACAGGTGAAAAGGTCTCATCATAGTCGACACCATGAATTTGCTTGAAACCCTTAGCGACCAATCGCGCCTTAAAGGTGTGTACCTTACCATCCATGTCAGTTTTCTTTTTGAAAACCCACTTGCACCCTATAGGTTTTACCCTTCGGGTGGCTCGACCAAGGTCCATACCTGGTTGGTGTACATGGAATCCATCTCAGATTTCATGGCCTCAAGCCACTTCTCAGATTCTGGGCCAGTAATGGCCTCCTGGTAGGTCACAGGCTCATCTTGATCCATGAGCAATACATCACCTTGTGGAGTCATGAGAAATCCATATCTCTCAGGCTGGTGACGTATCCTGTTAGACCTACGCTGGTCTTGTGCTACTGGAGCGGGTTGTTCCTCCACAGCATTCTGTGAAGGTTGCTCCTGTTCCACCAATGGTAGGTCACTACTCTGTGATTCTTGAATTTCTTCAAGTTCTATCTTCCTCCCACTGGTTCCTATGGAGATAAACTCCTTTTCTAGGAATACACCAGTCCGTGCGACAAACACTTTGCCTTCGGAAGGATTATAGAAATAGTATCCCTTGGTTTCTTTGGGATACCCCACAAAGAAGCATTTATCAGATTTGGGATCAAGCTTATTAGAAACTTGACGTTTTACATATGCTTCACAACCCCAAATCTTCATAAAAGACATGCTGGGTCGTCTACCAGTCCATATCTCATATGGTGTCTTTTCTACCGTTTTGGATGGAACACGGTTAAGTGTAAAAGCTGCTGTCAATAGAGCATATCCCCAAAAGGAGTTTGGAAGGTTTGCATGACTCATCATAGACCGAACCATGTCCAACAAGGTTCGATTTCTCCTCTCAGAAACACCATTCCATTGTGGTGTTCCAGGTGGAGTGAGTTGAGATAAAATCCCACACTCTCTCAGATGATCATCAAACTCTAGGCTCAAATATTCACCACCTCGATCTGATCGAAGAGCTTTAATATTTTTACCAAGTTGGTTTTGTACCTCACTTTTGAATTCCTTGAACTTTTCAAAGGATTCCGATTTATGTTTCATAAGATACACAAATCCATATCTCATGAAATCATCAATAAATGTGATGAAGTACTGAAAACCACCTCTAGCTAATGTGTTTAGGGGTCCGCATACATCGCTATGTATAAGACCCAAAAGATCGTTGGCTCTTTCACCTTTTAGGTGAATGGAGCTTTAGTCATCTTTCCCAATAAACAAGACTCACATATCTCATATGATTCATAATCAAATGAGTCCAAGAGTCCATCTTTATGGAGCTTCGAAATGCGCTTCTCATTTATAAGGCCTAAACGACAATGCCAAAGATAAGACGGGTTCAACTCATTTGGTTTGATCCTCTTAGTATTTACGTTATAGATGGGCATTTCAAGATCAAGGACATAAAGTCCATTACTCATGTGTGCACTAGCATAGAAAATATCATCCAAATAAATAGAACAACTTTTGTTCTTTATTATAAAAGAAAAACCAATCTTGTCCAAACAAGAAATGGAAATGATATTCCTGCTAATTGCAGGCACAAAATAACAGTTCTCTAACTGAATAGTAAGCCCAGTGGGCAAAGTCAATACATAAGTCCCTACGGCTAAAGCAGCAACCTTTGCTCCATTTCCAACTCGTAGGTCGACTTCGCCCTTTGCCAATGGTCTACTCCTGTTTAGATCCTGCACATTTGTACAAATGTGAGAACCACATCCGGTATCTAATACCCATGATGCAGAAGTAGATAAATTGACTTCTATAACAAACATACCGGAAGTGGAAGTCTCACTTCCCTTCTTCTTCTTGCTTTCTGCCCGGTATTGTGGGCAGTTCCTCTTCCTTGCTTGCTCTTGGTAGAGCAACTTGAGGTGCACGATCATATCGTACGCCTCCATGGTCTCATGTTGCTTTTGCAGCCTCGGAGGTCATGGCAGCAAGCATAAGACAGCCCACGTCTAAGGCGTCATCCTGATGCTTCTTATAAGCATCCTGTCACCCTAGGAGCACTTGAAGCCGGTGGCTTCTCGGGAATAGGCTCCTCAAGAACATACAGCTTTTTCTCATGTTTGAGGACAATCCTCAAGTTTCTGTACCAGTCCAGAAAATTCGTTAGGATAGTTTGTCCTTCTCAAGGACGGATCGCAATGACGAGGTTACTTGATGTGTTTGATGCCATGTTAATCTACGAGAGATCAATATGCAAAGTATAAGTATCATGCCATGAAGTTATTTAATAAGGTCTTTAATTAAATACGCCTCCCACTATTTTACTCAAAACAATGACCCTCATCATTGATTCGGACAATCCCGTTGGAAGATTTTCTAGTGGGCCAAGATCCATATTTCACCTAGCTTTAAGTCGACTTTGGCTGATCACCAAAAATTCGGTTATTTAGGTAGGAAACACTTTCCGATTGCATCTCATGCAACTCTTGGATAGTTGGGTGAATAACTCTTATTCTAATCCATCACATGGACTAAAGCCCAACTTATGAGCCTCTAAGCCTTTCAATCCTATTGAAGTTGGCTTAGTTAAGTCGAACCCAATGGATAGCAGTTGAACATTACATTTGTCCCATCGCGCCTTACTATTATAGATAAAGGTACCCCGCTTTGGCGGACCCACACTTAATCGATAGTAGTCTTGACGAGTGCCATGCATCGGAAGGCCTTTAAATGTGACTTAATATTTCCTTTTGAGGATTTGATTAAAACTTGATCTCATCATTTGTTAAACTCTTTAACTTACTATTTTCATACATGCATCTCATACATATATTAGTTAAACATCTTTTAACATACTATATACATACATGCATCTCATACATATATAAGGTAAATAAATGTGATATGGTTATGGCCCCTAACGCATTGATTCTCCCAAGCCAATGAGAGAATCTAAACTAAAACCTAGGAGCGTCCAAGCTTCTCCAAGCAAGATCTCCCACGTGATAGCGTCTTCTTGTCTCCATCATTACATTACATAAACAGAAACCTCATTTTACATATGAGGGGAGTGAGATGAGAAAAGAAGATACATATGGAATATAAGAGAAAGGCACGGCACGCAGGCCGTATTTCAAAATATAAACCAAAAGGTAAAAGGACTAAGGCCATAACCATTCACCATACATCACCAAATAAATAGTAACAACCAATAATAACACATAATCATTATTATTATTAATTTCATAAATTAGAGATTTCAAAATCTGAATTTTGAAAATAAATCACATTTATTATAATAGATGTTACTATAAATCATATTTATTGCAATTGTTGTTACCACAAATCACATTTATTATAAATCATATTTATTGTAAATGACATAAATCACATTTATTGCAATTGTTGTTACCACAAATCACATTTATTGTAATTGACATAAATCACATTTATTCAATTAACATAAATCACATTTATTGTAACAAATCACATTTATTGTAATTGATATAAATCACATTTCAAAATCTGAATTTTGAAAACGTAACATATATATAATAAATCACATTTATTATAATTGATGTTACTATAAATCACATTTATTGTGATTGATATAAATCACATTTCAAAATCTGAATTTTGAAACCGTAACATATATATAATAAATCACATTTATTATAATTGATGTTACTATAAATCACATTTATTGTGATTGATATAATTATTAAATGGTGACGTAAAATTTCAAAATTTGAATTTCGAAATTACACACTACGTGGAGGTAGCACGGGGGTCCCACTGGAAATTCCGAAATTCCGAAGTGTGCCTCGCTTCCTTGGTGGCTAGGGCGTCAACCTTTCAACCCTAAAACCGCAAGGCCCGTGAACACTTCACGTTGCAAGGAAAGACGGCTACGGTTTCAACACTTGGAACCTCAGCCGCAACAACATGAACTTTTCATGTCTGAAGCCCCTTAACGCCGCCAACACAGAACTGAAAACAATCATGTTTAACATCAACATTTGATGCCATCGCAGAACATAATAAGGATTCAGAACCAATGTACATATCGCATATATACACAAACATGCAATAGACATATATATCATATACATACGAAAATCACAGAAACAAGGTTTCGCAAACCAGATGCAAACGATTTTCAAAAACAATTTTCAGAAAATGATTCACATTACAAACATGTTATCATACATAACAGATAAACCACGTAATAGAATCATGGTTTCGCAAGCGTCTCTGATACCACTATTGGGAATTTGCGTATAAAACAAAAGAAACACAGCGGAAAAATTCCCATCGAAGGATCCTTACGAATGGTCATGATTCATGATTCGAAATTTTACCTCTTGAAGCGATGGCTGTTTGTTGAAATTCGTCTATCACGAACACCGCACGAACGGTGTCTCTAGAGGTATCCACACGAGCGGATTCCGTGAGCGTCCAACGTCACGAACCGAAGCGTCTCTGTCTCACAGTGCTAGCTTCAAAACCGAGACTTTGTTGTTCACACTTACTCTCTTTTGTGCGGCTAGGTTATCAACCGTGTGGGCACAACAACTTAAGTGGTCTACTTATAGTATCACCTCCTTAAGTGAGTTAGTGAGCAACATTTGACCTAAGCCCATCTACTATGCGCTAGACCCAATAGGAAAGTCCAACTTTCTTTTAATGCTTCTTTTAATCCGCTCATTTGTGTGTGACCCTATAGGTTCCCAATACGTTAGCAGTAATATTAAATCCCATTTAATATTACAAACAGTGAGCGATATCTAGCAATACATCACTGCTACCTAAGTAGTGAGAAAGTCAGTGATTTGACGAAACCTTTCTGTGACAAATATTCATGTGCATTGTTATCCCTTTGTCCATATATCTATATTGAACACAAGGCATAGAATGTGTCACCCTTGTATGGTTCAATATCATGTTCCCTGATACCCGAGTAGACTTAACAACAAATGAGGTCAATATCTCATATTGACTCATTTCAGCACGGCCATGCATTTTACAGTCTCACTCTATCAGGGGGCCCACAGATATTACTCCTGTTATGTAGGAGGGACAAATTCCATCTAGGTCGCTCACATCCCTCTGCATGGCTCGTGGTATGCCCAATGATCGTCTTTATAATCATCTTATTACAGATGACGTTTGACGATATTAAAGCACACGACTCCTCATGTAGGGATCGTAGTGATTTCAGGTCGAAGGATTACATACACCATTGTCACTATGAGAACTACTTATGACACTCACATAACGCTCCATGTAGTGTTCTCATGGTGGGTCAATCCAGTACATCATTACCTTAATGCGTACCTATGTGGCAACTCGATATCTCATATCTATGACCCGTGAGATGTGGTCATCAGTCTGCACACATAATAGTCTCAATTGTATTATTATTGTCCTTATTAATAAAATACTTGACTACGGATATTTAAGAATAGGATTTCATTGTTCAATAGTGTCTCACGATCAAGTCATATACTTGATATTCTATTGAACAGAAATTTCTATTCTAAGGACTTTATTATGTTTAAACAAGTAACACAATAAACTGGAATGCCTCATATCATATATATATATATATATATATATATATATATATATATATGAAATAGCAAGATACAAATGTAAGCCTAAAGAAATACATTGGCCTCTAGGGTTTACACCAACACTTTACTGTTTTAAATAACAGAAATGTGGATGAATATGTTTATATATTTGTTTGAGTGTTAGAAAATTATTTTAAATAAATGGAGTTGGTCATTTAATTCTACTTAAACGTAGAAATCTACGATTAAAATTTAGGTTGAAACGACGGGTGAATCCCGGCCCGTTATTTCTACTGACAATATATTTATACTGACCAGGAGACCTAATTTTAACTTGTGAACGAAAAACTTAAGATTTTATTTTATTTACTATGATTGTGTATTTTTAGAATTATTTCATTAAAAGTGAAACTATTTATCTTTTACGGGCGAAATATGTAATCGGGTAAACGGCGGGGCGAACGACGGAGTTTCCAAGAGCAAATAAAGGAGTTATCTTAGAATTTTGGATGATTCATGATGGTGAGTCACAATGTGAACACATTAAATGTTGCACATGGTCATCATTACAAACTATTAGGAATTTGTAAACTAGTCCTTATACTTTTGGAATTTTGCTAAATGGTCCCTATGAGTTATTTGCACCTAAGTCCTTCAAGAAGCCACCTCCTTTCCAGTTAATGCCTCCCTTGGACGCAGCCCTATCTATATATATAGACTATCACACTTTATTTTCTTCATATTACAAGTTTAACACAAAAACACCCAAGTTCATAAGTCTTAGAATCATTGTGTGAGGCAAGTCATTGGATCTTCAAGAGGTAAATCATCTTGTCCTTTCTTAATCATGCTTATTTTCTTCAATAAGTTTCAAGATTCAAAGCTTTATTCATCTAGGTTTTTCACTTTTAAATTTCTAGATCTATAACTTTGAAAATCCATAACAAATTCTAGAAAAATCCCATGATGTTGAAACCACTTGCTATGTTCTTGTAATCATCTGTATTGTCTATATCTAAGAGAAAGTAATGATCAAAAATTTCCTTCCTATTTAACTTGAGTTGGCCGAACCTATGGAGAAAGGATCCATGGAGTTTTGTTTTTGTTTTCTTTCATGTATGATCATGTATACAATCTGGCATGTATGATACCATGCCTAAATCCATGCTAGCCAATAAAAATGAAATTTCTAACCCTAAGTTCATGTGATGGCCAAATCATAAAGGAAGAGTTTTGATGGAGTTTTGTTCATTGTTTTGATTTATGATCATGTCTTTCAACATACATACATGTACACTTGTTAAATCCTCATTGGTTCATGAAACTACAAACCCTAACCCTGGGATTTATTGATGGCCAACCTTGAGACTTGGAGGATTAAGATGATTTTGATTTCCTAATCTTGTTGTTTCGTCTTAATCTATTGTCTTAAGTATGTTAGAAACCTTAATCCATGACTTAGGAGATTTTTGGAATTGGTTAAGCCACTAAACCCTAGTAGGTCGTGACCTTTATAGGTTTATTTAGTGATGTTTTAGTTGTTTGATTAAGGGATTGATTGGTTGTGTGTTGACGGTTAACTGTGTTTACGACGTACAAGGATTTACGACACCCGGTGAGTTATTACTTTTTCACCGAGGAACTTCGAGAGGTAAGAGGGGTTACCTGACGGTTTATTCGGATGGCCACATGTTCTTGTTTGTGGTCTGTATATTTTTTATTTATGTGTTTGGGGGTGTTTTCAGTTTATTTTATTCGGCTATGTGTGTTTATAGCTGTAATTTATTTATCTGCTTTTAATTTATTTAATTATCTGCAGTTATTTATTATATTATTGTGATGCATAATCCGCCTGTAATATATTGATGATGATAATGTTGGATGTTGTTTGTGAAGCCTGACAGTGGTCAGTGCCCAACCGATTAATCAGATAAAAGCGTTAATAAGCGGTATAAATTATATTCAATGTTTTTATGGGAAAATGTTGATATAATATTTTTGGAAAATATTATTTGGCAAAAATAATAAGTATTTGAGAAATATTATTATTTTAATGATTTATTAATAGACAAATTGATTTTTTATGAGTCACAGAGAGGGCATAACCATGAAAATATTTTAATACTGCTAGTAGCTATATAATATATTCCGCAATATTATAAAATGTTGGTCTGTGAAATTTATCTGCGAAAATAAGTTAACCGTGATTTTAAAAAAATGTTTAAGTGGAAAAAGCTGAGTTTTGGCTTTAAATTGGTTTAAAATGATGTAACGACGACAATTTGGAAAACCGACGACGGAAAGTATTTTAGAGACGGCAACGCATATTTTTGGTGAACTTCAAATCTGTGACCCTATTTTCTGAAAATGATATTTTCGGTAACCGGTGTTTTATGACGGAATTTGCCCATATAATAAATTTTCCAGAAATCAAGTTTTGAGTTGAACATGATTTTAAAGATTTTAGAACTTAATAGCCGAGACGTCGGGATGTTAAAGTTATGTGCGTTGTGGACTTAATGTCTAATGTATACAAGAGGTATACTGTGCGTTAAAGAGGAGTTTAATGATGTTTTATATCACCATGAACTTAAGACTGATTGCAAGGTCTAAAGGTTTCGTGATTGAGCACTCGGATTGTGAAATCCTGTGTTGTTAATAATGTTTTAAAGACGTTTTGAATTGAAGATGGTCGAATGTTTTGTGTACTTCGACAAAAGAACATTATTCACAAAGAAAAAAGACGAGAATAAAATTTTTTTACATGCATTTAAGCAGACATGCTTTCGAATTGAGTTGAGCATGGCACCTTAATGGTATACATGTAGTTAATCATGATATCGAGAGGATATTCATGTCATTGTACCTTGTGTGGACAATGAGAGCCAATTGTGTTAACGGCCACTGTACCTTTTGTGGACAGTAATGCATGGTCTTGCGAGTGCCTTTATGGCAACTGAGTTTGATCAACTCTGCGTGTTGTTGATATCTCCAAGAGATTAGGTAAAATGTTAAAGAACGATTATTGAAGTTTATCATGGATATTTTAAAACGACGACGTTTGGGTGTGAATCCCTTTGAGATGCTATGATGTGTGATACCTTACTTGTGAGAGTTTAACTGATATGGATATATATATATATATATATATATACGTATACATATGGTTTGTTGTGTCGTGCATGTGGGTTTCGCGTTATGACTCAAATGTCGGTTTCTCACTCTTGCATGTTTTCTTTCTGTTTACTACTCGTGTTATATTTTATCTGCGATTAGATGGACCCAAAGATCCCCTTAGCCCATCAGCGGTTGAGGATGTTCATGTTTGATCGTGCCCACTATGATGGCGCATGGGAGATAAATCCCGAGGCTTTGAGCGCCACATACTATGGCCCATCTACGGAGACAGCCGACACCGCAGCTGGGGGACCCATTTAGAGACTACTTATGGTGGAGACTTGTGGGATATCGTCACCTCCTGTATGGCAATACCTACAGTTTTTTAGGGATCATGGATTGCTTGATTATCTGCACCAGCCTGTTGAGCCGCTTCAGGTGGCACCTGTAGCAGCAACAGCACCAGTTGAGGTGGAGCTGGATGAGATAGAGGAAGATCCCGAGGAGCATTTGGAGGAGGAGCTTGTGGTTCACTCACCGACCTTTGGGGATGACCCAATAGGTGAGGTAGTATATGTATCTTCATCGGATACACCTTCAGTGAGTGTGGGTGATCATTCTGATTCCCTCAGTAGTTCTTATTAGCTTTGACCATCTTAGGTACAGTCGTTTTTAGAGTAGCGAGTCTTTCATCAGTTTTTGATCAGGCTACTGAGAGCCATTTATTTTGATTATGGTTCTAGTTGTGTCGCTACTGTTTATGTATATGTCTTTACCTTTTCTTATTTAGTGTGATGGAGAAAAGCCTATCGTGATGGAGACTGTTTTGTGATCTCCTATAGTTATAGTTTTATGTTTTGTATAAAACATATGACGCTTATTTATGCTTATGACAAACATATCCGAGTTGGTTGCGTTGTCTTGCGTTGATATTATGAGGAAGGAAAAATTTCAAATTTTATCACAATATCCGTAAAGGTAAAACATTAAAAGTAACATTTTCCGAAAGTAACCAAAATTTTAATTTTATTTCAGCACTTTGGGTAACTATGTGACGCCCCCTAGAAAGGGTGTCGCAAGGTTAGTTGTAATATAGTGAGAGTACGGATTACGGAAGGGCTGGTCTGTGAAGAGACCTTGGGGAAATTTGAATTAGACTTGGGATGCTCACAGTGACCATTAGGTAGCTCCTAATGTGCTGTGTAACCTAGTATAGCCTGGTTTTCCCAACTTTACCCTGTGTATCGACGTCGTAGGTGGACATTCTGAGGCGACAAAGATACCCCTAATGGAGCCAAGCTCATATGAGGGTGCACTCTTATTGGTCATGGCGAGCGGAAGTGTTACCTGAACAAAGTAACTGGCATTCTCTAAGCAGTGAGGCATGGTAAGGAGAATCTCTTAGGAATGAGCCACGTGAAAGATATGGACTGAATGCATAGGACTGAGACTCCTTAGAGGAATGATCTGAGAGTTAAACTTTTAGGATGTATTGTGTTGGTTTGACTAGGAGGATGTTTGTTACTTGTATTGTATGTGCTATGTATGAATGACATGTTATTCTATGTATCCTCATCCCTTTTATGACTATGTTCTGTTGCTTATCTCCCTCCTCTCTATCTTTCTATGTACGTCTATATGAGGTAGATGAGCAGCAATAGTCTGAGGGGTATGGAAGCGTAGCAGGATAATCGACTGTCTCATTACCTATAGAGGATCCCACCCAGGATCCTGATCCTTGGGTACATAGAGATTGTATACCACGATGGCAGTGGGTAGCAGGTCGATCACTCACAGTTCATCATGACTTACATCGGCCCAGTTAGTCTGTATATATGTCTTGGAGGAGGTTCGTAGTTCAGTGTGATTGGCCTGTATCGCCTTTCCCAACGCTTACTATTTTCCGAGTTGTGCTTTCCACCATATCAGTGGGAGTTTCAAAGTGTGTTGGCTATTCTGACAGATTTGGATGCAGAAATATTACTCGAGTAGAACTTACACTTGTTGAGGCTAAGAAACTGTCCTAAGATTTTCCATATTCATCAAACAGATCAATCAAATTTTCAAGGCCTCTATATTGTCACCTCCACAAGACTACGAGCACGAGTTGGAGTACCCTCAATCAACACACGCTAGGTGTGTGATGGTGAGCTCATATATTTTTGATGAATTTGGAGTGGGAATATGGGCAGTGCGTTGAGAGGTGGGAGGAGTGTTGTGAGGTATTTTCAGTATCTTTTGATGTATATGTTCTCTATGTTTACAGTATACAGTTTGATGTGTCTATGACAGCCCCCTACTGTTGTGGCAACCTACATGTATATATTGGTGATGGTGTGTTTTACCATGTGTGAGTCTTTATCTTTTAAACTTTTAATATGTTCATTTTCTTTTACACATGTTAATGCTAATAATATGATTGAGGCTTAGTTAATTATGTTCTTATTTAATGGGACAACAAGGTGTCTCATTACCCACGCGAATCTACCAAGACAAGCATAAGCACTTTTGGAATTGTAACATCCTGTGTTTTTTTTATATTTGCGATATTACTGGTAAAGATACATTTATTTATATATATTTTTATATGAGAGCAAGAAAATGATTTTGGATAAAACAAAATCATATTTATACTCTACCTTATTGAAGAGGGTTACGGTAAAAATTTGGGTTTAAAACTAGGGCGGAAACCGGTATGCATTTTTACGGACAGTATAATTCTGTACTGCCCGAAAACGAAAAAATTTCAAATTGTTGCCATTTGTTGGGGCCAAAATATATATCAATAATTTCTACTCAAAAATAATTTTTTTTTATTTTATCGGGTGAATTTTTAGCGGAAAACCTAATATGGTAAACGACAGAGCCGGATTCAGATCTGCAGAAATATGTCGGAGGATAGAAATGATTTCAACTTGGACAACTCACCTACATGAGTCACTTAGTGAGTCACCCTAGTCATAAATGACCATAAATGAAAGATGGTGAATCACCAAAGTCATAAATGAAAAGTAGTGAATCATTATCTTGCACATATTAAGAGTTTGTGTTCAAATTCTCTTCCTCTTGCTCCATGGTCCATAAAATTCGACCAAGTCCTCCTAGCCACATCTAAGTCACCTAGTCATCAAGACTACTTAACAAATTATTTTAACATCCTTGCGAAATGACAAAAATACACAATGATCATTTTATGAATTCCTTTGATGTCCAACAAGTGCGACACCCTACTCTAGGGTCATCACATTCTTACCCAAAAGCGGAAATTAATTTATTAATTGCTGGTTAATTTCGGAAAATATATTTTAGAGTGACTGTTTCTTTACGAAAATAGTACTGATTTTTTTTTCTTTTAAAACATAGAATCATTGTAAACATACAAAACATATATATATATATATATATATATATATATATATATATATATATATATATATATATATATATATATATATATATATATATATATATATATACACATCACTTTTTTTTTAATACACATTACCTATAACAGGAGATAACAAAAGAGCCTTCATAAGTATAGGCTATTCTCCATCAAACTAAGCAAAGAAAATAAAGACTTATACATATTAGCAACGAGTAGTTCAGAACCATACTAAAACTCATGGCTCTCAGAAGCCAGATCAAAAGTGACAAGACTCGCTACCCCAGAACTATACCTATAGCTGGTCAAGCTACTAAAACCCATTGGGAAGATCCTGATGGTCACTCCCACCTACACCAGACGAATCTGACGATGATGCCTCCGTTCCTGCTACGTCATCGAAAGGATCCTCATCATCAACCGCAGGAGGGTGAAACTCAAGATCGTCCTTAGTGTACTACTCTGGATCTTCCTCCCCCTCATCCAACTCCACTTCAGCAGGAGGTTCCTCAGGTCCCACTATCTGAAGATGATGTGGCTGAGGTGGCGGATCCATCAATCCGTGCTCTTCCAAGTACTGCAGGTATAACCAAACTGGAGGTAGAGATACCTCGACCGTCTCCACGACATGAATCCACTGCTGTGGTCCTTCCTCTATCATGCCGATAATTTCTCCACTTGGGCCATGGTAGGTGGCGTTGAGTGCCCCAAGGTTAATCTCCCCGGCACCACCGTACTGTGCACGATCAAACATGATCGTTCGAACCCTCGATTGTATCAAAGGTAAATCCGGGTCCATCTGAACATGTAAGAGTGAGAAACCAATACATGGATCTTACTCAATAACTACACACTAGCCACCACATAAACACATCAACATTTACCAAATATCAAAATTTATAAACAAATAGTTTATCAGTGGGTTCAACACCCCAAACATCATCGATTTGAAAATTATGCATGACACTTCATATTCATCATCTAATTTTCGTCCTAATCTCATGAGATATCCCAACATATAATGAGTTGATCAGGCTCCATAGCCACACTGACTAACTTGGCACACTGCCATTAGGCACGCAGCCTCTTTCCATCCACACAGGCACACAAGGCCAGGCACGCAGCCAAACACATTGCATACTGTCCACACTCAGGGCACCAATAGCAACGAAGATGGGGTCTCAAATGTCCTCACTAGGCACATGAGAAAAAAACACAGTAAAAGTTACCTTTCGCCGCTGGTAATTAATACATCGAACCGCGGGCACGTCTGCCAATGCATGCAAAACACTTCAGTTTTGTTTTTTCTTTGTGTTCAATCTTTCTTTGCCAAAGCTCAAAATGGCTTACGACTCACATAGTTTTAAAACACCTTTAAAACTTTCATTACAACACAGGACCTCACAGTCTGAGTGCTCAATCACGACACCTCTCGACCGATGCACCAGTCTTAGGTTCGTGGTACTAGAAAACATCTTAAATTTTTCAATACGGTATACCCCACGTATACGGTACAGGCCCTCAAAGTCCAAATGACCCCGAGTCCATCACAACACAGAACCTTAGTTCCCCAACGTCTCGGCTACTAAATCCAACTGCACTTTCAACACAGTTGAATTTATTTTTGGTTTTCAGAAATTCTTTTCAAATTGGGAATTCATTAATAAAATCCTTAAATAATAAAACTTAGTTTTTCACAAATCAATGAGTCACTTGAGGTTTTAACTTCTTCAAAATATGCACTGCCGTTTCAAAAATACTTGTCGTCTACACTTTTCCAAATTTGCCGTCAAATACTATTTGTAAGGCTTTTTAAGCCAAAACTTAACTTTTTCCACTTAATTAATTTTATAAAATCATCATTAACTTATTTTCACCAATTAATTTCATAAAAGAATATTTTATAATATTCCGGAATTTCTTAAGTAAAAATTAGTAGTGCTAAAATATTTTCACGGTTTCACGCTCAGTGTGACTCATAATTCACTTTTTCAGTAATAAATTATTAAAACAATAATATTTTCCAAAATTCCTTATTTTTCCAAATAAAATTTCCTTTAATATTATATATCAATATTTTACCGTTAAAACATTGAATATAATTTGCGAAGATTCTTAAAGCTTTTATCCGATTAACTTAATTGGGCACTGACCACGGTCAGGCTTCTCACACATCAACCAACAGTTATATCACAGATATTTCCCAGGCAGATCAAGCATCACAGTAGCATAATATAATTACAGATAAACAATTAAATGCAATTAAAACCACACAGATACAAATAACACAACATTAAACAACTTAAATAAATACTAACAAACAAATAATTACAAACAAACACGGGATATCATATAGCCATCGAATAAATCCTCAGGTGTTCCCCTCTTACCTTTTGAAGACTTTCTTGTGAACTTACTGATTCCTCCGGAAATTCGGATACCGCGTAAACGTCATACTCACTTAACCTTCAACCATTACAATCAAATAATTACAAATCAAGAAATCAAAACATTATAAACCCTAATACATAGTCACGGCCTCTAGGGTTTTGAATGACTAAAATTTCTAATCATGATTAAGTCATGGATTAATGATCCTTGATCAACCTAAATCATGGATTAGTGACTAAACAACTAAGTTTCAAACTCAAAACTTCCAAACTCTTTTATACTAAGATTCGACCTCAACATGTTCGTAGGGCTAGAGTTCTTAGTTTAATAAACCAACTTGGATTTATTAAGCATACATACTAATAGCTTGATTACTAAGATCATTTATGAAAACTATGAACAAAGACTTATCAAATCTCACCAACCTAGGGTTCGTCCAACATAGAGATTTTTGAGTAAAGATTTTCATTTTAATAATCCATAATGGATTAGAGTGTGTATACATACATGTCATATAGAATACATGATCATACATGACAACACATGAACAAAACTCTACCAAACCTATTCTAATAGATTCGGCCAAGGCTAGGTTTTTAGGAAAGAAATTTTTGATTACATCATGCCCTTGGATTTAGATAATATGCATGATATCGAGAATATAGAAAGTAGTTTCATCATCATGTGATTTTTCTAGAATTTATTATGACTTTTCAAAGTTCAAGGCTTAGAAACTTGTAAATGATGAACACATATGAAACAAACTTTGAATCAAGAAACTTATTAAAGAACATAGGCATGATTAAGGAAGAAGATTAGGATTTACCTCTTGACGATCAATGACAAAGGAAATCCAAGAACTTGCTTCACAAATTTAACACTAAAAGACTTATAAACTTTCGGGTTTTTGAACAAATGGCAATAGAAACTAAGTGAAAAGTGAGAGAAGGTATTTATAGAAATGGGTGGCGCCATCTTGGAAAAATCTAGAAAGGATGAGTTGTCTTGTTTAAAGGATTGAAATGCAAATAATTCGTAGGGACCATTTTGCAAAGATTCCAAAAGTATAAGGACTATTTTGCAAATTGCCAATAAATTGTAATGATGACTATTTGCCACATTTAATGTGAGCTTATCTTGACTAACTTTGGGCTGATTTTTGTCATAGATATTTTAGGAAGAATCAAGAACATTTGAGAACATTAGAGAATGTTGTAGAATAAAGTAGAAGAATGTAGAACATTCTAGAAAATCTTGGCTCATCCAAAAATTTATGAGGGCAGCCCCTTCTCCCTCATGGGCTTGCGCATGGGCCTAGTAAATTTGAGCTTGGATTCATTTTTGTGGGGTCCACTAAAAGATTTAAGCTTAAATCATGACATAGGAAACTTGTATAGTTTCAAATAGGCTTTATGCATGAACTAGAAATTTTGGGCTTCATAGACACTTCCATTAAGAGATTGGAAACAAGTATTTTGGCCCAATTCACTTGAAAAAAACTTAGAAACTAACTTAGGGACAAAAGGGTAATTAACAGGAAGTTTAGGGACTTAAGCGTAAAATTCCTAAATTTTCACTTTAACCCTGTGGAACCTTCTAGACTTAAAAATATGATTCATCCCCTTGAATCATCTCAAAATACTAAAATAAACTCTTCATATGCTCTTGGAAACTCCGAAATCCATTCTGCCGCTCACCCAATTGCGTTTTCTGCCCGTAATACGTAAATTATTTTATTTTTTTATGAAATAATTCTAAAAATACAGAATTGTAGGAAATAAAATACTAAACTTAAGTCATTCGTTCATGAATTAAAATTAGGTCTTTTGAGCAGTATTATTATACTGTCAATGGAATTCGTGGTAGGGTTTCCTTTGACTTTCCAACCTAAATTTTAATCGTAGCTTCCTACATTCAAGTAGGATTGAGTGGTAAACTCTATTTATTTAAAATAATTTTCTAGAACTCAAATAAATTTATAAACATATTTATATGTATTACTGTTATTTAAAACATTAAAATACAGGGTGTTACATTACTACCCTATTAAAAAAAAAAATTGTCCTCGAAATTACGTACCTGTAAATAGATCAGGATACCGTAACTTCATTTTGTCTTCTACTTCCCACGTTGCTTCTCCAATCACATCATCCCAAATAACTTTGACCAATGAGATTTGTTTACCTCTGAGCTGCTTAGTCATCGTATCCGTGATTCGTACAGGTAGAGTCTCATAAGACATGTTTTCTTTTAGTTGTACTAGATCAGGTTCAATTACCTGAGATGGATCAGGAATATACTTCCTCAATTGTGAAACATGAAAAACATCATGAAGATTGGATAGAAAAGGAGGTAAAGAAATTTTATAAGCTACAGGACCTACCCGACGAAGAATTTGGTAAGGTCCAATGAATTTAGGAGTGAGTTTCCTGGATTTAATTACCTTACAAACCCCAGTCGTTGGCGTGACTCTCAAAAACACATGCTCGCCTTCCCCAAACGCAAGAGGTTGTCGTCTCTTATCAGCATAACTTTTCTGTCGACTCTGAGTTGTCCGTATTTTCTCTTGGATCATTTTCACCTTTTTCGTCGTTTGTTGCACGATATCTGGTCCAACCATGAAACTCGCACCATCCTGGTACAAACATAAAGGCATTCTTCACCGTCGACCATACAGTGCTTCATAGGGTGCCATTCCTATGCTCGAATGATAACTGTTATTGTAAGTGAATTCTATCAATGATAGATATTCATCCCAACTTCCAGCATTTTCCAGCACACAAGCTCTCAATAAATCTTCAAGAGACTGAATAGTCCTCTCCGATTGTCCATCCGTTTGAGGATGATACGTATAACTCAATCTAAGTTTCATTCCCAACGACTCTTGCAGACTTTGCCAAAATCTTGATGTAAATCTCGGATCACGATCTGAGACAATACTCAAAGGCACTCCATGTAATCTAACAATTTCATTGATGTATAACTGGGTTAGTCTTTCCATTGAGTATCTCACATTAAATGGTAAAAATTGGGCTGACTTTGTCAGTCGATCAACTATTACCCAAATAGAGTCATACCCTTTCCGAGTCTTTGGCAAACCTGACACGAAATCCATCGCAATACCATCCCATTTCCATTCTGGAATGTCTAAGGATTGTAGCATTCCTGCTGGTCTTTGATGTTCTACTTTAACCTTCTGGCAAGTTAAACACGCAGCTACAAACTCCATCACCTCTTTCTTCATGCCATGCCACCAATACAATTTCTTTAAATCCCGATACATCTTAGTTGCTCCGGGATGCAAACTTAACTTACTCCTATGAGCTTCTTCAAGAATTAACTTCCTAATCTCAACATCATTTGGTACACAAATCCTTTTACCAAACCTTAAGATTCCCTCATTTCCTTCTTTAAATTCCAACACAGCTCCCTGTCGCACTAATTCTCTTTCTCCTTGTAGGTATTGATCACTTTCTTGCTTTTCTTTAATTTGTTCCATCAGTCCACTTGAAACAGTAACCATAACGAAACACAATTTTCTTGGAAATATCTTAATCGTCAATCGCATATCTCGGAATTGTTCCAACAACTGTTGCTCTTTAACCATCATTGCCGATATATGCATTGATTTCCTGCTCAAAGCATCTGCTACTACGTTTGCTTTTCCAGGTTGATACTGTAATTGGAAATCATAATCCTTTAGTAGTTCCAACCAACGCCTCTGCCTCATGTTAAGTTCCTTCTGATCAAACATGTATTTCAAACTTTTATGATCACTAAAAACAATAAAAGTCGCTCCATACAAGTAATGTCTCTAGATTTTTAAAGCAAATACCACTGCTGCTAGCTCTAAGTCATGTGTAGGATAATTCCTTTCATGAATCTTCAATTGCCTTGAAGCATATGCCACGACTTTCCGGTCTTGCATCAATACGCATCCCAATCCTTGATGTGAAGCATCACAATAAACCTCAAAAGGTTCATGAGGATCAGGTAGTATCAATACCGGTGAAGTAGTCAACCTTCGCTTTAACTCTTGAAAACTTTCTTCACATGCTTCAGTACATACAAACGCTTGCTCCTTTCGAGTTAATTGGGTAAGGGTCCTACTATTTTAGAAAATCCCTCAATGAATCTTCTATAGTATCCCGCTAAACCCACAAAACTACGAATCTCGGTCACCGTCTTAGGCCTTTCCCATTGTAAAACAGTCTCAACTTTCGACGGATCAACAACAATTCCTTCACTTGAGACTATGTGTCCTAAGAATTGAACTTGGTCTAACCAGAATTCACACTTTTCAGGTTTCGCGTAAAGTTGTTTCTCCTTTAAAATTTGGAGAACCACACTAAGATGTTCAGCGTGTTTTTCTTTACTGGGAGAATAGATTAGAATATCGTCGATGAAAACAACGACAAACCGATCTAAGTAAGGACGAAAAATCCTATTCATGTAATCCATGAATATCGCTGGAGCATTCGTAACTCCGAACGGCATCACCAGGTACTCGTAATGTCCGTAACGTGTCCTAAATGCAGTTTTAAGAACGTCCTCCGCCTTCACGTGAATCTGATGATAACCCGAACGTAAATCTATCTTTGAGAAAACAGTTGCTCCACGTAACTGATCCATTAAATCATCTATCCTTGGAAGTGGATACTTATTCTTAATCGTCACCTTATTCAACTGACGAAAATCTACGCATAAACGAGAAGTTTCGTCTTTCTTTTTCACTAATAAAACTGGAGCTCCCCAAGGCGATACACTGGGTCTAATGAATTCTTTCCGCATTAGTTCCACTAGTTGTCCTTTTAATTCCTCAAGTTCTGATGGCAACATTCGATATGGTGCTACGGATATTGGTCCAGTGCCTGGAACCAGATCAATCGCGAACTCAATCTCCCGAACAGGTGGTAATCCAGGTACATCTTCAGGAAAAACTTCCAGAAACTCATTGACAACGAGTATACACTGCAAGTCTAACTCACTCTTAACGTCTAAGGAAAATAATAGCATGCATCCTTGCGCTCCCTCTTTTAAAGAATCTTTTACTTGATTAGCAGTTAACAATCCATAAATCTCATCCGTAGGAAAAACTAGGGTTTTACGAGCACAGTCAATCAAGATATGGTTAGAAGACAACCAATCCATGCCTAAAATTACATCTAACTATATTAAAGGCAAACAGATCAGGTTAACAAGAAAATGTTTATCCTGAATAATGATAGGACAATTCAAGCAAACAGAAGTGACTACCACTGGCTTAGCAGTAGGAGTTGAAACAATAAGATCACACAACAAGGAAGAAACAGGCAATTTCAACAGTTTCACACAATCCATCGAGATAAAAGAATGCGTTGCACCTGAATCAAATATTACAGTTAAAAGATTACCGTTTATGTCGCACTTACCTTGTATGAGATCATCAGAATTTGAAACTTCAGTCCCACTCATCGTATAAACTCTCCCTTTGGCTGTCGGTTTATTTGCTCCGACGTGATTGCCAGTTGATTCACGCTTTGGTACCTTGAAGTCCTTCATCATGTGTCCCAATTGATTACAATTGTAACATCTTACTTCCCTCCTAGGGCAAGTATTTGACATGTGTCCCGGATCTCCACAGTTAAAACATCTCTTAATCTGACCTTGATTATGATTCCTTTGGCCTCCATTCCCTGATGCAGCAAAATTCGAACGGTTTTGTTGTCAATTCTGATTATTTCCTTGTGGACAAAAATAAGGCTTCCTCTGATTCTGTTTTCCTCTCCAACTCTGATTATGGTTCTTGAAGTGAGAGGGTCCACCAACACTCCCTCTATTATCCTTTCCTTTCCTCATTTGCTCGATCTTACGACTCATTTCCACTAGAGCTTGGAAATTACGAAGTTGCAGAGGTAAAACGGACTCCTTAATCTCAAATCACAGTCCTGCTTCAAATCTTTCACACTTCCAGCTTTCATTCGGTTGAGCTTGAAAGAAATGGAAGTATTTAGCCAGCGATTCAAACTTCGCCGCATACTCCCCTACAGATAACTCTCTCTGTTGTAACCCCAGAAATTGTCATTCCTTCTCGATCATTATGCTCTCTGGAAAATATTTGTCCATAAACGCAGTTCGAAAAACGTCCCAAGTAATGTCTTGATGTTCAGCCTCCAACAGTAGCCTAGCACCTTTCCACCAATACTCCGCATCTCCCACTTGTAGGAAAGCAACATAAGTAACCCGAACATCTGCCGGCGTAACAACCAACTCAAAGATTTTCTCCAGCTCCTGGATCCACAGATCAGCCTTCTCAAGATCAGCATCCAGACCAAACTGTGAAGGATTTTGACTTCGAAACGCAATCAAAGCCATGCCTTCCGCAGCTTGCAGATTCTGGACATTCATCGTTGCAGTTTGATTTGCAATTGCTGCTGCCACATTCTCCATTGCTTGATCCGCATAGTCCACTCCTTCTTCATACTCCTAATTCATGTTACCACGACCACCTCTATGGCCTCGTCCACGACCGCGTCCGCGTCCACGTCCACGTCCACGTCCACGTCCAGCTTCTGGTTCCATAACTGACCTACAAATCAAAATTAGTTAAACCAAAACCAGAAACTGAAATGCAAACTTACTCACTACCATACATTACTTCTAATAAGTAATTAAAACAAGTCTAAGTCAGAGATCACACAACATAGACACAACAGACCTATTTCCCAACATTCCCGAAAGACTCGACCAGCTCTGATATCACAAATGTGATACCCTACTCTAAGGTCATCACATTCTTACCCAAAAGCGGAAATTAATTTATTAATTGCTGGTTACTTTCGGAAAATATATTTTAGAGTGACTGTTTCTTTACGAAAATAGTACTGAATTTTTTTTTCTTTTAAAACATAGAATCATTATAAACATACACAACATATATATATATATATACACACACACACACACACACACACACACATCACTTTTTTTTAATACACATTACCTATAACAGGAGATAACAAAAGAGCCTTCATAAGTATAGGCTATTCTCCATCAAACTAAGCAAAGAAAATAAAGACATATACATATCAGCAATGAGTAGTTCAGAACCATACTAAAACTCATGGCTCTCAGAAGCCAGATCAAAACTGACAAGACTCGCTACCCCAGAACTATACCTATAGCTGGTCAAGCTACTAAAACCCAATGGGAAGATCCTGATGGTCACTCCCACCTACACCAGACGAATCTGACGATGATGCCTTCGTTCCCGCTACGTCATCGGAAGGATCCTCATCATCAACCGCAGGAGGGTGAAACTCAAGATCGTCCTCAGTGTACTCCTCTGGATCTTCCTCCCCCTCATCCAACTCCACTTCAGCAGGAGGTTCCTCAGGTCCCACTATCTGAAGATGATGTGGCTGAGGTGGCGGATCCATCAATCCGTGCTCTTCCAAGTACTGCAGGTATAGCCAAACTGGAGGTAGAGATACCTCGACCGTCTCCATGACATGAATCCGCTACTGTGGTCCTTCCTCTATCGTGCCGATAACTTCTCTACTTGGGCACGGTAGGTGGTGCTGAGTGCCTCAGGGTTAATCTCCCAGGCACCACCGTACTGTGCACGATCAAACATGATCGTTCGAACCCTCGATTGTACCAAAGGTAAATCCGGGTCCATCTGAACATGTAAGAGTGAGAAACCAATACATGGATCTTACTCAATAACTACATACTAGCCACCACATAAACACATCAACATTTACCAAATATCAACATTTATAAACAAATAGTTTATCAGTGGCTTCAACACCCCAAACATCATCGATTTGAAAATTATGCATGACACTTCATATTCATCATCTAATTTTCGTCCTAATCTCATGAGATATCCCAACATATAATGAGTTGATCAGGCTCCATAGCCACACTGACTAACTTGGCACACTGCCATTAGGCACGCGGCCTCTTCCCATCCACACAGGCACACAAGGCCAGGCACGCAGCCAAACACATTGCATACTGTCCACACTCAGGGCACCATTAGCAACGAAGATGGGGTCTCAAATGTCCTCACTAGGCACATAAGAAAAAAACACAGTAAAAGTTACCTTTCGCCGCTGGTAATTAATACATCGAATCGCGGGCACGTCTGCCAATGCATGCAAAACACTTTTGTTTTGTTCTTTTCTTTGTGTTCAATATTTCTTTGACGAAGCTCAAAATGGCTTACGACTCACATAGTTTTAAAACACCTTTAAAACTTTCATTACAACACAGGACCTCACAGTCCGAGTGCTCAATCACGACACCTCTCGACCGATGCACCACTCTTAGGTTCGTGGTACTAGAAAACATCTTAAATGTTTCAATACGGTATACCCCACGTATACGGTACAGGCCCTCAAAGTCCTAATGACCCCGAGTCCATCACAACACAACCTTAGTACCCCGACGTCTCGGCTACTAAGTCCAACTGCACTTTCAACACGGTTGAATTTATTTTTGGTTTTCAGAATTTCTTTTCAAGTTGGGAATTCATTAATAAAATCCTTAAATAATAAAACTTAGTTTTTCACAAACCAATGAGTCACTTGAGGTTTTAACTTCTTCAAAATATGCACTGCCGTTTCAAAAACACTTGACGTCTACACTTTTCCAAATTTGCCGTCAAATACTATTTTTAAGGCTTTTTAAGCCAAAACTTAACTTTTTCCACCTAATTAATTTTCTAAAATCATAACTAACTTATTTTCCCCAATTAATTTCATAAAATAATATTTTATAATATTCCAGAATTTTTTACGTAAAAATTAGCAGTGCTAAAATATTTTCACGGTTTCACGCTCAGCGTGACTCGTAATTCACTTTTTCAGTAATAAATTATTAAAATAATAATATTTTCCAAAATTCCTTATTTTTCCAAATAAAATTTCCTTTAATATTATATATCAATATTTTACCATTAAAACATTGAATATAATTTGCGAAGCTTCTTAAAGCTTTTATCCCATTAACTTAATTGGGCACTGACTGTTGACGAATCTGGGCAAGTATACCCAGTCGTGCAAGTAATACGGTGGTGAGACCGATATCGTTCCCACGAGGACTGTGACAAGTATTAGCACGTACCGAATCAATTACTATCTAAGCGGATATTTGGATAGAAGGGAGCTCGATAGTAAATACCAAGCCCAAGTAAGATATAAACCTAAAATAAGCAAAATAAAGAGAAAAGTTCTTTGAGAATTTCTGTCGAACAACTGAAAGGCACTTAAAAGGATTCTTCAAATATAAGAACAACGCTAGGATTAGGTTCACTAAACTTCATCCACATGCAATGACGTGACTAATAAACAGTTTCTACTTCAAGTATGACAATCAATCCACTAAATTACTGAAGCCCCGATTTCTCGGATGACAAGAGCCTAAATCCACTAATAGACCCTAATTCCTTAGGTGGCCTAGATTAATGAAATTGCATTAAGATTATGGATTACACGATTGCTAATAAACCTAGTTCCATTCCTAGATACAAGGTTCACTAAGTGATTAATTTCAATTCCGGTTCTAATACGAATTTTCCAACTGCATATCAAAACACTAATCAAATCATGGGGGTGCTAGCCACAACAAGCATTAAGCACAGAAAATCAATCACTCAATAAAGAAGTAAAAACCATATTACAAGATCAAGTCAGATACATGAGAATTCAGAAATAGCTACCCTAACCCCAACAATGGGAGTTTAGCCACTCATGATCATAACCACAACAAAAGAAATAGAGATGAAAAGGAGGAGGAACTCCATGGAATCCTTGTGCAGCTGCCCCTGGTTCAGAGAGTCTTTAGGGTTTCCAAAACTGTTTTTCTTCTTTTCTGCTCGTGCTCCTTTATAGATCAGGATTCGGGTCACGACCGTGATGGCCATCACGGCCAGGCCGTGACGCTTTCTTCCTTGGCGCGCTTTCAAATATTGGAGCATCACGGCCGTGATGCTCATCACGGGCCGGCCATGATTGCTTCTGCCTTCACCAAATGATCTGTCACGGCCGTGATAGGCTTCACGGCTTGGCCGTGACAGATTTTGCCAAGAGGGGGTCTGGCTCCATTAACATGTCACGACCATGATGGGTATCACGGCCAGGCCATGACAACTTCTGACTTTTGCCTTCTTTCTTCTCAATTATTGCCCGATCACGGTCGTGAGGGTCATCACAGCCAGGCCGTGATAGGCTCTCCTGGGTCATTTTCTTCACTTTTCAGCTCTGTCTTCATCCAAGCTTCATCATGGCCAATCTTGAGCATTTTTCCTTAAATTCCTGCAAAACAACACCAAGAAACCATCTCACCCGATCCAATGTAAAAACTAATAAAATCAAATCAAATATGCCTAAACTATATGAGAAATGCATGCAAAAATGTACAGGAATTATGATGCGAAATCACACTATCAAATCACCCCAAGCTTATTCAATTGCTTGTCCTCAAGCAATCACTAACGCCAGAAGATATATACAATCAGACCACGGATAGTGAACCAAGAACCCGAGTACATAATCCAAGTAACAGGCATCTTAAATGCTTTAGCAAGAGACAATCAGTTTCAAGTCCAACTAGAGGCTTAGGTTTATTAGACTCATATTCTCACCGATTAGGGCACTCTTTCTCTCCTGAAGATCACCCCAAGCTTGTTCATTTGCTTGGCTCTCTTTCTCACCTCACTCAAGTGTTTAGGGATCTATGACAATTCACTCTATTTTCCTCAAGGAATGAATTCTACCATAGGCTTGACTATCAACCAAATCTCTACTTTATTAATGAAAACAATTAAGAATCAAGAGGTCTTTTGCTTTGGTTGTAACGGGGCCATGGGATTTATCGTTAGGTGGGGAAATCAAGAAAAGGACATTTCAAAAGGCTACTCAAAACATTAAGCATTGCAACTCATGACACCTTCTAAAATACCTTTTTGGGTTTCGATTCCTTTTTCCACCTTTCCTTCTTTCTTTTTATTTTATTTCTCATTTATTTTTGTCATCCCCTTCTCTATAGATTTTTCTTTTTCTTTTATTTGGAGAAGGGGATATTTTCAGCTCAAGAGAAATATCTTTCTGATTTTCTCATCCCATACTTTTTTTTCAACTACCTTTTTACCCTTTTGTCGATACTTTAAAAGGTGCCCTATCAATCACCATTCATCCACATATTTCAGGGTACCAAGAAAAGTATTTTATTCATGTAGGCTCAAAATTGGGCAACTAAGGGGTAGCATTTAGTCATTCAAATCTCAGAAGGCTGGAAAAATACCTAGTGCCTCAATCATTTTCAAAAATGTTTTAAAAAATTTTTAAGTTTCAAAACGGTTTCAAGTCAAGTTCTAGAGAAATACAATCCAAGAGGAATAACACTCTAACACAAAGAATGGGGTAAATGTAGTGAGTACCCCTTTTTGGCTCAAAATCTCACATTTTAGTAGGTCAAAAATCACTGAGAAACACAAGTCTACGGAACCACATGCTAATTATCAACTATCAAAAGATTATCTCAAAAAAATTTATTTGTAGCCTTATCACAAGAATAACAAATTGGGTTCAAAAATTCACTATCTCAATTTATTTGGCACTTAGTTCTCACAATTGGATGCAAAATTCAGGCATGGGGCAATCTAATCATGTGAACATGCAAAGCTATCATGCAAAACTATATGAATGCAACATGAACAATGGGAATGCAAAATACCCCTACCCCAAGCTTAAGAATTTACATTGTCCCCAATGTAAACAATCAAGTTGGAGAGAGGAAAGAAAAATTGGAACGACTTAACGAGGCGGCAACGGGTGCTAGTTCACATGCTAGTCAGAAGGAATTGCATGAAAATTGGGTCACGGCCGTGATGCTTATCACGGGTAGGCCGTGATACATTCTGGTCCCTAGGGGTAGCCTGTCACGACCGTGACATCCATCACGGCTAGGCCGTGATGCTCTCTGTCTTCAGGTTCCTTCCATCACACCCGTGACCAGCCGTGATCCTTTCTGATCTTAAGTTATGGCTCATCACGGCCGTGACCAGTGTCACGGCCTGGGCGTGATGGTTGCCGACTTTGGTGTCTCTGCCCTTTTTGCTTCTCCTTCCTCCTTTCCCTGAAAACACTTAACAGACCTATTAATTTATGATATTTTCCTCTTGATATTCTCAAATTATTCGAGAGGGAAAAATCAAAAGCAAAAGAAAAAATGAAAAGAAAACTTGGTTTGCCTCCCAATAAGTGCTTCTTTAACGTCACTAGCTTGACGGGTAGATGACATCAAGGATCATGAAGGCGCACAACTGAGATCAATCTCTCGATGTCACCACCCAAGTAGGTCTTAAGTCTTTGGCCATTGACTTTGAAGGTCCTTTTTGAAGTAGGATCCTCCACTTCCACAGCTCCATGAGGTGAGACTTCCTTGACAATGAACGGTCCCCGCCGAAATGTTTTTATCACGATCTTCTTGTCGTGGTAGGTCTTGACTCGCTGCTTGTAAATGGCTGCATTCTCATATGCATTAAGGCGCATCTCCTCTAATTCATGTAGCTGATTCATTCTTTTCTCACCCGCCAAAGTGGCATCAAAATTCAAAAACTTCAATGCCCAAAAGGCTCGATGCTCCATCTCTACGGGTAGATGACATGCCCTTCCATAGACCATCTGAAATGGGGATAACCCCACAGAAGTTTTCAGTGCAGTCCGGTAGGCCCACAAGGCATCGTCCAGCTTCTTTGCCCAATCTCTTCTTGAAGCGGCCACAGTCTTTTCCAGAATTCTCTTAATCTCTCGGTTAGAGACCTCCGCTTGCCCATTTGTTTGCGGATGATAGGGAGATGCCACCTTGTACCTCACATCATACTTGGCCAACACATTTCTCAGTTGTGAGTTGCAAAAGTGAGATCCCCCATCACTTATAAGAACCCTTGGGACACCAAACCGGGCAAAGATGTTCTTCTTGATGAATCTAATCACTGTCTGAGCATCATTCTGCGGTGTTGCAATGGCCTCCACCCATTTGGAGACATAGTCCACCGCCACTAAGATATATTGATTGGAGAATGAAGGTCGAAGTGGACCCATAAAGTCTATGCCCCAACAGTCAAATACCTCAACCTCCAATATATTCTGCAGTGGCATCTCATCCCTCTTTGAAATGTTCCCGGTCCTCTGGCACTTGTCACACCTCTTCACATGATTGTAAGAGTCCTTGAAGATTGAGGGCCAAAAGAACCCAGATTGGAGGACCTTTGCAGCTGTCCGATCCCCATTGTAATGTCCACCATATTGAGAGTTATGACAATGCCGCAAAACTTTCCTTACTTCCTCTTGACGAACGCACCTCCTCCATAAGCCATCCGGTCCAACCTTAAATAGAAATGGATCATCCCACATGAAATGGTTGGCATCCCGGAAGAACTTCTTCTTTTGTTTCCAAGTGAGGTGCTCTGGAACAATGCTGGCTGCTTTGAAATTTGCCATGTCAGCAAACCATGGTCTCTCATGTACCAGCAATAAAGCCTCATCCGGGAACTCATCCCGAATGTCCTTTTCTTTAGCAGCCACCTCCTCATTCACTAATCGAGACAAGTGGTCAGCCACCACATTCTCGCTGCCCTTTTTTGTCCTTGATGACTAAATCAAACTCCCGCAACAATAGAATCCACTTTATGAGTCTGGGTTTAGAGTCTAACTTAGTCAACAAATATTTAATTGCAGCATGATCAGTAAAAACAGTGACTTGTGACCCAATTAAGTAGGAACGAAATTTTTCCAATGCAAACACTTTGGCTAGCAACTCTTTTTCAGTTGTTGCATAATTCACTTGGTTCTCATTGAGAACCTTGCTAGCATAGTGAATGGAATGGAAAAACTTGTCCCTTCGCTGCCCCAAAACTGCCCCAACTGCGTAATCACTGGCATCACACATTAATTCAAACGGTGACTCCCAGTTGTGTGCAACAAGAATGAGAGCAGTGATCAACTTGTCTTTCAAAATTTGAAAAGAGTTAAGACAAGCAGTGTCAAATAGAAATGGAGTGTCCTTGTTCAAAAGTCAACACAACGGCTTAGCTATCTTTGAAAAGTCCTTGATGAACCGCCGGTAGAAGCCTCCATGCCCAAGAAAACTCCTCACACCCTTGACATTCACTGGTGGAGGTAGTTTCTCAATTACTTCAATCTTGGATTTATCCACTTCGATCCCCTTGACTGAAATTTTGTGCCCAAGCACAATGCCTTCCTGTACCATAAAATGACACTTCTCCCAATTTAAGACTAAATTGGTGTCCACGCACCTCTTTAACACAGCAGCAAGGTTAGACAAACAGTTATCATAAGAGGAACCGAAAATAGAAAAATCATCCATGAAAATCTCAATGTATTTTTCTACCATATCAGAAAAAATGGAAAGCATGCACCTTTGAAATGTCGCAGGCGCATTGCAAAGACCGAAAGATATCTTCCAATAGGCAAAAACTCCAAACGGGCATTGAAAGCAGTTTTTTCTTGGTCTTCCGGGTTAACCGCAATTTGGTTATAACCCGAATAACCATCCAAGAAACAATAGTAAGCTTGCCCGGTCAACCTCTCCAACATCTGGTCCATTAATGGAAGTGGGAAGTGATCCTTTCTAGTAGCTTGATTAAGCTTCCGGTAATCTATACACATCCTCCAACCAGTGACCGTTCTAGTTGGGATCAACTCATTCTTCTCGTTGTGCACGACGGTCATGCCACCTTTCTTTGGAACCACTTGTACCGGACTCAACCAAGCACTATCGGAAATCGGATAGATCATTCCAGCTTCAAGGAGTTTCAACACCTTCTTCTTCACCACTTCTTTCATTGTAGGATTGAGCCTCCTCTGCGGTTGGACCACCAGTTTAAATTCAACCTCCATCATGATCTTGTGCATACAAAACGTGGGGCTAATACCTTTCAAATCTGATATGGACCATCCGATAGCTGTCTTATGCTCTCGAATCACCCTTAAAAGTTTCTCCTCTTCCAATTTGGACAATACATTACTCACTATGACAGGGTATTCATCATTATCACCAAGAAAGACATACTTCAAGTGGGGAGGTAGAGGTTTAAGCTCCAACTCGAGCTTCTCTTGGACTTCATCCTTCTTAAGCTCTTCTTTCTTAGTGTTCACAGCAAGTTGCTTGGGTTGAGCTTCCAAATCACACAAACAATCTTCTAATTCCTTCTCTTCTTCTTCATCAAGATTTTCAACAGAGTTCATAATTACCTTCTCAAAAGTAGAGGAAGTGTGCTGCTGTGCAAGGATTTCATTGGCCACTACATCCACAATATCCATATGGAAGAAATTCTCTTCATCACTCAGGCGATGCATGGCTTCAAACACATTGAAAATAACCTCTTCATCTTGCACTCTGAGTCGAAGATGGCATTTTGTACGTCTATCAAAGCACGTTCGGTTGCAAGAAAGGGTCTCCCCAATATAAGTGGAACTTCTGCATCCTCCTCCATGTCTAAAATCACAAAATCCGTCGGGAAGATAAACTTGTCCACTTTAACCAAGACGTCTTCCAGAATACCATAAGGACGCTTGATTGATCTATCAGCTAGTTGCAATGCCATCCTTGTTGGTTTCACCTCACCACCTCCTAGCTTGTTCAAAATTGAAAGCGGCATCAAGTTGATACTCGCTCCCAAGTCGCATAAGGCCTTCCCAATAGCAACACTCCCAATAGTGCAAGGGATTGTAAAACTACCAGGATCTTCAAGCTTTGGAGGTAGCTTCCTCTGAAGTATCGCACTACATTCCTCTGTCAAGGCAACAGTCTCACCTTCTTTGAATTTTCTTTTCTTTGTGATCAACTCCTTCATGAACTTTGCATAGGTTGGCATCTTCTCTAGTGCTTCAGCAAAGGGTATGTTGATTTGTAACTGCTTGAAGATGTCAAGGAACTTGGCAAACTGTTCTTCCTTCTCTTTTTTCTTGATCAAATGAGGATAGGGAAACTTCACATAAGAGGGAATCACTTGAGGCTTGTCTCCATCTTTCAAAATCTGACTTTTAGTTCTTCTCAAAATCGAATTTTCATCTACTAATTTTTCCCTCTTGTCTTTTTCATTATCTTTTTCTTCCTCCTCTGCTACAACCTCTTTGCCTTTTCCCTTATTCAGATCAGTTTTTTCAGCATTCACCTCTGTTTTTTCATCAACTCTCTGATTTTTCACCAAGGGATCACCACTCTCTTCCTCAAGGCTTTTACCACTCCTCAACACAATAGACTTGCAATGCTCTTTAGGATTAGTTTGAGTATTACCTGAAAAACTGCTGCTAGATTGCTCAGCTAGTTGCTTTGCAATCTGTCCAACTTGAACCTCCAAGTTCTTTATAGAAGCATCAGTGTTTTTCTGGTTTGACATGGACATTTGTATGAACTGATTGAGGGTGTTCTCCAAGATAGAAGTCCGGTCTTGAGGTGGTGGTGTGGGTTGAGGCTTGCTTGCTTGTCCGGCATCTTGTTTCCAACCAAAACTCGGTTGATTCCTCCATCCTTGGTTGTAGTTGTTGGAGTATTGGTTGTTTCTTGGCCGCCCATAGTTCCCCATATAATTAGCTTCCTCGTGAGAACTAGGCGGTGCCTCACATCTTCCATTATCATGATCTCCTCCACAAAAATCACATCGCATTACCTGTTGAGGTGGTATGGTTGTCCCTTGAACAGTTTGGAGTTGTTGTGGGAGTTGAGCGAGTTGCTTGGTAATGGACTCCAGTTGTTGTGTCATGAGTTTATTCTGAGCCAAAAGTGCAGATTGTGAATCTAACTCCAACACTCCCCTTCTTGATGTGGGACCCCGATCATGATGCATCAAATAGTCATTCGATGCCATAGCCTCTATCAAAATCAGTGCTTCCCCTGCTGTCTTTGTGTTCATGGACCCTCCAGCTGAGGCATCCAACATATACCTGGTTGACGGTCTCAGTCCATTGCAGAATGTTTGCATCTGAGTAAGATCATCAAACCCATGATTTGGACATCTTTGGAGTAAGCCTTTGAACCTGTCCAATGTGTCATGAAGAGTCTCACCTTCTTGTTGGGAAAAGCTTATAATTTCACCCCTTGTCTTCACAAATCTTGAGGTGGGGAAGAATCTTACCATAAATTTTGCCTCTAAGTCATCCCATGTAGTGAACTTCCCCCTTGGGTGAGATTGGAGCCAAGACTTGGCTCTATCTCTCTGAGAGAAAGGGAACAACCTTAGGCGAATTGCATCATCGGAGGCACCATTTATCTTCACCGTATTACACAACTCCAGGAAGTTGGACACATGACTGTTAGGATCTTCTTTCTCCAACCCGGCAAATTGATTCTGTGAAACCATATTGATGAGAGATGGCTTGATTTCAAAATTGTTGCAGTTCACTGGAGGCCTAACTATGCTAGTGACATGCTGATTGACATTTGTATTGTCATAGTCACCAAGTGTCCTCCGTGGTGGAGTACCTTCACCATTGCCTGCCATTCAGAGTTCTTCTTGATGAACTTGAGAGGTGGAAGTCTCTTGTTCTTCTTCTTGTTGTTCTAACAGTTTCTGCTCTCTTACTTGCCTTCGATTCTTCCTAGCTGTTCTTTCAATCTCAGGATCGTGGAGGAGTTGGTCAGCTGGGATAGTACCTCGGATACACAAACAGTCTAGCAAACAAGAGTGTTAGCAGTAAAAGTCAGCACACAGCAGCAAACACACTAGAAAAATGACAGCAAAAACAAAACAGAAAATTATGACAGAAAACAAATTATAACAAAATTTTTTTTTGCTTAAATTAGTAACCGAAATGGATGTGCTAATATTGAAATGCAGTCCCCGGCAACGGCGCCAAAAACTTGTTGACGAATATGGGCAAGTATACCCAGTCGTGCAAGTAATACGGTGGTGAGATCGATATCGTTCCCACGAGGACTGTGACAAGTATTAGCACGTACCAAATCAATTACTATCTAAGATGATATTTGGATTGAAGGGATCTCGATAGTAAATACCAAGCCCAAGTAAGATATAAACCTAAAATAAGCATAATAAAGAGAATAGTTCTTCGAGAATTCCTATCGAACAACTGAAAGGCACTTAAAAGGATTCTTCAAATATAAGAACAACACCGGGATTAGGTTCACTAAACTTCATCCCCATGCAATGACATGACTAATAAACAGTTTCTACTTCAAGTATGACAATCAATCCACTAAATTACTCAATCCCCGATTCCTCGGATGACAAGAGCCTAAATCCACTAATAGACCCTAATTCCTTAGGTGGCCTAGATTAATGAAATTGCATTAAGATTAGGGGTTACACAATTGCTAATAAACCTAGTTCCATTCCAAGATACAAGGTTCACTTGGTGGTTAATTTCAATTCCGGTTCTAATGCGAATTTTCAATTGCATATCAAAACACTAATCAAGTCATGGGGGTGCTAGCCACAACAAGCATTAAGCCACGGGAAAATCAATCACTCAATAAAGAAGCAAAAACCATATTACAAGATCAAGTCAGATACATGAGAATTCAGAAATAGCTACCCTAACCCCAACAATGGGAGTTTAGCCACTCATGATCATAACCACAACAAAAGAAATATAGATGAAAAGGAGGAGGAACTCCATGGAATCCTTGTGCAGTTGCACCTGGTTCAGAGAGTCTTTAGGGTTTCCAAAACTGTTTTTCTTCTGTTCTGCCCGTGCTCCTTTATAGATCGGGATTCGCGTCACGCGATGGCCACACGACCGTGATGCTTTCTTCCTTTTTGCGCTTTCAAATATTGGAGCATCACGGCCGTGACGCTCATCACGGGCCGACCGTGATAGCTTCTTCCTTCACCAAATGATCTATCACGACCGTGATAGGCGTCACGGCTTGGCCGTGACAGATTCTGCCAAGAGGGGGTCTGGTTCCATTAACATGTCACGGCCGTGATGGGTATCACGACCAGGCCGTGACAACTTCTGTCTTTTGCCTTCTTTCTTCTCAATTATTGCCCGATCACGACCGTGAGGGTCATCACGACCAGGCCGTGATAGGCTCTGCCTGGGTCATTTTCTTCACTTTTCAGCTCTGTCTTCATCCAAGCTTCATCATGGCCAATCCCGAGTATTTTTCCTTAAATTCCTGCAAAACAACACCATGAAACCGCCTCACCCAATCCAAGGTAAAAACTAATAAAATCAAATGAAATATGTCTAAACTATATGAGAAATGCATTCAAAAATGTACAGGAATTATGATGCGAAATCACACTATCACTGACCACTGTCAGGCTTCTCACACATCAACCAACAGTTATATCAAAGATATTTACCAGGCAGATCATGCATCACAATAGCATAATATAATTACAGATAAACAATTAAACACAATTAAAACCACACAGATACAAATAACACAACATTAAACAACTTAAATAAATACTAACAAACAAATAATTACAAACAAACACGGGATAGCATATAGCCATCGAATAAATCCTCAGGTGTTCCCTTCTTACCTTTTGAAGACTTTCTTGTGAACTTACCGATTCCTCCGGAAATTCAGATACCGCGTTAACGTCGTACTCACTTAACCTTCAACCATTACAATCAAATAATTACAAATCAAGAAATCAAAACATTCTAAACCCTAATACATAGTCACGGCCTCTAGGGTTTTGAATGACTAAAATTTCTAATCATGATTAAGTCATGGATTAATGATCCTTGATCAACCTAAATCATGGATTAGTGACTAAACAACTAAGTTTCAAACTCAAAACTTCCTAACTCTTTTATACTAAGATTCGGCCTCAACATGTTCATAGGACTAGGGTTCTTAGTTTAATAAACCAACTTGGATTTATTACGCATACATACTAATAGATTGATTACTAAGATCATTTATGAAAACTATGAACAAAAACTCATCAAATATCACCAACCTAGGGTTCGGCCAACATAGAGATTTTTGAGTAAAGATTTTCATTTTAATAATCCATCATGGATTAGAGTGTGTAGACATACATGTCATATAGAATACATGATCATACATGACAACACATGAACAAAACTCTACTAAACCTATTCTAATAGATTCGGCCAAGGCTAGGTTTTTAGGAAAGAAATTTTTGATTACATCATGCTCTTGGATTTAGATAATATGCATGATATCAAGAATATAGAAAGTAGTTTCATCATCATGTGATTTTTCTAGAATTTATTATGACTTTTCAAAGTTCAAGGCTTAGAAACTTGAAAATGATGAACACATATGAAAAAAACTTTGAATCAAGAAACTTATTAAAGAACATATATAGGCATGATTAAGGAAGAAGATTGGGATTTACCTCTTGAAGATCAATGACAAAGGAAATCCAAGAACTTGCTTCACAAATTTAACACTAAAAGACTTATAAACTTTAGGGTTTTTGAACAAATGGGAATAGAAACTAAGTGAAAAGTAAGAGAAGGTATTTATAGCGATGGGTGGCGTCATCTTGGAAAAATCTAGAAAGGATGAGTTGTCTTGTTTAAAGGATTGAAATGCAAATAATTCCTAGGGACCATTTTACAAAGATTCCAAAAGTATAAGGACTATTTTGCAAATTACCAATAAATTGTAATGATGACTATTTGCCACATTTAATGTGAGCTTATCTTGACTAACTTTGGGCTGATTTTTGTCATAGATATTTTAGGAAGAATCAAGAACATTTGAGAACATTAGAGAATGTTGTAGAATAAAGTAGAAAAATGTAGAACATTCTAGAAAATCTTGGGTCATCCAAAAATTTATGAGGGCAGCCCCTTATCCCTCATGGGCTTGCGCATGGGCCTATTAAATTTGGGCTTGGATTCATTTTTGTGGGGCCCACTAAAAGATTTAAGCTTAAATCGTGACATACGAAACTTGTATAGTTTCAAATAGGCTTTATGCATGAAATAGAAATTTTGGGCTTCATAGCCACTTCCATTAAGAGATTGGAAACAAGGATTTTGGTCCAATTCACTTGAAAAAAACTTAGAAACTAACTTAGGGACAAAAGGGTAATTAACAGAAAGTTCAGGGACTTGAGCGTAAAATTCCTAAATTTTCACTGAAACCTGTGGAACCTTCTAGACTTAAAAATATGATTCATCCCCTTGAATCATCTCAAAGTCCTAAAATAAACTCTTCATCTACTCTTGGAAACTCCGAAATCCATTTTGCCGCTCACCCGATTGCGTATTATGCCCGTAATACGTAAATTATTTTATTTTTTTCTGAAATAATTCTAAAAATACAGAATTGTAGGAAATAAAATACTAAACTTTTGAGCAATATTATTATACTGTCAATGGAATTCGCGGGCCGGCTTTCGCCTGACTTTCCAACCTAAATTTTAATCGTAGCTTCCTACATTCAAGTAGGATTGAGTGGTAAACTCTATTTATTTAAAATAATTTTCTAAAACTCAAATAAATTTATAAACATTTTTTTATATGTATTCTTGTTATTTAAAACAAGTAAAATATAGGGTGTTACAACAAGTGTTTTGACAATTTTGCTTCCTTCTACCATGTATAATTTCGACCAAGCCTCTTGGATAGGCATTCTTTCACTTCATTCTAGATGATCATGATGATTATGAAGACACCAATGTATTTTAAGTTATTTTCTAACCTAACCTAAAACCATGGTTACTACCTAAGGTTAGTAACCAAGACAAAACCAAATTGGCTTCTTCTTCCTCCATGTGGTACACACATGGCCACATCACCCTAAACACACCTCCACCATATATTTTCCTCATCCATCTATGTCCACTCCTTTTCCATGACTCACCTTCACCATAAATGCTCATAAATGCAAAACCTAAAATATCAAGATATTTATGTATTAACCTAACCTATGCTTAGTTAACTTCAACCATTGTTCATTTAAGGTTAACAAAGCCAATTCTTCTCCTCATTAGACAACACTACACGACCAAGACCACACCACCACACATCTTCATTTCACTTCATTTCATTTCATCTAATCATCTAAGTTCTTGACACAAAAATCTTTTCCTTCCTTGTTCTTTAACATTCGGAAATCTTCACCAGTCGGTGATCCAAATACTTGCTTAGAAAACCAATATTAGATCCTTAATCCTCTCCTCATTCTAAACCTAATCCATCTCTCACAAATTTCCATTTTGAAGCAAAATCCTTTCCTTATTCCTATGATTCAAATTCGGTCAACACCACCTAAATCATCATCCATTTTCTTGCTTGAAAAACCTAGATCATATCCATAATCCTCCAGACCTTCTAAGCCTTTGTCATCTCACATAAAAATCAGTTTTAAGCCTTCTACAACAATTGGTTTTTTCTAAACCTAGGATTATTCATTCTTGATCATCCTCCTACTTGATTCAAGTAAGGATTTCTTAACATTTCTATGATCAATCCTCATGACTAGAACCTTGTGTATCAACCTTGTAATTTAGTGTTGATTTTTGGATAGGTTTTGGACACCAAAACCTTGGGCTGCTTTGCTTGGTTTAGCTTGTTTTTGCTTGTTTCGTGATTCTGGTGTTAGCTTAGGTGGGAGAAAGAATCATCTTGTCATCGTAATGGATAAGTAGTATATATTATAATAATGGTGTAGGGTGACCTAAACCCTACTAGTGGTCAAGTAATCGACAATACCAAAATCTCACTGGAAACTACCCTGCAGGTACCAATGATGATTTGGGGATTGTACGTTTATCACCGATTAGGATAATTTATTAATATTCGAGGATGTCCGATTTTATCCTTTGTTGACCTGTTTGTGATTTCTTTGGTTGTGGTAAACTGCTTTATGTGATATTTCGTGATATCTGAATATTTATTATTATTATTTTATTGTGTAAAATCGGTTTAGTCTAATAACATGCAATATCTGTTATTTCATGATTAGTTGGCGTCTAGGCAATGATATATGTTGTTCGAGAGATATGCATGTGGGTGAGAGAATTAATGTGACTTAGAGGTGCCTAGCCTAATTAAATTATTTTATAGATGAGATGTGATATGGAATGTGTGTTGAGACTGTGATGGAAGGTTGAGACACGAGGTTGTAACCGATGCGAGTCAGTGAGATTCATATAAATGCATTGTTGATTCACAACCGTGTGAGTGAATCACACGAAAATCGGATACTGGATATTGCGGGTTAGTGCCCTACAGATGTTGAAGCCGAGGTAGACTATTGTAATACTCTTTTAGTCCTTGACGCGTTGTTCTGATTATCCTATCAAAGATAGAGGTACTATGTATATTATGCTCATTGTGCTATTTCCAAAGGGGGAATAGTGACGCACACTGTGCTAAATGCACTATTCCTTTAAAGAGATCATGGAATAGGGGCATCGAGTTCTTGCGCTTACTGTACTATTTCCAAAGGGGGAATAGTGGCACACACTGTGCTTAATGAACTATTCCCTAAAAGAGATAAGGGAATAGGAGCGCACGAAGTTCTTGGCACCGGATTGTCTGGACTATTGACTAATGTGAAAGGAGTAGAGATGGTCATGTCAGCATAAAAGTTTAGTTGCATGAGAGTAAGGGTAGAGGATGAAATCGTAAATGAAGGATGAATGTTATGTATATGTGATGTGTGTCTTTGACTATTATTATATTGTATGCTATGTATTCCATTTCCGCTTATGATGATAGAACTATTTCTTATCTCCCTATTTCTGTATATTGTGTATGTTCATCTTATTCTATGAGATCACTCTATGGAGGAACCAGTTGCTGAGGAATTAGATGGAACTTCGTATGAACCGGAGCGGGATGACGAGCTGTGAATTCTAGCGATAGAGTTTAGTGTTTGTGGCCAGTGTGTCTTGTAAGACATTTTTATGTTCAGTTGATTAAGACAGTTTGTATAAGTATCTACCTGCAAGGGACCCTACTAATAGGATACCGTAAACAGTGTGTTGTATTGTGATGGATAGACATATGTATGTATGTGTAATATAATTATGGTGTGGTGTTTTAACTTTCAAAAGTTGGATGTTTTTATAATTAAGTTTTTAATATTTCTGTATTTCGGTATATAATTTTAACGTTGATAACACGATTTAGTTTTATTTAATGAGGTTTTGATTTAATGGCACGATGGGGCACAACGGGGTGTCTCGGTAATGCCCCATTTTCTTGATTAGTCGATGGGGGAAGGATTAAGCATGTGTGAAGGCTTAATCATGTTTCTTGTGTGTTAGTGAGCTTGTGATACAAATTTGAGACCAATCAGACTTGAAATTGACTCAGAACGCATCGAAACCCGTGAGAATCTGATACTAAGAAAACCCTCAAAGTTTGAATGTGGGATAGCTCCCCGTTTCAGCGTTGGAACGTTTGAGTGTGGGTAGTTGGACGCTCGAGCGTTCTACAGGGTAAGACACATGTGAAACACCTGTCAGTTGCATGAAACACGTGGCAACAGGAGGCCTCGCTCAAGCGAGTGTACTAGACTATCCAAGGTGGGGAGAAATTAACTGACATCAACGTGGAGGCAAGCATGGTGTAGTTGTTATACATGCATGTGTGTAGGATGTCCCAGACCCTACTAGTTTGTTGAGTAATCGACAATGACTAAACAAAAATAAAATAATATTTTATCATGTGTCCTAGGGTTTAGGTGTTGTAGATTTACCAATGTAGGAATGAAACCCTAGGCTAGATGAATTATGCTGGTTGAGGTTGTTTGAAATGCATGCTGGTATGTTGCTATGTTATAATATACTGAAATGTGTTTTTGATATGTTGTTATGTTGTTGTTGTTGTTATTATTATTATTATTATTATTATTATTATTATTATTATTATTATTATTATTATTATTATTATTATTATTATTATTATTATAGTCATGTATATTGGATGTTGATGATTTGATGGATATTTAGAAGTATGGACGAGTTTAGGGTTAACACAGAGGTAATGCCTAGAGACGATGGCTTTGAGGCTGGGGATGTAAGGGCATCCATTGCGAGATTGTGAATGTGCAAGAAGGTTCCAGTGTTAACCAAAGGATAATAGTTGCATTGGATATTGCCATGTGGGCGGCTGTATGGCTGGGGGTCATATGAGGTTAGTTGTACTCTAGTGAGAGTACAGATTACGGAAGGGCTGGCCCGTGAAGAGACCTTGGGGATGTTTGAATTAGACTTGGGATGCTCACTATGATCATTAGGTAGCTCCTAATGTGCTGTGTAACCCAATATAGCATGGTTTTCCCAACTTTACCTTGTGTATCCACCTTGCAGGTGGACATTCTGAGGCGACCGAGATACCCCCAATGGAGCCAAGCTCATATGAGGGTTCACTCTTATTGGTCATGACGAGCAGAAGTGTTACCTGGACAAAGTAACTGCCATTCTCTAAGCAGTGAGGCTTGGTAAGGAGAATATCTTAGGAATGAGCCCCGTGAAAGATATCGACTGAATGCATAGGAGTGAGACTCCTTAGAGGAATAATCTGAGAGTTAAACTTTGAGGATGTATTGTGTTGGTTTGACTCGGAGGATGTTTGTTGCTTGTATTGTATGTGCTATGTATGAATGATATGTTATTCTATATGTCCTCATCCCCTTTTTATGACTATGTTCTATTGTTTATCTCCCTCTTCTCTATCTTGATATGTATGTCTATATGAGGTAGATGAGCAGTAATAGTCTGAGGGGTATGGTAGCGTGGCAGGAATATCAACTGTCTCATTACCTATAGAGGATCCCACCCAAGATCCCGATCCTCAGGTACATAGAGATTGTATACCACGATGGCGGTGGGTAGCAGGTCGATCACTCACAGTTCTTCATGACTTACATCGGCACAGTTAGTCTGTATATATGTCTTGGAGGAGGTTAGTAGTTCAGTGTGATTGGCCTGTATCGCCTTGCCCAACGCTTTGTTTTCCTAGATGTGGTTTCCACCATGTCAGCGGGAGTTTCCAAGGGTGTTGGCTATTCTGACAGATTTGGATGCATAAATATTTCTAGAGTAGAACTTACACCTGTTGAGGCTAAGAAAATATCCTAAGCTTTTCCATACTCATCAAACAGATCCATGAAATAGGGGATGATGGGGGATGATAGGTTTTTAGGGCCTGAAATAATCTGTAGCAAGCCAAAATTAACTAAGCTAGATATCCCTCTACTCAAAACATCCTCATCCAAGCAGAAAAGCAAGGGTGAGAAAGGGTCTCACTGCCTAACCCCTATTTTGCAATCAAAAACTCATTCAGTTTTGCCATTGATCAGAAAAGAGAGTTTAGCTGAATGTAGAATTGTTTGAATCCAGTTGAAGAAAGTATTATTGAAACCAAAATCTCTCATAACCGAAATAGGGAAATTCCAATCCAAGGTGTCAAAAGCTTTTCTAATATCAAGCTTTAAAGAAAGTTTCCTCCAAAAGCTTTGTAGTCTAACAAGTTAGATGCCTTTGATGCAATGCATATACCAGCTAATCTGTAAGCTAGAACTTTAGTAATGATTTTGAATTGGAAGTTGGCTAGAGCAATAGGCCTAAAGTCATCAATTCTATCAGCATTAGGTGTTTTAGGAATCAACACCACTAGGTTGGAATTCATGTTAGGTATAACTCTAATCGCTTGGATGTGTAAATATTTTATGAACTACTCGTGTGATTTGAGACGATCTATGAGGCATATTTTATTATTATGACGTATGTAATGACATGTGTCATATTGTTCTTTTATGGTTTTAGGTTGTTGAGTTTATTGTATCGTAAAGAAAATTTTTATACCCGTTTTTCTGTCACATAGACTATTATATAAACTAATTAATTAAAGCAACCAGCATTTTATTTTATGTTCAGCAACGAGTTAATCATGTAGCGCCGAGGGGGTGTTATAGATCCTTTTCGTTAAACTCCTTGATTTTGTAACAAACAAAGGAAATAGAGAAATCTATGATTCAATATTTAAAATATATAATAAAAATTCATTCAATCTTCCTGCAAATAAACATGTAGAATGGCAATTTATTATATACAAAAACTAATATAAAAGTATGGTGCTTACCAGATAATGAGGTTTTTGGATACTACGTTAGCATTTATTTATTAATTAGAAAAGGATTTTTTTTTTGAAATGCTAAAAAATTATTCCCGTCTACCAAAAACAATCAAGGATTATTTTTAAAAGTTATAATTACATTTAAAGTGTTGTTTAATATTTTACAATAGAACGAGTACGCAACCTGATCGGAAGTTCGATGTATTTAGACATATCAATTGATCACTTTTCTCACGTGCTATGCACTTACTCAGGTATCCGTTGGTTCTCTTAATGGATAGATACTATGAAGGTGACACATGTAATTCATGGTTGAAGATTAATATTTAACACCAAAAGTAATGATAGAAATTGTCGAGATAATAAGTAAAAATATTAAAATTCTGATAAGGTTGTGTATTCTTTTCGTAAATTATTAATAACACCCTAAATTTAATTATAACCTTTTTAAAAGAGTCCTATAATTTTTTTTGGTATTTCAAGAATGGATTTTTAGTATTTTAACCAATAATTCTTTACTTTGACTAACAAATTTTAGATAACATTGTATCCTGGAACCACATTATCTAAAAAGGAACTAATAGTTGTTGTATAGGTATTTAATATTATATATATATATATATATATACATATATATTATATATATATATATATATATATATATATATATAACATATACATTATATTTTAAAAATATATATATATATATATATATATATATATATATATATATATATATATAAAATAGTTTCTGAATTTTGTTATATACAAATTGCATATCACAATTATTATATACATAACAATGTTTGACAATAATAACATCAATCAAATTTAACTTATTAAATATTATTATTTTTATTTAATTTAAATTCTGTATTGTATGTAGTCATTTCATCTTCTATATACAATTTTTAAAATTTACCGCAGTATGTATGGTATCCCGTATTTATATTCGTGTTGTCAACTCTATTATTTGTATAATTAAAAATTCTCAAAGATGATCATGCATACATTTCATACTCTACTTCAAAACATACCAAGATTTTTATTGCTATACACTGACAATGTAAAGTTTTTTACACTGTCAACCAATCACTAATCAAGATATGAATGACTTTTAAGGGAATTCAGATAGTAGTACAAAAAAATTGCTGATATGACAATTTATGGTTGGATGTTTGTGTAAAATAGCTTTACACCGTTAGTGTATAGCAACTAAACTCATATACTAATCACCAATACTGACATAATTCATCTGTATCGCATAGTTTCCAAAAAAAGATTTTTAACAAAACTTTTCACTACAATAAGAAAATATCTGAATCCATTAATTTAATAAATTAAAACTCCCTAATGTTTTTTTCCTTTATAAACTTACCGTTCTCATCTATTTTTCATGTGAGGATTCTCGCATTTTCTCTCTCTTTCTCCCTTGTCTCTCTGTCAGTGCTGGGTTTTTCTTTTTATTGCCTTCATTGTATTTTTTTTCCTTGCAATATCCTTTTTCATGTCAATGGAGTTTAAGAGTTCAAGTGAAGGAAAAGCTGCAGTTCCTGTACGGGAGTCCATGGCAACGGGCAATCCCCAAAAGACCCAACCTTCTTCCCAATTTCGAGCTACAATTGACGTCGCACGGTTTACAAAAAAATATGCAGTTAGGGAGCGACAACTCGAGTATCGTCTCACAAGGACTCTTGGGTTGTTGTTAACAGAAAAAGTCAGATTTTGGGGGGTTTAAGATTTAAAGACTCAATTAAGAAAAGTTAAGAAAAACAACGCAAACTAAATAATTATCAATAAACTAAAAACGATTAACCTATTGTTCTCAGTTCCCCAACTATCATCGGTTCACATAATTCTATGCCCTAAGCAGATTCTAATCCCTTTTCGATTGTACCAGTAATTAACAAGCGAAATCACCACTACGAGATATATGTTCCTAATTCCCGAATTAAGCAAACGGAGTGAAGTGGTCGCGCTGTCGCGCATGCACCAAAAAGCGAGCGGTTTGTAAAAATGTAGTTTAGGGCGACAACTCGGATATCGTCTCACAAGGACTCTTGAATTGTTATTTACCACAAAAATCAGTTTTTGGGGGGGGGGGGGGGGGGGGTTTGGTTTGAAATTCAAATTGAAAACAAAGCATAAACAGAGCAATGAAAACAAGGCAGTTTAAAAGATTATCAAATAATTAAAGATGATTAATCTACTGTTCTCGATTTCCCAACTATCATCGGTTCATGTAAATTCCATGCCCTAAGCAGATTCTAATCCCCTTTCGGTTGTAGCAACAATTAACAAACGAAATCGCTACTATGGATATATGTTCCTATTCCCTAATTAAACAAACGGGGTTAAACCCTCATGAACTAAACGAACATGAATGAACACACGCGAATTAAACAAACGCGATTCAATATAGGAACATAACATCACCGAAATAAATCAACACAACACTATACACTCCTGAATTAAACAAACAGAAATATATAGCATAGTATTGAAAAGGGAAAAGCATACAAAACAGGAATTACAAAAACCTCAAGTGTAGTGGAAATCAATTACAGTAGACTAATCCAAGAAATTTAGTTCTTCATAAAAAAAGGAAACACAACCAGAAATATGTAAAAACAATGGAGAATCAAAAGTTATCCACTAATTTGCCTAGAACAGCCATTTATAGTATTCAAGAACTGCGCCTACTCGCGAGGCGAACCCTCACTCGCGAGGCGAATCTTCTGAAGAGTCTGCAACATTTTGTCTTCTCGCGGGGCGAAGTACGGCTCACGTGGCGAGGAATGGAAGAGTCATGGCTTCTGGTCTTCATTCTCGCGAGGCGAGACTTGGATTCGCGAGGCGATACAGAAACCTTGCATTTTTCTGGAACAGTCAGTCTTCAGGGTCGCGGGGCGAGGTGTTGTTCGCGGGGCGAACCAGAGAGGATGACATTCTGCTGTTCAGCTGGCTTTCAGGTGCGCGTGACGAGAAAACTCTCGCGAGGCGAACACCTCCAGGATTGAAATTCTCCTTATTCCTTGACTTCTAACTTAACCTGAAAACAATAAAATAGCCATAAGTGCTTTATTTGACTAAAAACTGGCTAAATTAACCTAAAACTACTTTAGAGACTCAAAACCTTGCTTAAGGACAATCTAATCTAATTTGGGTGAAAATGAGATATAATTAGCACAAAACCCTGGTCATACTAGCCATAAAACTAGATGAGCCAGAGGCTTATCATGAAGCCCTCGTGAATTAAGCAAACACGATTGAACACACGCGAATTAAGCAAACACGATTAAGTATAGTAACATAACATCATCGAAACAAATCAATACTAATTCTATACAATTCTGAATTAAGCAAACAGAACATATATCATAGTATTGAAAAAGGAAAAGCAATTAAATTGGGAATCAATAGAACCTCAAGTGTGGTGGAAACCGATTACAATAGATCAATCATTGGTGATTAGTTCTCCATCAAATACATCATAAAAACCCTAGGAACTAATTCACAGCCATCACAAATGAAAAGAAAAGAAGATTGATCAGAACCCCTCAGTTCTGCCCTAAAACAGACTATAAATACATATTCTGGGTTGCGGTCGCTCGCGAGGCGAAACCTGTTTCGCGAGGCTAATCTTATGAACAGTCCTTCAGTGTTTGGATTTCTCGCGAGGCGAAACATGTTTCGCGAGGCGAGCCAGAGAGGGTGACTGTTGCTGCTCGTGCTGGTCTTCAGGCTCGCGAGGCGAGTAGATTCTCGCGAGGCTAATCTTCCCAGAATTGCTTTTCTTATTAACCTGAAAACAAGAAATAGCAGTAAGTGCTTTATTTGACTCTAAATCAACTAAATTAACCTAAAACTACTTTAGAGACTCAAAATGTTGCTTGAGGATAATTTAATCTAATTTGGGCAAAAACGAAATATAATTAGCACAAAACCATGGTCATACTAGTCATAAAACTAGATGAGCCAGCGGCTTATCAAAATACCCCAAACTTGAACTTTGTTTGTCCCCAAGCAAACTAAAACTCAAAAAGGACTCAAACTTGGCAAGCTTAAAGGTTGAATCAAATTCGCACAAATTTCATGCAATTTCAACAAACAATTTTTTTCCTTAATGTTTCCCCCCTTTTCAACAATGCAATCCCCACATTCATTTACTCTAAACAATTGAGAATTCTATCATTCATGCAATCATTAGTCTAAGTAAGGGATCCAAGTTACACACAAAAGGGAGATCACCAAATTCAAACAATCGCCTTCCTCACAAGGGCATTTAGTGTTTCACTCATTCGCTCAATTTGTCTAGGCTAACAACATTTCACTCAATTTCACTTTTAAGAGCACTTCCCATGAATTTGATTTTCATCTCAATCAAGGACCCCACGGAAACATGCATGCAACATCAAAAGGTCTTTAAAGGTTGTAATAGGGCCTGGCTAAAGGTAGGATATACAAAGGTACTGGCTTAAGTCCCTAGGAACTAAGAGAGCATGAACATTTTGATACATACCGAATTTCCACTCAAGTTCCATTTTCCATTTTTCTTTTTGCTTTGGGTGACTACAGCCTTTTTCTTTTAATATCCTTTTTTGACATTTTTGTTCTTTTATTTCCCCTTTTTTCTTTCTCTTTTTTTTTCTTTCTCTTTTTTTTCTTGCCTTTGGCTCCAACCTTTTTATTATATTTTTTTTCTCACCCCAGAATGACATGTCACATCCTTGTAGCCACCCCAAACTTAGTTTCTTACAAACATTCTCTTGCTAAGCTTCCATGCTCTCCTAATCCTAAGATCGGGTTAACATGGTTTTTCCAGATTTAGGCTCATAACATAGGGTCATCAAGAACAACAGGCTAATCAGGCTCAATGGGGCTAACTATGGAACATGCAGCAGGGATGGTTCAATTTAGGCCAAGTGGTTATTTACAAAGAAAATCTGCCTAAATCATTTGATGCAAACACATAGACATGCAAACCATGAAGAGATTCAAGCAAATTCGGGAAAGTGCAACTTGAAAGTGATTCACACAGTTGAAAACATGCTGGAGGCTCAAATCCTCACCTGGACATTTTTGCAAATTGTTTGACCGAGATTCTATCCCTAGTGTGTGCATCCCTTCACCCCAAACTTATCATAAATCATGCAATCACAATGAAATATCTCAAAGTTTAATTTTCAATTTTTCACATGGGGATCAAATTTCAATTTCGAGACCTAGGGGGAAAATCATCAATAGTCAACACATATCATGCAATCCATCTATGCAAAATCAACAAAACCAATCAATCTTGCTAACACAAGACTCAAACACAACTCTTGATCTTCTCAAATTATTCAAGAGCTGAAGAAAATAAAACAAAAACAAAGCAAGGAAAAGCGATTAAAAAGAGTAGGGTTCAGAAAAACTCATGGAGATGGTTCCACCGGGATCCCACTATCTGTTATACAGCGGCCACGGAATACCCAAAGTGCAAATGATCCTCCCGGATCCCATGGCTTGTAGCATAAGGCCCACGTGATAGACAAGGGACGGAAGCTTATTCCATGCTTCCATACTTAGCAGCCCTAATATGGGAGTGAACACTTGACAATTATGGTGACCTCACCAAGTGCGGCGGACTTCTCACTCCCTCTCGGGTCGAAGTTGACCTCTTTCTCAACAAAGTCCTCCCAATAAAAGTGGGGTTCAACCACTTGGACTGGCCATGGTGCCTTCATATCCAAGGGTGCAAAATCCAGAGGCTTGAACTCCATCGCCGGTTGTTCCACAGTGGGAGGTGGCAAACAAGTGGAGAGGGTCTCCGGTGCTGCTTCATCTTCTGCACAATTCCCATCCACTGCATTACCAGATTCATCACCATCTGTATATGCAGTAACCTCAGCACGCACCGCACAGGTATCTCTCCCATCACAATTGACACATGCATAGGAGCCAAATGAATCATCTAATCCCGGAATTTCTTCATCATCCTCTAGCATGGCGGAATGGATGTCCTCCATATGCCTCTTCCTCTCAATTTCCTTAGTCATGGGTTCTGATCCTTGAGCTTGTTGCATGGCATTCATCGAAGTGGCAAGCTGTCCAATCTGTGTCTGCAGGGCATGAATGCTAGCATCTGTTCACTGCTGAAACTGTGCCTGCGAGGCCTGAAACTGTCCAACTTGCTGCTGAAAAAGTGTAGTCATTTGTGCAGTCATTTGCTTGAACAGGTCCTCTAGTGAAGGTCCAGAAGTGCAGAGGTGGTTACTTGGGAAGGATTCTGTGGTGGTGCCAGTGGTAACATCAGTTGTTGTTGCGTGGGTGAGTCCCCATACCAAGGGTTTGGATGGTTTCCCCAGCTGGGGTGGTACTCATCAGTGGAAGGGTCAGGAATGTTGTGCCTGTTCTGATTGTTGCCTTGATTGTAAATATTGGGTGTATATGCTTGAAGTGATTCATTAACTTGTATAATACCAAATATCTTTCGCCTGATTGATGCAGCTCTGAAGGCAGGAAAGTATCTCAAAAGGAAGACTTTCTTCAAATCAAACCAGGTTGAGACGGAATTCGCCTCAAGACAATACAACCAATCCTTCGCAGCACCTTCAAGTGAGAACGGGAAGGATCTCATCTTGATGTGGTCTTCTGTTATTCCTTCAGGTCTCAGCATTGTAGAACAAACAATCTGGAATTCCCTCAGATGCTCCTGCGGATTCTCACCTGCAAGACCACTAAACCTTGGCAACCGATGTATTAAACCAGGAGAGTCAGGATAATATATGCATGGCGGTTCATAATTAACATTAGGCATATAACCTTGCATATAATTATCCATGGGTATATTCACAACCAGACCAATTCAGCAAAATGTTTTTTTAATGTTATTTTCTGTTAATAACAACAAGAGTCCCCGACAACGACGCCAATTTTTGACACGTTGTCGCGCACGCGTCAAAAAGCGAGCGGTTTACAAAAATATGCAGTTAGGGAGCGACAACTCGAGTATCGTCTCACAAGGACTCTTGGGTTGTCGTTAACAGGAAAAGTTTGATTTTGGGGGGTTTAAGATTTAAAGACTCAATTAAGAAAAGTTAAGAAAAACAACGCAAACTAAATAATTATCAATAAACTAAAAACGATTAACCTACTGTTCTCAGTTTCCCAACTATCATCGGTTCACATAATTCCATGCCCTAAGCAGATTCTAATCCCTTTTCGATTGTAGCAGCAATTAACAAGCGAAATCACCACTACGAGATATGTTCCTAATTCACGAATTAAGCAAACGGAGTGAAGCCCTCGTGAATTAAGCAAACACGATTGAACACACTCGAATTAAGCAAACGTGATTAAGTATAGGAACATAACATCATCGAAACAAATCAATACTAATTCTATACAATTCTGAATTAAGCAAACAGAACATATATCATAGTATTGAAAAGGGAAAAACAATTAAATTGGGAATCAATAGAACCTCAAGTGTGGTGGAAACCGATTACAATAGATCAATCCTTGGCGATTAGTTCTCCATCAAATACATCATAAAAACCCTAGGAACTAATTCGCATCCGTCACAAATGAAAAGAAAAGAAGATTGATTAGAACCCCTCAGTTCTGCCCTAAAACAGACTATAAATACAGATTCTGGGTTGCGGTCGCTCGTGAGGCGAAACCTGTTTCGCGAGGCTAATCTTATGAACAGTCCTTCAGTGTTTGGATTTCTCGCGAGGCGAAACATGTTTCGCAAGGCGAGCCAGAGAGGGTGACTGTTGCTGCTCGTGCTGGTCTTCAGGATCGCGAGGCGAGTAGATTCTCGCGAGGCTAATCTTCCTAGAATTACTTTTCTTATTAACCTGAAAACAAGAAATAGCAGTAAGTGCTTTATTTGACTCTAAATCAACTAAATTAACCTAAAACTACTTTAGAGACTCAAAATGTTGCTTGAGGACAATTTAATCTAATTTAGGCAAAAACGAAATATAATTAGCACAAAACCATGGTCATACTAGTCATAAAACTAGATAAGCCAGCGGCTTATCAACCATCAACCTTGAAGTGGGGGAGCCAGAAGTACTTGAGGTGTACGAAACCAATAACATCTGGTAATAACCTTTTCGACAGTGCATCAAGGATTAAGAAACCGCAGATTGATGGTGGCGAGAACAACAAAGATGATGAGGGGATCGATGCGGTGAGGGAGAAACTTGTGAAGCCGAGGAACCGGAGGACGGGGAGGGAGGAAATAAAGGCTCCAGTTGGTGCAAGAGGAAGTGGAAAAGGTTTGAAGATTGAAGAGATGAAAACCAAATACTCATCCTCAATTAGGGGTAACGATAATGGTAAAAAGGCTGCCGTAAAGTTGATGAACTTGAGAAGCAATTCAGAGAAGACTCTGCCAAAACTGAAGTTTTCTGTGGAGTTAACAAAGAAGGAGATTGAGGAAGACTTCATAGCGATGACTGGTCGCAAGTCCCCCTAAGAAGCCCATGAAGAGACCCAAAGATGTGCAGAAGCAAGTTGATGTGAGTTTCATTTATTTCTAATTCTATGTATCTTATGTTTTTTGGTTAATAAACTTGTTTTATTTGTGTGATAAATCAAACATCTATTATTTGTTTTTTTTTGTGCAGCCACTTTTACCTGGTTCATGGTTAACAGAGGTTTCATCTGATTCGTACAAGGTTCCCGAAGCACCTAGGAATGGTAAGGCGTTTAAGGGGAAGGCCAAGATCCATTTCTCTGATTTTGATGAAGAACCATGATTGTTTGGTTGATTTTGTATTGGTGGACTTTTAGTTTATTGTTGTGTTTATGTGAATAATTTCCTACCGAGAAATTAATAAATTGTTATATTGAAGAGAATATAGTACTTTGGTGACTATTGTTTACTATGCTTATGAAGTAATATCACCTCAAGGGCATAGCTCAAATATCATGATTTTAAACTTTCATTTCATTTACTAGATATTGGCTCTTATTCAGAATTTCTAGTATTTTCACATATTTCTAAGTTAATATTTTTAAGTTTGATGAAAATTTGATTTTATTAACTTTTTAATGAATTGTATTGCACTCTTATCGCAGATCTTTGTTTCCTCGGATTGTTTTTTCATTTTACCAAAATTAATGCTAAAAAATGTTTAGCTAACAAGTCTAAATACATTAAAGTTTATGTAACGGTTACTATTCTTTTTATAAATTACAAATAACATCATAAATTTAATCGTAACTTTTTTTAAATTTAGACTCTTATATTATTTTAATATTACAGGAATGTATTTTTAGCATTTCAGTCAATAATTCCTTTCTTACCTAATAAATTTACGAGACCATTGTGTCTTGTATCCCATAGTAAATGCTCGATTTCTTCATGAAATACCGACTTACAGTGTCGGGTCGGTTTACATTGGATTTGAGATAATTTTTATCTAAATTAATTAATGTTGCTCAGATTTGATTGGATCTGATTTTTCAAATTTTCGATATGCAACCTGAACCGAATATCTAATTAAATTCGGGTTAGTTTGGATCAATTTATAGGGTTATATTATTTTCCAATTTAATTTAATTTTAACTTTAAAATATTAAAAAAATTCTAAAGAAGATTAAAAGTAGAAATGTTTGGGTTTTAGGAAGTGAGAGAGGATTTTAAGGAATAGGATTCTTCTGTCATGGAAATCGTGACACCCGGGGCCGACGAGGAGGCTGAGTGGTCGCCGGTACAAGAAGACACGATCAAGGAGCGGCTCCTGGCAGGTTTCTAGGCAGAGGACACATAAATAAACCGATTAGACAGCAGAATGAGAGGGATCCTGAGAATATGTAGGTATGGGACTATACAGTTGATGGTGGCTTATATGAATTGATCGGTACAACCAATACCAACAAGATGCATCTTCTTTTCGGTAGCCCATCACTTAAGAACTCCACAGTTAAGCGTGCTTGACTTGGAGAAATTCAGGGATGGGTGACCTCCTAGGATGTTTTCCACGGAAGCATACCATAATCGATGGTGATCATATTCAAATTTTAAATCCGATCCATATTGAAGGACCAATCCAAACTGCCAAAATGAGTTCAGTTCAATTCAAATCCACTATGCTCACGTATTGGATCTTATCCTCTTAAAACCTTACTTAATTAGCTAATATCTCATGGAAGAGTGGCATGAAATGAACAGATTAAAACCCGATAATGGGGTTGAATTTGGTTTATTGAACGTTTTCTAAATTATATATATTTTTCGCAAACAGCAAGGAGGGTGCTTTCGAAGGCACCAAATTGCCTGGATGCCTCTAAAAGTTTTCAACCAATTAAAAAAGAAGTATCGAAGGTTAACAAATTAAACCTCGATTAGCAACACATATTAATAAATAAAGTGAAAATAAATTGTTCAAGGGAAGAAAGATTCACTCAAGAGGATTTATCATGGTTCACCCTAAACCTTGTGCTACGTCCAGTCCTTGGCTTCACCAAGCTTTTTAACTGTAACTGACATAGTTACAGATAAGTATTGTTTTAACACCAAACCTTTTCAGGCTCAAACGAGTATTTTTTACACACCTAGCCTCTTCAGGCTCAAACGAGTATTGTTTTCAAACCTAGCCTCTCCAGGCTCAAACATAAGTATTCTTATTGGTAGCCTCTTCAGGCTTACAGACACAAAAGGGTTTTGTGAAGCAAAAGCTTCAATGTATAACTTTGCAAGTCAACCGAAAAAAAAAACAAAGAGTTAATGATAATAAAGGTTGGTGTGACTGCAGAAATAACTTCTCTCAATAAATATAAATGATTAAATGAGAAGTATTAATGATAGAATGAAAGAGTTTAAGAGCTTTGAATACACAACTTTTAATGAATACTCGCAAGGTTGTTAACTTCTTGCAAGTACCGTCAATGGCTTCTTTATATAGCCGTCAAACAATAAATCAGTTGATAGACATTCTCTTTGGATCAAGGCTTTATTCCTTCATCCATTTCATGCCAAAGAGTAATTATGAACTTCAATTCAATGTTTACGGTCGTTAGAGTGGTTCCTTGTTCAGAGAACATACTTCTTTGCTTACTTTATTAGATTACAGGCGTGGGTCAGAGTAGGTGCAGGTGCTTTATTGACTTCAACAGGCATGAACTTCTTCTTTTGTGCAAAAGTGAGATACGACACAATAAAGTAGTTCTCTTATTGTGTGCAAGATGGATGTTGCAAATGCTTTATGCTTTACCATCATATTGGTGTCAACATATTTGAAATTTAACATGAGTGTAGTACAATGACTTCAAGTGATGAGTCTGAAATGTGCTTTCAGATGCATCGAGTTGAGTTCATATGATCAACTTTTAGACATATGATCATATAAAGCATTTTATGTTAAGGTTATTAATCAGATCTCGTTGGGTCATATATAGACGCATTATCATACACATCACACATCATTAGCTTCATTCGAGTCATACATTTTATTCATCTTAGTTCATCAAGGAGTCATTTTTATTCTCCCCCTATTGTCGTTAAGAAAAAGGATTTAGGTCCCCCTAAACATAACAAACATAGCATATACAACAACAAAGGAACTGAATAAACTTGTTTTACTTAAGAACCTCATAGACAAGTACATTGCTTTTGATAAATACAGGTGAAAAGAAAAACTTAAATGCTAGGGATTCTTCTCTTTCTTAGCAAACTACTCAATGATGAACTTCTTGAGATTATCCACACAGTTTCTGAGGTATGCAATCCCAGCTCAATCAACAGGATCGGCAACAAAGAATATATATCCATCAGTTTGAGAAGCGGAAGGATCATGAGAAGTAGAGGAGCCAAAAGAGGTAGAAGTATTAGACTCTGTAGTCTTAGTTGCATTCTCTGGTGGTTGATAGACAACCATGGCAAGGAAGGACAAAGGAAAATAGAGTCCGGAGGAGACGATTTGAGAAATACTAAAAACAAAGGGGAAAGCAAAAAAGAAAGCGGGAAAAGAGAATGAAGAGAGCATATAGGATGAAGATAAGAGGGTGGTTGATAAGCCTCTGGCTCATCTAGTTTTATGGCTAGTATGACCAGGGTTTTGTGCAAATTATATCCTATTTTCACCCAAATTAGATTAGATTGTCCTCAAGCAAGGTTCTGAGTCTCTAAAGTAGTTTTAGGTTAATTTAGCTAGTTTTGAGTCAAATAAAGCACTTATGGCTATTTCTTTGTTTTCAAGTTAAGTAGAAGTTGAGAGAATAAAGAAACAGGGGATCGCGAGACTGAAGGCCATAAGCCATAACTGTTCCATTCCTCGCCACGCGAGCAGTTCTTCGCCCCGCGAGAAGACCAAACGTTGCTGACTCTTCATGATATTCTCCTCGCGAATGATGGCTCGCCTCGCGAGTGGGCTAAATTTCTGAAGAATTATAAAAGGTTGTTCTGGGCATATTGAAAAGACTTTTGCTTCTCCACTGTTTTGTTTTACATATTTTTCTGTGTGTATTTCATTTTCACGGGGAACTAAATTTCATAGATTAATCTGCTGTAATTGATTTCCATCGTACTTGAGGTTTTGTAATCCCTGTTTTGTATGCTTTTCCCTTTTCAATGCCATGTTATACATTTCTGTTTGTTTAATTCAGGAGTGTATAGTGTTGTGTTGATTCATTTCAGTGATGCTATGTTCCTATACTTAATCGCGTTTGTTTAATTCGCGTGTGTTCATTCATGTTCGTTTAGTTCATGAGGGCTTAACCCCGTTTGTTTAATTCGGGAATAGGAACATGTATCCGTAGTAGCGATTTCGTTTGTTAATTGTTGCTACAACTGAAAGGGGATTAGAATCTGCTTAGGGCTTGGGATTACATGAACCGATGATAGTTGTGAAATCAAGAACAGTAGATTAATCGTTTTTAGCTATTTGATAACCTCTTTGAACTGCCTTGTTTTATTGCTCTGTTATTACTTTGTTTTCTTATTTGCATCCCAATCCAACCCGCCCCCCCCCCCCCCCCCAAAACTGATTTTTGTTAAAAATAACACTTTAAGAGTTCTTGTGAGACGACATCCGAGTTGTCGCCCTAAACTACAGTTTTAAAACCCGCTCGTTCATTTTAGCGCGTGCGCGACAGCGCGACCAAAAATTGGTGCCGTTGCCGGGGAACTCTTATTTGTTAATTTTCCATTTTTTTCTTTTCTTTTTCTTTTATTTTCTGTTTTTGTTTTGAATTGGTCTGGCTACTAGGTCCAATTGCCCTGAATTGTGTGATTTTGATCCTGAAATTGAAAGAACACTGCACACACGCCGTAGAGAAATTCGGGCTAGCACTAGTAGTGATTCTAATTCCAAAACTGTTTTTGAAAACATGGGAGACCAAAGGACATTAAGACAGCTTGCTGCCCCTGATGTAAATTACAATGGATTGTGTATTTCATATCCTGGTGCTGATACTCCTTTTGAATTAAAATCTGGTTTTATTCACTTGTTGCCAAAGTTTAATGGTCTTGCAGGTGAGGATCCACACAAGCACTTGAAGGAATTCCAAGTTGTCTGCTCCACAACCTTGAGATCAGAGGGAGTAACTGAGGATAGCATCAAGCTGAAAGCTTTTCCGTTCTCACTCCAGGGAGCTGCAAAGGATTGCCTGTTATATCTTGAGCCAAACTCTATCACCACTTGGAATGATTTGAAGAGGGTTTTCTCAGAGAGATATTTTCCTGCTTCCAGAGCTGCGTCAATAAGGAAGGAAATATGTGGCATCAGGCAAGGGAATGAGTCGTTGGCTGAATATTGGGAAAGATTCAAGCATTTGGTATCCAGTTGCCCCCAGCATCAAATTTCTGAACAACTTCTTATCCAGTACTTTTATGAGGGGTTACTGCCGATGGATAGGAATCTTTTGGATGCTGCTAGTGGGGGAGCACTTGTTGATAAGACCCATTGCTCCGCCAAGCAACTCATTGAGAATATGTCACTGAATTCCCAGCAGTTTACTACTATGAGAAATTCTGTTGAGACAAGAGGTGTGCATGAGGTCCATAGTTCCTTTTCCAACCAGGCCCTTGAAAATAGAATGGATGAGCTCACTTCTTTTGTAAGGCAATTGGCAATAGATAGGGTTCAGCCTGCAAGGTTGTGTAGCATATGCAATTCTCCTGAGCACCCATATGATGCATGCCCCATCCAGAGAGAAGAGTTCGTCAGTGAAGCGCCTCAAGCTTATGCAGTAAATCCCTATAATCAAGGAAACAATCGAAGCAGGTACAGCACTCCAGACCTCTCCACAAATAGGTGCCATCCCAATTGGAGGAATCATCCTAATCTTCGGTATGGGAACTCATCCCAACAACAACCGATGGCACCTCAGAAT